>OY735235.1:36652000-36679500 GCA_963457665.1 Thysanoteuthis rhombus | reverse complement strand
ATTGAAAACCAGAAAAAAACTAATTGTCGGGAAGTAATTCGAGTATTACTGACTGAATAGGTACACATACATATACATGTACGTGTGTGTGTGAGTGTGTGTGTGTGTGAGTGTGTATGTGTGTTTGTATGCATGTATGTGATAGACGAATATTCACTGTACAAATTCATGCACATTTGTAGAAAAGGAAAAGCTTATACTCAATGGTCAGCAATGAATATGAGCGGCTATCATCTGCATAACTACTACAACTATTACTACTACTACCACTAATAATAATGATAATAATAGTGATAATAATAATGATAATAATAATAATGATATTAATGAAGATGGCGATAATGTTCATAATAGTCGTGATCGTAGTATTTGTTTACAGATCATAGTGATGAATTATTAGAAACAGTCAACCAAAACTGTCACCAAAACAGCCAACATAGGATTCCTCAGTTTTCAAGTGAGTCTGTCTTGCTTACTACCTTTTTATCTATGTATGGGCCGTGACAATGGAGCAAGAGAGTTGAAAATATAATGATTTACGCATCATGTCTGGAAAAAACTTTTTTTACTTAATTCAAACTCCTTGCCCTGGATAGGTTTCTAATTGAGGATTCAATTTCAAATGTAAGTTTATGCTAAATTGGACGCTTACTCTGTGTCCGGCACCGCTCACACTTACTTTTTTTTTCAATTCGAACTGTTTTAATTATTACAGCCCAACGAAAGGCGAGATAAGTATTTTTTCATTGGTCACCCCTTTTTTCCAATTCTTTTAATCGATCACCCCAACATGGCATGCTGCCAAAAGACATTGGTCATGTGACGGTTTCCATAGAGTGACTAACCAGACCTGTTAAATTACATTAGAATCTCAGACATTTTAACGCCTCACAATTTTATGGGTAGTATTGTATTATTCAATCCATTTGTATCTGGTTATTACTCTAATATCCGCTGACTTGTTCTGCTTCGCCTTTCTGGAAATCAGGGGCCAATATCAGGTCCCATATTAATGATATATATATATATATATATATATATATATATATATATATATATATATATATATATATATATATATATATATCTCATGGATGTGGTCTGCCTCCCTCCCAATTCTTGGTGGGTGGAAATCAAGATACGGCGGGGTTTCGGGCAACATTTTCCTCAACATTCTTACCGTATTAAGTAATTCTATTACTGTATTCTCTTCCTCTTTCTCTCTCTCTCTCTCTCTCTATATATATATATATATATATATATATATATATAGTAGGATGTGGATTCGCTAGCTCATGTTTCTGCCCTCTCCGGGCCTCATCAGGCGAATCCTGTAAAAAGTTGTATGTATCGAGCACTCTATGAAATAAATCCATTACATATCAGAAGCGGCTTCATATTATTAATATATTATTATTATACTATGTTATAATGCTAGCCTGATTTGTACCACATGTACTATATATATATATATATATATATATATATATATATATATATATATATCGATTTTCAACGTCTCTTAAGAGCTCTCGGTATTGTCACCGACTTCTACACGGCTGTGTTCCGAGACGTCTCAATTCTTCCTCTGGCTTGCTGTTCTCAATCTTTCTTTGTAAGGGTTTTTGGAACTGTTCCCGGTGTTCCAATGATCATGAGAACGACAATCACCTTCATATCCTTTTTTTTTTAGTTTTCATGCCAGGTGTTGATATCATTTCATTTTCTCTGTTCCACTGTTCCACCTTGAAGTCCAGGGAAATAGCCACAGCCAATGTTTAATAATAATAATAATAATAATAATAATAATAATAATAATAATAATAATAATAATAATAAGCTTGGCTGCACTAGGATCAAACTCCCTTACTCTATTAAAATCTAAACGGTAAACAGAACAAAATTTATTTCTCCGTATAATATCATTCCAAAAATATGTGTCTTATTTCAACTCCTTTATTTTTTAGTTCCTGTAAAGGGAATTTGGAAACTTTAGCAAGTTGGGTTCCAGAAGTGGGAGTTAATTAGTTTTTCTCTTCATCACCGTATCATTGTTATTCGTGCATGGTGTCACTGGTTTTTAGTCAGGTCATCGTCATTGTCATCCGTTATTGTTGTTAAATACAAAAATGAAGTCAAAACGCCATGGTCGGAGTTCAGCTATTATAAATGCCTGGAGTAAGCATAATCCTCTTGAGATAAAATATTTCAAGTGGTGTTAGTGGACTCAACTTTGTTAGAAATCTAAAACTTTTACGAGAAGTAACATTATCATATTAAGTATCGTATTTATTTCAATTTTCTTTTTTTTTGTTATTTCTCCTTAGGAAATTATTAGTAGTATCAGAAGTGGTAGTAGTATTAGTAGCAGTTATAGTATCAGCAGTAGTAGTAGTTTCTGTGGAGTGAAGCGTGTCTTCGTTTCAGTTCGTGGGTAAAGATTTATTTCTTCTTTCAAAAGATAAGGTTGAGTTGCTATTTTTTTCCTTCTCTTTTTTTTTTTTTTTTTGTAAAAAATGAAAACCAGGCCAGATTTGTAATCATAAACTTAGGAAGAAGAAAGAAACTATTTGGTAGGAATAAAAGGAGTACAAATTGAATTTTAAATTGCAATTTTATGAAAGCAGAAGACTAATTAAGGATAATTTATGACAATTGCGCACACGGAGATTTATTTCGCAATATATATATATATATATATATATATATATATATATATTGAGAGAGAGAGAGAGAGAGAGATTGCTTTTGAACATGTTGTAGGAGATACATAGTGCTCCAAATTTTAGTTAAAGATCATTAAAGGTAAATAACAATAATTCAAAAAACATGGCATATAATAATTAACCATTTTGTTAATTGAGTTCCAAACTAATACGCTATCACGTTGAAACAATGGGCACGTTGTAGTATGAAACTTATAGAATGAGAAAATTGATTATTATATATATGTAGAAACTAAAAAGTAGAATAATTAACAAAAAGAACTTGATAGGTAGTTTGTCTACCATTTTCAATGATGTATGTTTAAATGGAGAATTGCTGCCTCGCAATACTTTATATATATATATATATATATATATATATAAGTATTATATATATATATATATATATATATATATATATATATATATATATGTGTGTGTGTGTGTGTGTGTGTGTGTGTGTGAGAGAGAGAGATAGAGAGAGAGAGAGGGAGAGAGAGAGATCGTTGCCACTCGATACAAATATGGCAGCTTCGAGGAGAACACTGTCATGTCCTCCATAGAGCAACGTGTGCGTGAGGAAGGGCAGTCCGGTCTTAGCTTAACAAGATGCTCTGTTGATCGGCAGCAACGTATAATAGTTATATATACATATGTATATATATCATTACCACCATGTCTGCTTCCCATATCTTTCGATGACAACTGCGATTGTGCTAACCTCTGCCACGTCTTACCTCCAAATCTTATATCTCTATCACGACCTGCTGACAAACCCCTGTATCTCATCCCCCCATCTTGTGGCTGGCCTTTTCCTACTGAGTTTAATCTCCAATGTCTAACTGGTTGGTCTTTTGCTCCATGTATTGTCATCTCTTCTTGCTATGTGTCAAACCCGTCTCCATTTTAGCTCCTTGATTATTTATATAATATCCTTCACTGTGGTCCTCGCTCTGGTCTATGTTGATCTTTTTATGTATCTTAGAGTTATCCCTTGCTTTGCTCTTTCCACATTTTTCCGCACGATTCTGTTCGGTTGTTTAGTGAGGGCACATGTTTTGCATCCGTAAGTCATAGCTGCTATTATGAATTGATTATATACTTTCCGCTTTAAACGTGTAGGCAAGGTTCCTTCTAATATGTCTCTATTCATACAAAATGATTTTCAGGCGATCGTTATGCGTCATTTATTTTACTTTCATGGTCTTTCTCTTATTTTATAACCTACCCTAGATGTATTTGTCAACCTCTATCTTTATGATCTTCTGGGGGGCTTTATGGTTGATCGAGAGAGTGAGACAGACCGACAGACAGACATAGAGACCGAGAGAGAGGGAGACGGGATCAGACAAAGGGAGAGCACGTACAAAAATTTACATAAATACGCAGGTAACCAATTTAGTACCTGGAAAGAAAAGACGTTACAAATTGAATTAATAGTCTGGTAATGATGAAATGTCTTATGTATGAGTTTTGGTAGAGACAGGATATACACTGATGAGTCCCAACATTATTACCATCAGCCTAATAAGGTATTGGTCCTCCGTGTACCTGCAAAACCAACTCTCACCCAATCATGTATTGACTATACAAGATTTTAAAAAGTTTCCTCTGGGATCTTGTGCCAGGATGTTAACAGCAGGTCCTTCAACTCCTACAAGTTACGTGGGGGAGAAACTTGTTGGTCCAACACATCCCAGAAGCTTTTAATTAATCTGAGATCTCGCAATTCATGCAATATGGGAGGCTGTATTGTCCTGCTGAAAGATTCCACTGACATCGTAAAAGACCTGTCTTAATGGATGTACCTGGTCTTCAATGATGGTAATCTTTCTACATGGTTGATAGGACATTGTTTCCCAGAAGAACATTTCCCAAACCATTACACTGCCTCTATCGACATTATTTTCCCACAGTGTATCCTGATGCCTTCGCTTTCCCAGAATAACAATGCTTATGTACCTCTGCCACCCAGAAGACTAATCAGACCAGGCAACCTTTCTTCAATTGAATCAAGGTCAGGTTCTGACATTCGCATGCCCGTTGAAGGCGCTTTCAGCGATGAACATTGGGTAACATGGGTACTCTGCTGACTGGCCTATGAGACAATAACCCTTCTGTTGGCTCCTACTTTATAGGGAAATTTCCGTTCATTTCTTGTATCACTTAGATTTGGCCACCCAATGCCTTGTCGACAGTTGGTGATTTTCCCTCCTCGGACCAATGCAGATAGGTACACTCCACAACTGAACGTGAGCGTCCCACAAGTAGTGCTGTTTGGGAATTGACCTGACGTAGTCTTCTTGTCATGACGATTTGCATCTTTCTTGTTGCCCATAACCGCGACATTCAACTAACCAAAATGAAGTACTCAGGGCCGGTTTACCGACATCGGTATCTTTTCTTGACATGCGCTGTTGCTACTACACAGCAGCCAACATTCTTTCCACATGTAGCATGGTCGATAATGTCCAATCGATTTGAGTTTCTCTTTAATTCAGCTTAAGAAGGGTCCTGAGTACCTCAATAATGATACTGCACACGTATTTATCCCGTTCATTAAAATTATAGTTTAGTTTGATTTCTAGTATTTTTTTTTATCTGTCTAAGATACTCCTTCTTTATGTTTCTTTTCATTCCATCCTGCTTTATTAAGTTGCATTCCAATACCCCTGGGTATTTATAGTTCTTTGTGCTCAATGCCCTAATTGTTCTGATACCTGGCAGTCTGATTCCATCTGTTGTCACTGGTCTGCATCACTAATAATGCGCAATTCTGTCCTGAATTCCACTCCCATTTTATCGCTATGCTTCTTAACTATTTTGATTAACGTTTCCAGTTATATTTTATATGAATGTGTATCCCTAGAACATTTGGTGGTTATCACTTGATATGCAGAGAGGGCAAATCTCAGTAGTCCAACATTCTTCTAAATATTATTAATAGATGCATGTTATAACATGACTGTTTATACTAGTGTATTATGTTGTTATACTATTTTTATTATATACCTTATCTTCGTTGTTATTATTATTATTATTATTATTTCATGCTTTTGCATGTTTGCATGTTTGTACCAGTTGCCTGGTGGTCACCACTGGAGACTGAGTGACAACAAGTCTCCTCAAGTCTCGAGCCTTCCTCTTCGCACTCTCACAGTCCACACCAGAGCTACAGATTTCAGTTTGACACCAGTTGTCTGGTGGTTTCGCTGAAGGTCGAGTGACAATAAGTCTCTTCAGGTCTCCAGCCCTCCTCTCTTATCGTCATCACCTATCATAGCAGCGGTGTCGTTTGTTGCGTCTCCGCCAAGCCTTTTTCTTGGTTGTTAGGCCATCGCTCACAGCTGGGGGTCGTAGGCCTCATATTTCCAGTACTCCCCTTGGTATTCACACCAGTTGCCTGGAGACAGTACGTCCCTTGAGGTCTCGAGCCTTCCTCTTCACACTCCCAGTCCACAGCAGTGCTGTGGTTTACAGTTTTGCTTGTCCATACCAAGTCTTCTCAAATCTCCAGCACCTTTCTCAGTATCCTTGCAGATGTAGTCCAATTGCAACCAAAAACAACAAAACAATTTCTGAGGTTTCATTTATTTTCTGTTTTGATCAATTGGCACCTATTACCTCTATTTCTGGCAGATACAAACCCACCAAAAATGGGTTATCACACCAGTCTGCAGGTAGGGTTCTTTAACTTCTTGTTGATTTGCTGTTGTCGGTTCGTTGGTAAATTTCAAGATATCTAATAACAGAATTTATCGGTTAACATGGCCAATGTCATTTTTTAGATTACTTTTGAAAGCATTTATATTTTTTGAAGTGGTTCATTTCTCACTGAGACTATTCCGCATACTGCTAACTCTGGAGGAGAAGTGGATTCAAACTTCTGTAAATTCTTTTGCTCGAAGTTCCTTACTATAATATTAATAATAATATTTTTCAAATTATTTATCAGAAGATACCCTCGTGATAGTATTCAACACGATTTTGCTAATAGATGAACTGGATCGGAGAGAGTTGATAGCTAATTGTTTTTTTCAATTTCTCTATGTTGAAAATTGTTCTTCTGTGTATTTCTACGTTCAAATTCATTTGCCGACCGTTAAGAAAACTTATTTGAAAATCAAATCTATTTACAATAAACTGGCGTATGAATACAAAAATCTGTGGGTACGTATACACCCTACATATACATCATACACATGCGCGCACATCGTGAAGCTGGTGATTTCGTGAAATTCTCATACACTGTAAATTCTGAAGGCAACCATACTTGATATTTACTTGATAGTTCAGCTTAGTTGGACACAAGGCCAATATATTGCAGCACCCAGAATCGAGCCCATTGCAGCAATAATAGTCAGGATCATAAGCGAGTTAACCATTGCTACACTGTAGTGTATATGTTACAGTAAGCATTTTGTAAATTCCCTAGTTATTTTGGGAAACCCCTGAACATTTCAGTAATTTCATGAAATTCCTAGTCAAGATGCTGACCATTACTACTGTAAGGCTTTCGATCCTCACTGAGTGCCCCACTACTGTGACCATGTGTCAAACTAAGCTGTATATACACTGTAAATACTGAAGAAGAATATACGTTCGTGTGTGAGTGTATGTGTGTGTGTGTGTGTGTGTTAGCAAATACACGCAGATGTATATTTACGTGTATATATGTGTCTATGCTAAAAAATAAGGACACGTACGTATGTGGGCCCCCACGCTAGACCGACCTTGTGACACATTTTGCCTCCGTGGGGAGGCGGTTAAATATCGTTAAAAAAAATTAAGGATACGCAAATAACAATTCTTCAATCAGAACTTATTATATACCTCTCCATCAAAAACGCTCGAACATCCGTCGGGACCGTTTCCTACTTGAAAAAAAAAAGGTTCATTGGCATTACTTTGAACTGGTAACAACTATTGCCTCTTGTGACAAAATGCTTGCAACAAAATGCCCCATATAAGTTACCAGAGGTCTTACGGCCTGTCATAAAGATTCCTTTCTCTCTCTCATCATTATACCAATGATTCTAAATCTTTTCAACAACCAGTGGGAGAGCCAGACAGGGGGACTTTAGGTTCTTCCGGAATAGGGGGCTGTCACATGAATGTTAATCAGAAAAATGTTCCCTTTATTCATAGTTTCAAAAGTATGTACAAATCCTCTAATTATGCCCCTTGCTTCCTTGAGTTTATTAACAATGGATATAGCAGCCTTTTTTTTCTTATGCTGCTTTTTTGCAAAGCAATGACTATAGAGATAGATTATCTTGCGTAGTTATGTGTGAATTACTTTTTCTCATCATGCTTATTAAGTCAGAAGAGAACATCAGTTCTGTATAGGATTTGGTTTAAGAAGCTATATTGGTAATTGTGAGTTCATGCCTCTCTAAAAAAAGCATCTTACCAAATGAGGAACATTTCTTTTTGCATTGCTGACTTATGAAAAGTTTAAAACAGGTCTGGTTAGTAAATCAATAAAAAAAATGTCACGTGATCAATGTCTCCTGGCAGCATGTTTTGTTGTGGTCAATCAATCAAAAAATTAGAAAAGGGGGTGATCAATGAATAAGTTTGCCCTCTGTTGGTGAGTGATCACAAAAAAATCTGAATTTCCCCCAAAAAAAGCACAAATGCTGCTGGACGCAAACTGGTGAGCCAATTTTGCATTACCTCACATTGCAAACTGAATACCCCTCTGAAGACCAATTTAGTGGCGAATTTAAGAAGAACAAAACAAAAGAATCATTTCTTTTTGGTGTATTGATACTTGAATTATTTAATGTTTACATTCTCAACCCTCTAGCTCTAGTGGCGTCACCTGCACGCGTGATAAATACATAGCCAGCCAGACAGACCAGCTTAGAAACTGAAGAAACCAGCTCCTATTATGGACACTACAGGGACTTGTTTTAGAGTTACGATTAACGAGCTTTGCCAAGGAGGTTTATCCCCTTTGGATGCCCAACAATTTTCGTTTTGTGCCAGACAAAACAAAGCTTGAAAACATGTACAATACGAATGCTAGGATGCCTACCAGAGAGTGATGGTTAAGGATCAAGTTTCGTCCATGGTTGCTGAGGGGTTCGTTCTTCGTTGGGTCTCCGACTCTTGTAACCCTATGATGTAATGGTTAACGAGCAAGTACCGCACACCATTGTGCCTTTCGACCGTTAAGGACTTTGAATCATGTATGAAAACACAGAACAATCACCCACAGTCTAAGACATACCCAAATTCGTGTTCCTCTCTTTTTTCAGATATAAATGATCTCAATGTTTTAGGTCACGTGTTTTAATGTGAGAGGTTCACATGTTTTAGGTCACATGTTTTAATGTGAGAGGTTCACATGTTTTAGGTCAGATGTTTTACTGCGAAAGGTTCACATTCAGTTCTTTTAACAGCCCTGAAACGTTCAAAAGAATAAAACTGCCAGATTCGGCGTTGATTTTCTCAAAGTTTTAGAATTCAGCCATCTGGGTAGCCAATCTTACTGATAGACATCTGCATTTTAGGTGTATAGATTTACTTCTGGCATTCCAAGGAACACATAAATGGCGAGGCGGTGCCACTTACTGCACACTGCCACTTTAAGAAAACTCACAGATTCTTCCTGTTCCTCTAAGATTTTCTTTAAACCGTTAACCCAAGCTGTCAACATAGGTATCTTTTGTTTTCAAGTTTGCTGACTTGGCTATGTATGTATCACGCATAGAATTTATTTAATTACTCATTATGTCTATAAAAAACGTTTTGTCTTTTGTTTTGCTTTTAACTTTACCTCCCCAAATAGTTTTTTTTTTGTTGTTTTTTGGGCAGGGTTCAATTTGCAATCCAAGTTTATGCTGAATTGAATCACTTACTTTGTGTTCGCGCTTGTTTTTTGAAAAATCATACTTTTTTTGTAATCATTGTACTACAACAAAAACGAGAGAAGTAACTAATTCATTGATCACCGTTTTTTTTCCAATTTTTTGATTGATCACTCCCAAACACTGCATGCTGCCAAAAGATATTGGTCAGGTGACAGTTTCGATTGACAAGAACTGTTCTTTTTTATCTTGTTATATATCTGTGTACTCCTTCTGGGACATAGGACCACATTTGCAGTTTAAGTATCGTGTAGGTTTTATGGGATAGAGGTCGGTAACAAGTGGGTCGCGGCCCACAAGTTGGCCACTGAGGTGTTCTCAATGGACCTCAGAGCTTTTTCTAAAAAAATTCAAATTTAATGTATCTAATGGATTTTGTGTCACGATTTGTTTCGTTTTGCTCAGATAAGCATCGCATTGTATTTGTTTACAATAGGTATATATTCTTTTGGCAAATCACGACAAGTGTCGATATACGCAAATTTTAAAATTCAACCCAAAATTAACTTTTTCGGCCGATTTCGATACAATTTTCAGCATTTAAACTCTTTTAGATTGTTTTGTTTGTTTTTATTTGTTGTTTTTTTTTTTCATGAAGTGGGTATTTTGTGAAAGAAACTTATTTAATTTTTTTGGAGTTGATCATCCCATCTGTAAGATATGATATAATATTATGTGAGCCATGGGCAAAACTAAAAGAATTCAAAAGTGGACCATTGCTAAAAGAAGTTTCTGATCCCTGTCTTAGATGGACTGCATAACAGATCTAAAGGATTCCAACTGCTCTGCTATTTACTCATAGCGTTGAATGGAGAAGTGGATTTATGTCTTTTCCATGGACATTAGTCCTAAGTAAACCCTGCCTGCCTCGATCAAAACCTGGTGACGGTTACAATAAGTTAAATAAATATATATCGCATAAATTCGGCCTTGTAGCCCGTCCAGTTCCGTGGCGCAGATGTAGGATACCGTCCTTCGGGTCTGAAGCGAAGGTTTCGATCCTGCTTTGTGGTACTGGATGGGATAATTGATAGTCTATAGCCACACTGAAGAGTTGTAATACAACGAAACAGCTGTCGGTGGATGACACAATAATATATACATGTATGTCGTGTACTTAAGGCGTACTGGAATGATTGTTGTCTTAGAAGAGTCCCTAATTTTGCTATTTCCAGCGTATGGGCTATAATTTATCCTACGAAATTCTCTAGCAACGCTATCTCAATAAAAACAAGTTTTGAGACCGAAAGTTGAGGTCTCTTAAATAGACTTCCATCCATGGTATCCCGCAGAACAATAACCAATGAGATATGCATGTTGGATTCTGTTAAATCAGTTCGCTCCGAACCCCAGTATCATGACTTTGAAATCTAACCCTAAGTTTAATTCTAACCTCAACCTCGTTGTCGTAATTTTTATCTCTGGGCTTGGTAAAACGACAATCATGAGTGTAGTCTCGTATTTTTCTTCCTTATTCTTCTGCCCCCCGGACCTTATTAGCACTGCCACGCCCGTTCATTGAATTTCTCATGTTCCTTTGCTCTGTAAATACTTTTGAATGTAATGATGAAAATATACGTTTTTTGTTTTGTGCTGTTTTGTTTTTTTTTTGTTTTTGTTTTAATTTAATGAAAGGAAACCATTTTTCCTTGAGCTTCGAATTCCCTAGCAAATCATCTCAAATCAGAATTATCAAATGTTTTCAAATCAAGCTCAAGTTTTCTAGAGAATTTCCTATCAAATGTTCTCAAATCAGGATCAAATTTTCTTGAGAATTTCTTATCTAATGTTTTAAAGTCAGGCTCAAATTTTCGGAATTTCTCAAGTTTTTCCCACAATGAACATGATTGTCTGTACAGTGATAAATGACTCCTCTGCAAGAAAGAAAATTTCAAATTTGATTACTTACTATCATAAGTATATGCATCCACAGGAAATATTTCCATGACAAGCAATCTTCATTTCCTTATCTCGAATGTTTTCACTTTATCACACGAAATCTCTTCTGTGTCACTGCATTGATAGATTCTATAATAATAAGTGTTCTCAACAATAAAAGCATCAGGAAACGTAGAATAAAATATCTATAATATTTCTTTTTAGAAAAAAGACAGTATTGTATAATCTTATGTTATTTTCCAACTCGCTGCGCATAAAGACCCCCCGTTTATTTGGCACCCGAGATTAGGAATGACAAAACAAGATATGAAAATAACATTTTTAAAACTTTCACCAGTTGCATTTCGTCAGATCAGGTTCAAATCTTCGAAGAGTCGGGGAAACTGTCGAGCAGGCATACTTAGACCAAACGCAAATAAACATTTATCTTACCTTGGGGTGTGAAGTAGCGTAACGGTTACCGGTGCATAAATAGAATCGGCAGAGCAAGTTCAGTTTGGCTGTTTATGTTCACTTTGACCTTTCCTTGATGAAAGGCATGAATCCACTTCTCCCTGAAAGCCTTATGTAAATAGTAGTGCAACTTGAGCCCATGTCTAGTTAAGCAGTTTAACCGAAAGGGGGTTAGTTTGACGTTCTTCCACTTCGGCAATTTATTTTAATCCACTGCCGGCTTGCTAGGCATCGTTGAAACTTCACCAGATCCCTGTTAACCCTACTTTGTCCGTTGCAAGCCTCCCACTGCGCTAAACTACGTTGGACTTACTCGATTTGGATTCAGAGTTGTCCATCTGCTAGACTGGTCACCAAACAAGGCTGAAGAGCCCTGTCTGCCCTGAAATTAGCCCGTGCCTGGTTGGTAGAGATGGACTCATGCCTTTCCCTAGGGCATCAGTGTGAAATGAACGCGAAATGTCGCTGATTCCATTTTCCGTGCTGGTAACCGTTAGGCCGTTACTCCATGTAAACAACATATCCCACTGAATTCACGAATACCCATAGGTTACTTGATTAGGAGATGTCATGAAAAAAATTAGGAAAGAAATCTTTGAATCATACAGACTAGACTAAATCTCCGCCCTAAGAGGCGGTAAAATGAATTTATAGAATGAGATAGATGGAAATCATATTGTGTTTAATTCAATTTGTTTTTGAATACTGATTTAGTGCTAGTCTCCCTTTACACTGCTAGGAAAGGGGGTGCTAATGTAGAAAAAAAAGAGAGGACAAGGTTAAAAAGTTGGGGTTTGGTTAGAAAAAACAATAGGCAAATATTAAAAAAGGGGTCGTATTGTTTAAAAATTGTAGGGGCTGTAGTTGAAAAAAGGGAATCGAACTTTAAAAAAGTGGGGTTGATGTCTCAAAAAGAGAGGTTTTTAGCACGATGGTGTCGCTGGTAGCAAAACTAAAAATGAGATTGGCCAACTGAATTAAAATCTGCGTTGCGGTTGGTAGTGTCTTCAAGGGGGCCATGAATCTGAGTCAACATGAGCCCTGTTTCACAGACGGTTATCGTGATCATTGTCTTGTCACTAAACTGGAATGATAGGAAGCTAAAATGAAGACGATGTTGCACAAGTCTCTTTCTTCTTAATGAACCAACTCCACGTCTTATCAGTGTAACAAAATGAATGAATCCTAAAGAATTTCAGGGTTCGGTTTTCTAGGACAAAGTCATGTACAACATATTTATGGATCAGCGAACATAGAACTGTAAATAGCTTGCCAAGATATCATTCTAAAAACTGAAATTGGGAGCAGCTGGGGTTTTGCTTGGGAGGGTCCGGAATAAAAGTTCGTTTTATGACGCTGGCATCAAATTAAATGCCTAGTGGGGTTCAACTATAAAAGGTATTCTGGTTTCTATAGTCTACACAAAGACCATAGTCACAAAGTTTGTTTGTTTGTATGTTTGTTTATCTGTTCACGCCACGATGGAGATATAAGTTTTACTCCCTTCCTCCCTTTAAAGCCGAATTTTGATTGAGGCTTGAGGTTTGTCTTCACTCAGCACTAACACCCTTGGGAATTATATGAATCCACTTATCACTGCATTCTTTCCCCTTGTCACTCTTGACACAATGTCTTGTCACGTGCACGCAACTATAGTTGATGGGGGAGGGTGTGGATGACTGAGCGTGTAGGCAAACAACACCCACATGACAACCTTACTTCCCCAAGTAACAGTATCAGTAAATAGCTGTTACTCTTATTGTCAACCATTACATGCTCCAGGGGACATGTATGAGTATCTGATTATCGCTGCGAGTATGGCTACTCCTATGAGAGTACCCTGTCTTATACCCTACAAGGAGCAGCGAGTGTCTGAGAAAGGACCAGATTCAAAGTTCGGTCCAAGCTTGGCTAGCTGTTCTGTTAATTGGCGACAAAGCATAGGCTGAGACGACCGCAGAACAATCTTTCTGTTGCATACAGCGCATAGTACTCCCACCCAACCAGATACTGGCCAGACTTGACGTTGCTTCACTTCGGTGATTCGACTGGATGTGTGGGTATGGAAAAAAAACTATGCGAAATTAGCGTTGAGCGATCAATCGATAGTATATTTAAATATCAAAATAAAGATATGTTCAATCTTTTTCAATCCTTCCTGCGATATCACGGGTTACGTAAAAATTGCCTTTAAATTTAGTATGTTCAATATATTTATATAATTATATATACTATCATACTAATACATATTATGTATTTTATTTTGTATATTGTAGACATGTTTTTATTCAATTGTCTATTCTAATTAGTTTGCAGCTACTGTCAGACTCCAGCTCTGGAGTTAACTTTATTTTCCTGTGGTACCAACAATGACAATGACAATAACAAAAACCCTCACCAAAATTAGAACATTCCAAGGTTACTGAAGAGGCTGAAATTTGGCATGCAACCTTATTTCAACCCCACTAGATTTATAAAGAAAAATTGAGGTCACCTGACCCCTGCTCCAATAGGCCACCTTTTCATCAGTTTATATCTAGAGTTGACAAGTTTTTTATGCAATTTATCTAGAAAAATACCGAGATGCTATTTTATGTGGTTCCCTTGTTCAACGAAAACTGTTCTTTTTCATATTTGCTGTTTTTTTCAAATTCAGCTTAATGGCTGAAATATTTGTTTGTTTATTCGATCTATATATATGTCATTTGCACAACCCTTGTAGAAATTCGAAATTTTGCGCACCAACTTCCCTCTTTGAATAGGGGAAATATTTCTTTTCTTTTTTCATTCCAGCCTAAGACTGAAATAGTTGCATTTTTCAATATATGTATGTGTTACGTGTATATCCTTAACCGTTCAGAGTAAAAACTTGGAATTATAGACGCTCTTTCCCCTCAATGAATAAAGAAGCTTGTCAAAGTGGAGTTTGGCCCTGAAGTAGCCAGTCTTGTAATTATCTATCTATATAAATCCGTAGTCAAAAACTCACTACTTGTAAATAATTATTCATCATTGCTGAGTATTTACATTTGACCGCACTAATCATTTAACAAATCCCTGGGAGCTATTTCCTATTTATTACTGCTAGAATCCACTCATACAATAATTAGTAATGTACATTTGTTATCTGATACGCTTACGTCATCAATGACGTCTAGTGACGTAACTTAGAAGAAATAGAATTTTATGTTACGTTAGAATATTTATAGAAAGTACAAGGCAGAAATAATGTTGCAATTAAAATAATGTACGGTTCCGTTTTGAGGAAACGCTGGATGCCCCAAGCATCTTTCTGTGCTAGTCATCTTTTCAATATAATCCAAACGAATTCTGATAATTTTATTTCATCGGTCAGCCTTGTCTACCCCTGCCATTACTATGGAGTCACTTGATGAATTGTATCTTTTCTCTTACCGTTAGCCTAGTTTTATATTCAGAAATATTGAATACAAGCAAGAATTGCTGTGGAACATAATGTTTTTTATATAAATACAAAGCAACTACACAATTACTTAATTATTGCCTTCGTTTTTTTACGGCAAGGGGTAAACTAGGATGTTAGATTCATGCAAAAGTTCCCAACGGCATCTTTTGCACAATGTTCAGCAAATCCTACAAGTGTTTATGAAGTTGTTTTTTCTTTATTACTTAGGCAATCAGTCAAGTCTGCTATGCCCTTCAAAAGCCTTAGGGGACGTTCACCAGTTTTGGAAATGTGTTCCACATGAACTCACGGAAATAAACTTAAACATTTGTTTTTCTCTTCTTGCCAAACAGAAAAAAAGTCATTTTAATACAAAATAGCCTTTAGCAATGAATTTATCAAGAGAATTCATAACGAAGAAAATCGTGTCTGAGAGTTGAATAGCCTACATAGAATTAAAAAGATAAGGAAAAGCGACTGTCTCTCAAGAGACAACCCCTATTAGAATATATACGGCCGCTGACGAATCCCAGTTATCCTTTCCATACATTAGTTTAGAGGTAATTGCGAGTTTAAGGTCAGGCCAAGACCAGGACTTTATTCTTGCAAGTTTTTATGACCACCCTATAAGCAGGATGCAAGTCCACCAAGATGGTACATCTACCCTAATCAATTTGCTTTAATGTAGAGTTTCCTGCGCTCTTCACGGGAATCGAACTCTGGACCTTCTCTATGTGAGGCAGACGTGTTTACCATTGCACCATCCAAGCGGAATCTTTGGGTGAAAAAATTTTGGATGGGATTCCAAGAGAATTATTTATTACTGAATTTCAGAATTCTAGACAATCTATTACTGCCCGACACTAAGGTGAGCGATTGGCTCGTTTGAATGACGTATTGGAAGAGAAAAGGGTCTCTATGGGCAAAAGAGTAGACCAGGGATTTTGCTGAATAACAATGCAGGTCCTCAAGTTGCAAATGCAACGCAGCAAATAATCATGTAGCTGGGATGGAAGTTTTTCCCTGTGCAGCGTATTCTTTAGACCAAACGCCTTCAGACTATCACAAGTCTCGCTCCTTGCAACACTCTGGCCAGCAGTTTCAACATGGTGAAAATCTCAAAAGAATTCTTCGAATCAAAACCAGAATCATTATTTTATGATAGAATTCACAATTTAGCTGAACGTTGGCATAAGGTAATAGAAAACCAAGGAAAATACTTTGATTACTGAATGAATGAATTTATATAAATAAGAGATTTTGTCGAGAAAAAAACATGCTTGAAACGTTTGCAAAAACCTAATACTTGGGATTTCTTACTGCTTTTTCAGGAGAGGACAGGCAATGGGGTACCATTGAGGATCGAATTTATTCTTGATTGTTTACAAGGCTCGAGTATTTACTATTATGCTCATTGCCAACAGACGGTTATCTTTACGAACTGAGTTGGCATTTGTCTCGCTTAATTCTGGTATAAAATCAGGGATTTTCGTTTGTTTTTCTTTCTTTTTTTTTTTTTGTTTACTTTAACTAATAGGAGTCGTCTGACGAGATATCTCGCGAGATTTTTCTCTCCTACAAAGAATGTAGGAGTACATATACACCTGTCACGAGTCGTTAAATGTGAAAATTTGCACCCTAGTCATGTCTGATTCGAAAACTGCTTACGTATCTTATATATATATATATATATATATATATATATATATATATATATATATATATATGTGTGTGTGTGTGTGTGTGGGTGGGTGGGTGTGTGTGTGTTGGGGGTATATGGTATGCAAAGTATTGCATATTACTTGGAGAGGAAATGGGCATTGACAAGTGACTCAACATAGTTCCCCGACGATCTTCTCACTATATTATGGGATATTTTAGTGGTGTATTGATTTATTTACTAAGCTTAGTATAGTCTGGCACAAGACCAGGATAGGGGAGCATGTGTGTTAATGTGAAACACGCGTGCACATACATATACATGCACACACACACACATACGCGCACACACACATACACACATACACACACAGACAAGTCTTATGTCTTCTTGAGGCAATTGCTAAACGTAGGCCAAGTTGTCGGTTGAACGTAACGGGGCATCCACTTGCGGGGTCTTTCCTGGCTTTTGATTAGAAAGCCTGAGCTTCTTAGAATAGTATTCGGTTAACTTTCAAGTATAGCTGCGTCACTAAGACCGTCGGCAAATTCATTCATTGTACACAATAAATATTTATCTTTCAACTTGATCTCTTTCTTTGTCAAATTGACTCCCCTCTAAACGCACACACACAGGATCCTATTTTGGGGGGAATTTTCAATAAACAAGAATAATGTTTTTCTGGAAATAATAAGGAGTAAATGTTTTAATATTTAACTCTCTTCCTCCATTGGTGTGGCTTGTATTTGCTACACATTCCTAAATAAATAGCCAGCAAGACAGATTGAGTCACGTGAAAACTGAAGAAACCAATGTTGACAGTTTTGATAGATGGTTTCTAACTCTATGTCACATTGGGTGGCTCGGGTAATACCTAACCTCGAATTCACATGCTGATATGTTATTGTAAATTAATGACTAATGAATGATTAATTAATTATTGATATATTTCTTGATATTTTAATTAATGATTAATTAATAAATAACGGTTCGTTTATATTTCTCATTCAGCAGAGGTTTTTGTCTCCCCCTGTGTAATCTGAGACAATTTCGACGACTGAATAATGATACTATGAATTGATATGAATAAAAAAAATGTAAAATGAAACGCTGGAAACTGTTGCATTGACCAAATGATGAAATATAGAATTAGGCTGAAAGGAAGTGAGAGATTATAGAAAGTCAAGGAGATACTTTGATGACTGACTAATGATCCTATGAATTGATATGAATAAAATATTTTGAAAACTCGACGAGAACTATTACATCAAGCAAATAAAAGCTGACAGTGTAGGCGGTCAAAAGTTGTCATCAGTTGGGATCTGTAACATATAGATGCAAATCAGTCCCAATTGGTGCGTACTAATTACTAGGTGTAGAAAAGACGTGTCTCTCTGTCAGTAGTGATTAATTTCTCGCTTGTCAACAGAGTACATTAAGAAAGAGTATTCAGCCAGATCTCCTTTGACAAGAATCAAGCGTTTTATCAACATTTTAGCGTCCGTCGTTGGACACAGATCTTCTTCAAGATTCACCAGACCACTCTATCGTTAGCGTCAAGAACCGATACTTATCAAATTCGTCAAGACATCTTATTTTCTGTCGACCACAGTTTTGATATGATCTCTGAAGATTCACGTTGTCTACCGATTGTCTAACATTAGCGTGCCCAATGCCATTTGAGCTTTCTAATGGTTTCTATTCTACCTCTGGATCCTGTTTATTTTCTTATGTACTGCGCTGTCTTGTAGTCTCTCCATGTGATGTTGAGCATGGTTCTCCCTTGTGCACGTTATATGATTCAAACGTCGTCAACATTGAATAGTCATGGCTGATATTTTCCCGCCAGGCGACCCCCTCCCACTAACGAAAGATGTCATCGCTGCAGGCTTCTTAACCGGAAAGATCACGTGATCAAGCGAAGCGCTGTGTCCGACTAGAGGGACGTTGTAGAAGGGTTCAAATCTTTTACAAAATATACTATTGTTGCATCTTTGTTTTATTCCCCATTAAAGAGGGTTGGGCTTTCTGAAAGTCGAAACACTGCTGATGCAGCTTCGGTCCTTTTCAAACAAGATCTCGAAAAAGGTTATCCACTAAGTTCTAGCTTTAATACTAGCTTTGTTTGTTTTGATTGTCATTATTATCAAGTTGTCCGAGAGTATTTTCATCATTAAAGTTTCTAGATTTTTCCATCTCATTAATGATGCTTTTTATCGCAAATCCTGGGTAGTTTTTATATTTATTCTACGACTGCCAAGTAAGCAGCATGGATTTGGAATTAAGAATAAGCTTCCAAAGTAGATTCTGCATTTTGTGGCCTAATCGACAAAGTGCTGTCCTGGTCTTACGGGCTTCCAAATATAAGTTCAGACCTCATCAGAAGCTAATCCTTTATTTCCGATCAGTGGCGTAACTAGGGTATTTTAGGAATGGTACATGCCCTGGGCGCCATCAAACTGTCTCAAGGGGGTTCCATCCACTGGTATGATATCAGAGTTGTTGTTGTTCTCGATCGGTTGTCTTTCCAAGAATAGAGAGCCCAACCCAGTCTGCTATTTTACCCTTTGCCAAGGAAAGTGTAAAAGCAGCCAAAAAGAATACAATGGTGGTCACGTTATTGGGAACCATTGAAGCTCTTTACATATCATCGTCTTATTCAACATGGCACTGGGAAAAGCTATTCAGATAATGCTGATCATCGTCGTTTCAATCAATGGCATTTATCCCTGAATTGATATTATGGTAAAGTCATCTAAAAGATGGGTGTCACCTTGTCAGATGTTTGGATGCAAATCGAGTGCTTGCCGTGGGCGCTATTTTCCGTTGGTATGCCTATGTTTCATGCTGAGAGTTGCGATAAAAAAGCAACAAAAATGAGATGAAAGAAAGACTAGTCAAAATGAGAAATATTTTTAATTTTAATCTATCTTGGGCGAATGAAGAATTAGATTTGAAGGGTGGGTGAAGGATCCCCCACACATATTTTCATACCTTCACCTGTTTGTGTTCACCATTTGGTCGTTCAAGTAACGAGATTATATCAAACATGTTTCAAGGAGTAATTGTCCCTACCTTTATATAGTACTTAAAGCCATGATAAAAATAACGAAGACGTTATTAGTAATAACGATAAGTTGTCATGTTTTTTTCTCAATGCAAAACTTCTTGTGTGTCCGTGAAAGACAGAGAGAAAGAGAGAGAGACTAAACTATACATGAATGTGCAGGATCGTTCGTGCTTCCCAACACTGAAACTTCCCTTGAATGGGGCTCAATTTGGTTGTGTTTCAACCTCCACGTTGCCTATGTCGTGAAAAATATCCCCAGTCACTAACCTATCAAAAGAAATGCATTCACAAGATTGCAGAAAAGTACAGAGAAATGCCGATGCCCGCTCAATGACTGCACAAAATAAATCTAAATAAAACAAATATGCTCGCGATATAATTCCAAGTTATTGTGGCCTTTGGTCTTTCGTGAAAGCTAAGTGGCGTAAAGCGAAGTTTCGTGGAGCCGGGGATACCTGTATATACCTTATGTATCTTTGCAAGGTATCATGATATTATCTACATAGCTGGTAAATGTTTCTCTTACATTGCAACTTGTATGTTTTGATATTCTTTGGAGTCATACGTTTTAAGTACAATCTGAATAATGTTGCATTCCTGGGTTTCGTTCATTCTGTCGATGGTTTTCTTGATTGTAATCTGTAATAATAGAGTGATCATGATTAAACAATGAAGATGTCAAGAAATTTCTTCGTATTCTGTTACAAAACAAATGAACGGTTAGAGTTGTGCTCCCTAAGTGTATAACCTTTAATGGATTGGTGAAGAATGGGAGAAAGAAAAAGGCTGAGAAATATTTTTTTTAAACCATTTACATAGATAGATAGATAGATAGATAGATAGATAGATAGATGCCCAGGTACGGAGATAGATAGATAGATTGATTCCCTGGTAGAAGGATAGATACATACATACAGAGAGAGAGAGTAGAAATAGACTGTTTTAAGAATAAGCCGAGACTAGTGAATCTTGTATTGGCCATGCTCCGATGTATCCTACCTATCTATCTGTCTGTCTATCTAGGCATCTATCTAACTTTCAATCTACCTATGCATCTATCTATTTATCTATCTATCTATCTATCTATCTATCTATCTATCTCATTCTGTTTTTTTTTCAAACAATATTTCACAGCTTCTTTCTTCCTTCCGTTCCTTATCAATCAATTTCTTTTCATTAATGCCAATGATTTACCCCAATGGTAATCGCTAATGATAGAGTAAGAATGTTTGGACAATGAAGGTTTCTGCACATTTTTTCCCATTTTTCCCTCCTTTTTTTAATTCTATTTTTTTTTTTATCCCAAACAAATGAATGGCTGGTCTTAAACGATCACGCAGAGCCCGGCTCTAATGTCCACAGTGCCAGCATCTGATTCAGGTGTTTATTTGTGATTCTTTAGGACAAAAAGTTTCTCCCCCCCCCCCGAGAAGTCCCTGCGTCCTCTTATGCAATCCCTAACTTGAAAAAACAATCCAACACGCGATTTAAAGGAAATTTGTTCTTTCTCTAAAATTAGAGGGTCTCGACTTTAGCATAAAATCGATTTCACTAATAGGTATGGCAATTATCATTCAACTGGCTGTTTATGTAACCTGTGGTATTACGGATAGGCTTTGTTCAACAAATACGTCAAAACCTTTGTTCTTTCCTTATTAACATACAGGGTGACAAAGCAGATACTAACAGCTTAGATAGACATAAATTGCAAATACTTATCTTATTATGACAAAGCATTGATAATTGAAAATATGAAAATCGATTGCAAATAATTTTGATATGAAAATATATTGCTAGTTTTCATGGATAGAATCTATTTACTAAAGTACACGAAACTTTCTTTCACACCAATGATTGCCAAAATAGTGACACAGCAAATGCTAAAAGCATACCTAGATATAAATCGTAGATTATTTTTACTATGAAATTGCATTGCAAAATATCAGAATTTTTAGAATTAATACGCCATCACCTTCATGCATTTGTTCACTGCCCTCGAAAAAGGCATGAATTGAACCCTTTTTGCTCTTGCCTTATCTTCACTCTCTCTGCCATGATAAATTATCAATGAGTAGGTTCCTCACTGGGAACCCTCTGAATGCAGCTATATGGCAAAATCAATGTCGACCAACAAATTTCAGAACGTATGTAATGATCATTTAGAAAAATAGAATTAATAATACACCTGGATATTCCAACAGAGAGCAATGTCGTTCAGCTAATTTCCAAAAACCAGCTTCAATCAGTAGAGTATTTGATAGCATATAAGATCCCTATCAACTTATCCCCCAAAATGGCTCAAAAAGTAAACATGGCCTTTTAAATGTAGCTCCATATTGGCCATAACTTGATGGGGATTTTTTTTTAAATGGGTGATGAACGAGAAGAATTTAGGAAAACATGTTATTTTTCTTTCAAAAGAAGGTGGGGGTCTTCTATGCTATCAAAGATGATGACTCTTGGTACATTTCAAGACGAAACTCCTGACGCTGACGACCAGTGTATTCTGATATGTCTATAAAGGTTGGGTCGCACGATGTGGTGCAAACGACACTGATCTTCAGAGGCATCTCATAGTTTTGGCACGTGAGTCATTTGTTTAGACTAGTACCTCCATGAAATCCGGATGAAAAATGTGCCAGCTTTCAATTCAAGACAATGCTGGATAACTTCGTAGGTGTCAATAAAAATTCTTAAGTTGACGAATCTGCCAGCAGATGTCATGAAACCCAAGAGGATATATATATATATATATATATATATATATATATATATATATATATATATATATATATATATATATATATATAGTCATCTTTCCTCCTATGAAACCTAAAGCATATATACATATCTTGTGTGTAGTAGGTGCGTCGAACAATAACCGATAAACCCCATCCCGAAAAAAGAAAAGAGGAAGAGAGAAAAAATGTGTACTAATTGATTTCAAAGTTATTTAGGCAAACCAATATCGAAGGAAAAGGCGAGGTTCGTTAGTTTCATTCTCATTATATATATATATATATATATATATATATATA
The DNA here is from genome assembly GCA_963457665.1 of Thysanoteuthis rhombus. Classification (NCBI taxonomy): domain Eukaryota; kingdom Metazoa; phylum Mollusca; class Cephalopoda; order Oegopsida; family Thysanoteuthidae; genus Thysanoteuthis; species Thysanoteuthis major. The sequence goes on along the minus strand of OY735235.1, from coordinate 36,656,373 downwards.
TATATATATATATATATATATATATATATGCTTATGTGTGTGTATTTGAACTCTCAATAAATATATATTTATATACGCCAACTCTCTCTCTCACCCTCTCCCTCTCTCTCTCTGTTTCATATATAAGTTTATATTTCAGCTCTCTTGCCCCCCTTCTCTCTCTCTCTCTCTCTCTCTCTCTCTCTCTCTGTTTGATATATAAGTATACATTTCAGCTCTCCTGCCCCCTCTCTCTTTCTCTTTGGGATGGTTGACTATATCTGAAGTGAGAAAGGCTGAGGGAAGAGGATCCGATTATAGAAAGAGAACTCTGTTGGGAACGGAGAAGCATAAAAGAGGCAGCCCACACGTCGATTGAGTTTATATCAGACCAGTGCGAAGTTCAACCCGATTTGGCCTCCGTTGCTCAACAGGGACAAAGTGTGTAAATCCAAGAATCTCAAAGAAAGAGACATCACCCGAATCTAACATTATACTCATTGCTACCATTGGAGAAAAAAATCTGTTTACCACCCTAACGTTCGGATAGAATGCCAGAAAAAGACCGTAGAATAGTTCAGCCGAAACGTTGTGTTAAGAACACAAACAACAAAAAGCACCGGATCGTCCAATGTTAATGAACCTTCGCAAAACTATATATATATATATATATATATATATATGTGTGTGTGTGTGTGTGTGTGTGTGCGTGTGTGTGTGTGTGTATGAGTGTGTATGTGTGTGTTATCATTTGGCTGTATACTGTACGTAGAGGAAAGCACTTTGCCGTCGATAAGACCATTGCTCTTCTATTGAGTTCACCCCTCGGCAATTTCCCATACCTGTGGCCTTGAATCAGATAAATATGTTTTGCAAGTATTATCTTTCTCTGTAACACCAACCACATAAACCCATACACCCGCACACAGAATTCGAATTTTTTGTGTATGTGTGCACATGAATTTCATTTGTGCGTTGGTTGTGAAAACATGGCTGATAGGGATCAAAATGTAAAGCATGCTTTATAGGGAATAATGCCGAAACAGATAATTTATCAAACTTAACTTGGTTTTACACAAAGTCAAATGGGAGGAAATGGAGGCTTGAAGATTGTCTAGCGCCAGGCTTTCAAGTGGAGAAGAGCTACTTTTTTTCACTTCCATGGCCCTTCTCTCTGTTTGTCAACTGTCCTAAATAGTTTTATCCTTAAACCCATTTCAGATCGTCATTCTCAACTCTCTTGGTCGTTCTCGTGACCTTACCGTTGAACATTACTTTTGTCTTAATGGTGTTCATATTTAATCCTACCTCTGTTAGCATGTTTTGTACCTCATCTGATGTTTCTGATAATAGTGCAATCTTCTCAGCAAATCGTTGAAATTGTTTACTATAATGCTAAAGTGGAACTTACTTTCAGCCCCATACACATATCTTCTCATTTTATATGTTTGTATATAACTCTTTTAGGGGTGTAAAATGAAGGGGAAACCCACTCTGTAAGGAGTCAAAAGTGAAGGGGAATTTTTTTCTGAATCTAAATTCAATTAAAAGGTTTCGAGGAAAAAAAACATTTTAAGGCGGTTTCTATCCATAATATAACTATCATGCAAAACTGGAAAATTACTTTCCTTTCAATATATATATATACGTATAACTCTACAGCTTTAAACACTAAATGAATACAAACAATTTTTTTTCCACGAATTTATGTTTTTCCTGTCTGTTATTATCCAGTGTTTATATAATTCATGTAATTTTTTCAGTGTTTTTTTTTTTAATGTTTTGCACAGAATTTGATAATATGGTATTAAGTGTGAATCTTTCTTTTGGGGATCATCAGTTGATTACCATGTCACTGTTTCGGGGATTTAAAAACAAAACATCTGTATCAACATGACTACCCGGTATGGAACGGGTATTTAGCTAGTATATATATATATATATATATATATATATATATATATATATATATATATATATATACATTATTGTTATATATATATGTATGTATATATATATAAGGTTTTTAAAATCTCCAACGTACTTGAATACATGCCTATTAATCATTGTTATTCTTTCATTAACATGTTGATATTTTTGTTATTTAAGACAGTCCACTAATTACAAGTTTGTTTACAAATGCAAGATTTTAATTTATGTCATTAGTATAAGAGCCGGGATCATTTAGTTATATTTCTTTTCTCATATTAATTTTCCACTTTTTGCTTCCGTACCAACTCAACCAGGTTTATTCAAACTGAAATTTAAAAGAAATTCTACCTTCTCCGCCTTAAAAGCCATTTGTGCTTCGTATCGTTTTGCTAATAACACCATTTAAAAATGAGAGGAAATTAGTCTGATTCTCCGACATCGTATAAAATGGAGGGAAATAAACGAACTCTGCAAAAACCTTCTTTATGAGAAAGGATTGTTAACAGCCCAGACCAAGATTAGCTCAGATTTTCCATAATTTAAGCAAAGAATAAGTTGAAATACATACTTTGGGTTGCACGCATACTTACATATATATATATATATATATATATATATATATATGTATATATATATATATATATATATGTGTGTGTGTGTGTGTGTGTGTGTGTTTGAGTGTGTGTGTGTGTGTAAATATGTATGTATATATATATATGTGTGTGTGTGTGTGTGTGTGTGTGTGAATATATATATATATATATGTTTGTGTAAATATATATATATATATGTGTGTGTGTGTGTGTGTGAATAAATATATATATATACGTGTGTGTGCGTGTGTGTGTGTGAATAAATATAGGTGTGGATTATGGTTAACACGTATATTATACACTATTGGACAACAAATTGTTTGACTATTGCTCTTTAATTCCAACGTTTATTGATAGAATATTCAATAATGTTATTCAACAGTGCATGCAATTGTTGTGTGCAGAGTACGTTCAAGTTTGGGGGTGGTTTCTCTTGTCTAGAAAACTGAGCCATTTGGTCAAGTTGTCCGATAGCTGCTTACAATGTCCTTCAAATGTTCTTCCATTCATCTCTGACTGCTTCCTACAGCTGGTCAATGTTCCCAAGTTTTCTCCCAATAAGTTTGGCCTTGATATGCAGCCATATATTCCCTCACATGATGAAAAATACTTGGCTCATTTTTTGCCTAGGAGTGCAGTTATCAGTTGGATTTTGATCTGAAATGCTCATTGCATGACGTTCGATCTATGTGATCAATATTCACCCCTGAATCAATTGCATTGATAAGGAAGGAGAATATGTTGAAAAATGAATATTTGCTGTGTAAAATAAATGTTTTTATCATCAGGTCATGGAGACATTCATAAACCGATGAAAAATGAGTATTTGTTATGCGAAAGAAAGGCAGCCATTGGGAATTGAACTCACTCACCTCAGTAGTAATGATTTTCTAAACTAGCCTTTTACCCATTGCTCCACGACATTGAGTTTTATTTTCATGCATTCATTTAGTTTAGTCCTTCACACAATTACATGTGTGGGACACCCAGTGAGGTTCAAACTCACTACATTAGTAATGGTCTGCGAAACTAGTTTGTAAACTATTATTCCATCGTTAGGTACCTTCACCTACTAAATCAGTCATTCTCAACTGGGGTGAATGCAGAGTTGAGGGGGCGATAGACGATTACATACAATGGGATTTTGTTTTATGACTGTAAAGTCAACAAATGGTAGGAAGCTACTCCAACTTGGTGAATTTATTTTTATATAAAGAGACTTAAGACTAAAACTCATGAAATTCAATACAAATATTGAGAATCTAGTAACTATGGCCGTATCGAATGAAGAACGTAAATAAAATGTCCTTCTCGTTTCATTAAAAATTTGGAGGTGGGGTGATTGCTCTCGAAAATAACAAAAGTGGGGCAATAGAGGGGGCTGAGAAATCCTATTCTAAAATATTAGTATTTATTGAGTCTGCCTCTCGTGTGGGGATCAAACTCACCGCAGATTTGGATCTGTACAAAGCTATTTGCTTTCGAAAATACTGATTGATAAAATATATCCCTTACACACGAATGATATGATACAACATGAATATATATTAATAGTAAATTTTTAGAAAGATGTATTTTAATCCATTTTCCGCCCAGCTTAGTCTGATGATGGATTTTAAGTTATTTGATCATTTTGGTATTGAAGCTACCTAATTCGGTCACAAGACCATACAAATTTGGTTTTGCACTGGAAAAGATACCTAGCAACCCTGCACCAGAATTGAAAAATCTCCAAGACTAGCTTGCTTACCATTGCTTCACGGTGAGGTGACTATTTATATCCACTTGAATTAATACACGTAAAACAAAGAGCAGAAGTAAATGATCCCAACTCTTATACTAATGACATAAATTGAAATCATTTGAAAT
>OY735235.1:36619500-36649500 GCA_963457665.1 Thysanoteuthis rhombus | reverse complement strand
TTCAGCATAATTCTACTTAAGTATAAAAGCACGTTTGTTTTAAATTACTTAGAAGCACACACGAAAGTGATGTATCCCATCCGTACATATATATGTTCATTCAATGGTTTGATGATGGCACAAGTCTCACGAAATTGCTTTACTTTTAAGAGAACTAAGGATATTTACTGAACTTAGCTTCGTCTGGCACAACGTCATAAATGTTGAGCACGCAGTGAGTATTGAATACACAACAGAGTGGTAATAGTCTGTTAGACCAGTTTGATCTATATGTAATCATTAGAGAGAATGAGATTTTGGACGTATTCTGTCAATAACTTTGAGAAAAGTTTTTAAACTTCCAAATTCCTTTGAAATAATTGAATCTCTATTTGTGTTCTTTATATTGTTAACACGGCGTTTCGGTTCATCAATTCTTCAGCCCTCGTCAGGTGTACGAGTAGAAAAAGAAACAATTTCTTGAGAAGATGGCGCCGGAAAAAAAACTGTCGCTAATATATGGTTTCGTATGTGTACATAGCGATGCTGAAATGCCGAAGTGGACTGATTCAGTCAGTATATAAGCGGCCATTTTTCTAACGGCATTTCCATTTTTTCTGTTTGCTCGCAGAGAACACACATGACAAAGACAGAAGAATGGATCGGGCTAAACAGTTTGGTTGCAACATCAAGCAATTATCCAAACAACACTTGAGATTTTTACGTACCCCATATATAACCAGCTACCATAAATAATCTGCAACCCCTGTCCAATTAAGCCCCAATTTCGAATGAAAAATGCATTTTCCTGTGCATTGTCCGCACCAACTTACTTGATATTATGTGCTTATGACATAATGTGAATTTAAATCTAATCCTCATTGAGTAGTGATATTTTTCGTCCTCGAATGTACTTAACTTATGAATGTGTGATTCCAATGTAACAGTTCAATGAAAACAACATGCATCTGTTCTCGTGGGAGTTCGAGTAAATAGGAACATGTATAGTAGTAATTGTTAACGGTGTAACTAACTATAAGCAAACAGTAGGGAAGGGAGGAATCGACAAGTTTTTAAATGAATGAATGAGCATTTGATTTAATAGTTTTTTAGATGCAAACATATTCTTGTTTCCGTATTTTCGTAAAAGAATTTTTTTTAATAATGAAATACGGTAATTTTAGCCAAGCGTAAGTTCTTTTTTATAATTTTATCATTTTAATTACCTGAAAATTCGATTAAAAGAGTATTTTCTTTGCATATCACTGCCACTACAACTGCCATCTGGCGGGTTTGAGCTCAGTTTTCTCATGGCAATGGTGGTAGTCAAACAGACCTTCTAAACCCGAAGAACAGTGCTAGATAATGCTTCGCAATTTTGTTTTCTGTAGATATTACGCACCTGGATTTTTAGCTCAAAATGTTCGGGGAAACGTGCGGATTTTACATGGGGAATTACGGTATTTGTTTTATCAATTCAACCCGTGATACCTCAACGAGAACGCTCTCACTTATCCAGACATTCATATATAGTCATAGAGAGAGGGGGGGGCTTTCGTCGAGTTCTTATGATTAGCATGCTATTTTCATAAATCTATTCTAGTGAGTCTGATCCTCACTTGAGACCCCATAATTGAAAATTGAAGTCTTATGGCAAAACTAAGCTACGATATATATATATATATATATATATATATATTAGAATGAAATTTATCTTGAAGATTTTACCGATGCAAGATAATCCTCATTTGGAATTATGTAATGTACCGTCAGAAATTTCCATTCTTCAAAGCTTTTGTGAAAACAATGTTCATCAACCCGGTTCGATGAAAACCCTGATCATATTCAGATCTCTTCTGAAGACATAGCTAAAAAATTACTTTAATTTATCAATTTTTTTACTTATTTATTTATTGATCACTTCCGTCGTGATCGTCAACGTATATCACACACATTTTGGTGTTGCCAACCATATAGTCATTAGGAGTACGTACAGTAAATAATCTCTTATCCAAAACCTTTGAGACCAAACGGGTTCCGAAATTTGGAATCTTCGGTAGTATACACATACTGTATATCCTAAAACTAGCCAGTACTAAAAACCAATTACCGGTACAGTCATGGACTGCGCCCTTGTTGAGTCTCAAGATTTGTGTACCCGGTTGTATTCTGATGAGTATATTTTTCAGTTTGGAGTGCACCCTAGGACTTTTGCAGCCTAGGTCAAGTTCGATTAATGGACAGGCTGGTCCTATATACATTACAATATTCATGAGTAAATCAATATTATCGCATGTTCGTCTAGAAAAATAACAACTTGATAATATTACAGTTCATTTGCATTGTAATTAAAGGGTAAATACGGATCATAAAATATACCAGTGTATTTTAAGAAAAATACGCTGGTAGTTCCGACACAATGCTCAGTGTCAACATATCAGCAAGCAACGAAGGCACGTCTGACTTGTAAGAGCACTGAAACACAGCTGACTCAGCAGTGGATTAAGTGTGGGTCGTGTTGGGCCGAGGTTTGGTACCAAACGCAAACTTTGATATGCTGATAATCTCCATAAAAACTTTCTGCTTTTTGAGATTTTATGTTTTCGGAATTTTGGATAGGAGATTGTGAACCAGTGTAATCTTTCATCTCTCTTCTCTGTTATCACAATGGGTTAAATCAAAAACTATGGCTAGCATGTACGTTGTTGAATTCCTGACTTTCCCAATATTATATCGAAGCCAGAATTTAAATTCGGTTTATCGATTCTACTAACTTCAACCCTATGGGCTAATTCGTGCCTCCCATTTTTTATCCTCGTTTCCTTTTGTTAATTAGCATCATCAAGCAGGCATCAGAAGTATTGGCCCTTCAGCCTCCAGCCAGTGGCTGCTCTATCAGATACCCCAACAAAAGTTATCTAGAATGACGATATCATACGAAGAACTTTGTTTTCGAAAGTCTCAAGACAACTTTCGATGTCCAAGAGGATATTGTGGTGACGAGCCTCACTTTCAGTGCACTCAATTTCAAAACTTTGGCCTCTGTTTTTCTGCTCAAACTGCAAATTCAAAACAATCGGTCAATTATAAAATTCTTCACCCTTGCCTCATTTAAGCTGGGTGTGCCGAGATGGTTTACTCCCGGCACATGGAATTCAATAAATATGACTTTAATTTAACGACCCCAGCTCGAAATGTTAGAATTTTATGTAGCGTTTATGACGGAACCAAGCAATAAATAAACTTTCCAGTTTTATCTTTTATTTTCATTTTTTTAGAAGATGAAGTATTATGAATCATTATTAATAATTTTTTGCCACTATTTACCGCCATCTTAATTTTTGTTGCTTTTTATCACAACCCTCTGGCATAGAGTGTTGTGAGTGATTCTCACCTGGAACTGATTCTTCATTCCGATTCGCATTGTTGATTTATTTAATCACCGCTAAATGGAACCCAGCCTGAGTTTAGTTGCGATAAAAAGCAGCAAGAACTAAGACGAAAGTAAATAGTAGCAAAAATTAATAATGATTTATAATGCTTCGTCTACCAAAATAAATAAAAATAACAATAAAACTGAAAAGTTTATTTATTGCTTGGTAAATGTAACATAAAATCATAACATTTGAGAGCTGGGGTCGTTAAATTAAATTGGAACTCATATTTATTGACTTCCATGTGCTGAAAGTTAACCATCTTGGCACACCCAGCTTAAATGTGCAAAGGTGGAGAATTTTATAATTGACCAAAAGTAAACGAGCTGAGAATTCCCTGTTGGGGCCAGTAGACGCCGTTCGAGTCTCCATGAAAACTAAGATTTCAAATTTTGATTCTCAATACAGACCTTCTTCACTTCAAAGATTGATGCAACACAATCTTTCCGCCCATAATGTCCCTGTGTCAGACAAAGCTTAGAAAAAACAATTACAAGGGCGTCTTCTGCATTGCAATGATTGTCAAGTTGATGTCGCTGACCAATTTGCAATCGCTGTGAGGTTGATCATTCCTATGTGCTTAACTACTATGGCTCCGCACCAGACTAAACTTAGCTTTGTAAAGACCTACCTCGTGGCTGAAAGAGTCTCCCACCTGTATCAGCGGTCGGAGTTCAAGCTAGGGTAAAACTCTGGATTTCGATTGCAGATTTTTAAGGCAGGTAGGATCTCCCAAATTAGAATATCAGTACAATTCAAGCTTTCTTTTTGTTTTCCTAGTTTTGAATTTAAAGTTTTCCTTCTCCCAACCTGGTTGCCAGCCAAGGCCGGAGATGCTCAATCTGTTCTCTTATCTTACCAATAGCCAGGGTAAAGCGATGGATTCGTACCTTACCCAAGGGCATTAGTTTGAAGTGAACGCAAACAACCTCACTCTGAATTTGACCACAGCTTGTCAATTCCATTTTCCATCTCACAAACGGTTGCGCCACCCCGACCTTCACATAATAAGCTAAGCTTATAGATATTTGTTAGACGAAAAACGAATTTACTTGAAAAAGAAATAAAGATGTCTTGCACACAATGACGTCTTAAGGTGTCAGTGAAAGTTTTTTTTTCTATTAATGGGGATATTGTTAACTTTCTGCTTTTAAAAATTTTAAATTTAGAATAGAATTTTGAAAAAAATATGATTCCGACCCCTTTTTTGGCTTTCACTGCACAATTAGTTTTGAAGTAAAATTTTCTCTTTCCATTTTGTAAATGATATTACTATTTTATTAATTTATTTGTTTATTCATTATTCAAAAGACAGTTATTGACACTGTAGAATACATTATTCTTCTTAACCCTTTAAACCCCGACCTCTGTTCTTCATTTTCCACAAAAGGCTCTGCAACCAAATAATTAAACTTTTTTGTATCTACTCAACAGATCCGGCTCCTACACAAGAGACACAAAAAGTATAATAAATGTTGTCAGCATATTTTACTGACATTCAACGCTAGTATTTTTGTTAAGTGTGTCTCGGTTATAATTTATGTTGAATACAGTTTCAAACAACTTGACAATGCTTTGGCTTTCAATAGGTCGTTGTTTTTTGCGTCCTCTCTCGAAATACTTGGGGTGCCGGGTAGCCGAGCGGGTGACAGTATGGCGAACAGATTTGGCGGGGCGAGTTCAAACTTAGACATGGACAGTTTGTGTTCACTTCGCAATCTTGGGAAAGGCATGAATCCATCTCATGCTCAGCTATGGGTAAAATAACCCAGGGTGAAATGAGTGAAAAGGGCACTACTTACTTGCTTTCTCTCGAAATACTGGAAGCAGGCGTTTGCGTTGAACTCTCTCACTAGGCAATCTGGCAAATATCAGAGAGAGAACAAAAAGTATTTGAAGACACATACCCTGAGTAATTTGGGGTATCCAACCCTAGCCATTACCCAAGGTAAAGCGCCCATAGTTATTCGCGAAAGTTGGCATAGTATGGTCCAAGGCCAAATGGAGATAGGATGATTTGTTTCCCTGGGAAATCATCTTCCAAAATATTGGATTATTTCCTTCTATGGGGCACCCACCTCTGGAATACGAGGGAAATACGTATCTGTTTCGAACAGCTGACTACTCTCTCTCTCTCTCTCTCTCTCTCTCTCTGAAGCAAACTGTATCACACGAAGTTTGTTAGTTTCTGAGCTACACGTGCTAAAATGAATGTATTTGTAGTGAGTTGGACATTTTTTTTCTCCTCAAGTCAACGAACAACGGTCTCATTGAGTTGAGAGATCCATGGAAATCGTTGTCTGACGATTCTTACCTCTTCGAAAACTCCACTTCCACGCACAACTGTCTCAGCCACAAAGCAATCCCATGTCACGTATGTTATAAAAGGATGAAAGTGTCGGTTGTTTAGATTTCAAACCAGCGTCACTAAATGTAACCTGTTTCTAACGATGCTCTGTTATAATCAGGCAACAAAATTCGACCGAGCCCAATGTGTGGTCTGTCTGGAAAGTCTTCAGCAATTTCTATATTCGAGAAGCGGTTGCGCATCCCTTATGTAATCAGGCAATCAATCACATGCATGTGTGAACAGACACTCTCTCGTGGGCTTGCTCAGTCGGCAGTGAGACGCTATTGATCGAGCTGGCCTATTGCGTGACTGTTGCATTCACTATGACCGAGCGAATCATTTTTTCAAGTCATTTGATATCGACAGAAAAATAACCTACCCAAAGTAAAGGCGCTTTACTCTGCTTCATTACACCACTTAGGACCTCACGCACTTATCCCAGCGTTCCTTCCATTTCTCCATCTTATTTCAATCTCACCCATGGTCTGAAATCTCTTTTGGGAAAGCCAGAAATCGCAGGCAGCCAAATCTTGACTGTAGGAGGGTTGACAGACCTGGGTACCCAATGTAAACGGTCCTATGCGAAAGTCGTTTATATCCAATAGTTATATATTTATCTACATGGCACAACACTCTTTCTAACCCTTTTTTCGACTTTATTTGTCATCGTGCTGGAGTAAACTATGCCTAGCAAGTATACATTATATACTTTTTATCCATTGGGCGTCCTCCAAATTCGTGATTAAGGGAAAAAAGGTTTTGACTGGTTTTCAATCTTTATTCTTTTATTTCTTCCTTTCTTTTCTCTCTTTGTTCATTCTTATTTACTTCTTTCTTTTCTTCTTTTTTCTTTCTTTTCCTTTCTTTTTCCTTTTCTTCTCCTCCTACATTTATCCAAGTTTTGATTTTCCCTTTTCTTTTCCTTCCCTCCCTCATTTCTTTCCACCTTATATTATTATTCTATTTCTTCCTTTTCCTTTCTTCCTCTTTTCTCACTTCCTTTTTTCCTTTCCTCCGTTTCTTTATTCTCCTTTCTTTTTATTCTCTTCCTTTCTCTTTTTTTCTCTTTCTTCGGTTACTCATTTTCTGTCTTCCCTTCTTTCCTACTCTGTCTTTCCTTTCTTTATCGTCTGCTCGTCTCCCACCTCCATTTTTATGGCTCCTTGATAGCACGATGTTGTCGTTTGCAAAACCATCTGCTCCCTACAAAACCTTTCCTTCCCACCGTAGTAGTAAATTTATATAGGATGTAAAAATCTCAGCAATTAAGTTGAATGAGTTTAAGAACATTATTCAGAAGAAAATCGCTTTGCTTACAAGTTAAGTGCGAAACACACTTGAATAAAGAAAAAAACAAAAAAAAAAACGGGGAAGTAAGCAGTCTATTCCTCCTGCAGTGATTTAAGGCTTGTGTGTAACTTTAGACGGAGATAAACAACTCCATTCAATACACGTTTAATACGTATGTGTGTGCAAACATATATAAGTGTACGCACGGGTATACTTACATAAGGTGTAAAAAGTATATTTAATGTCTGTCTATGAGAAAATCATAAGCTCAGTCTGGCATTGGTCCCAGGTGTGGGGCATTCAGTAGGGATCGAACACACTGCACAGAAGTAATTTTCTTTTAGATAAGCTCGTTACTGATTATACCCCCACGATGTGGTGCGTTGATAGATAGATATAAACAGACTGGAATAGATATATATAGATATGGACAGACTAGAATAGATAGATAGGTATGAACAGACAGGAATAGATAGTTTGTGTTCACTCTGTACTAATAGCCTTGGGAAAGGCATAAATCTACCTCTCCCAATTGGTCAGATCAGTGAGGGTCGAATCGTCTAACCTCATAATGGTCTGCCGAACTAATTCACTATATCGTTCTCAGACGAGATACCCAATAGCCTAACATAGTTAAGATGGATAAATAGATATTTACTCAGCAAATCATGGCTCAGTTTTGATACAAACCATCAGAAGTGTGGCCCCTTGGAAGGATCGAACCCACTATTCACAAATCCGATCTGTGAGACCAGCTCGCTAACCATAACGGCACTACATGGCTCCCTGGGACCAGCTTAGTAATCCTTGAGATACTAAAGGCCTCATTATAGTGCTGGTGAATAGTGAACCCTCCTAAAATAACCAAGCTCTAAAGTATCTTGATCTAGCTCCATTAATGGTTAAATTTTATCGTGGTTGATTATAACGTGGTTGGCTTTCTTGGACCCCAACTCCTGTGTTTTAACGGGGAGGTCTGTTTAAAGTAAGCTCAAATCATATCCTTGTCTCAAACCGAAAATAGTGATTCCTTATTTACCGAGAAGCACCTAAGTAATGGTAGGTAAACGGGGGCTGCCGCTGTAAGTGCGTGTGTGCAGACAGAAGGAGGGTGTAGAACGATGACAGATAGATCTGTACGTGGGGTGTAGACGGATAGGGGAGGGAGAGAGAGAGAGAGAAAGAAACGGTGAATGGCGAACGTTGAATGCCGCCCTTACCTTTTCGGCCACCGCCTCTCGTCACACGCACATGCGCACACCCTCTCATACTCTCTCTCTCTCTCTCTCTCTCTCTCTCTCTCTCTCTCTCTCTCTCTCTCTCTCTCTCTCTCAGTGTTATGTGTGAGCGTGGGCCCAGATACACCGGAGAAGACGTCTGGAAAACGCTATCAACACGTGAGCATTTTTAAAGGGTCGGACACTCCGTGAACTATAAGTAGTTTCATTGTGTTCGAACGTCCTTACTCTCGATATTCGTTACAGAGAAAAGAAACGGGTGTATTAAGATGAGGAAGAGACGTAGAGAGAGAGAAAGAGAGAGTGGGGAATTAGTTTAGGGAGTTGATTTTTCAACGGAGAATTAAATTATTTAAAAGAATGAAGTAATTAATACGAAATGAGAAGGAACGCACGCACGTACATCATCTCCGTCGTCAGAAAATGGATATTGCCGTTCCAGCGGACCAGAGCGTAAAAGTGAAAATTAGGAAAAACTCAACGGGAAGCGAGGTCTTTTGACAGCAAGCTGTGTTGGGGTGATCAATAAAAAAATCGGAAAAAGGGTGGTCTACGGATAAGTTACTTTCTTGCCTTTTGTTGGACAGTGGACAGTGATCACTGAAAAAGTCCAAACTTCCCTCTCTCCAAAAAAACAAGCGTAACGTTACCGGACACAAACAAAGTGACTAATTTAGTATAAACTTACATCGTAAATTGAACCCCTAATTAGAAACCTATTTGGGGAATTTTTTTTATAGAACAAAAGAAAAATTTTCTAGACAAAAAGAGGAGTAAATTCAAATTTTCGGCATTTTAGCCCCATTGGTGTGGTGTGTATGCGCGATAGATAGCTCACTGGAATCTCCAATTCATTATTAGACTCATCGAAGCAAAACTGTCAACATGAGTTTTTTCAATTTTTGAGTCAGTCAGGCTGGCTGTGTATGTATCTATCACGCGCACCAATGCGCTGGGAGGCTGAAAATTTAAACATTTGCTCTTTTTTTGTGTCTAAAAAAAATATGATATTTCGAACCCGCCCAAATAGGAGGAAGTTTTTGCAATGTAAGTTCATGTTGAATCGGTCCCTTAGTTTGAATCACGCTTGATCTCTTAAAATTCGAACTTTTTTCGTGATCACTACCCAACAAAAGGTGAGAGAATCAACATTTATTGATCAGCCCTTTTTCCAATATTTTAATTGATCACCCCTAACACGGCGTGCAGCCAAACAATGTAGATTACGTGGTGATTGCTATTGAGTGACTATCTAGACCTATTGTAATGTGCAATATCGATTTTTCCTCGAATTTCCGATTTTCCCAATCTTTTTGCGAAACTTTTCGACACTGTTCCAAGTATTCCAATAATGATGAGCACCACTGTTACATCCATATTCCATGATTTTTTAAGGTTTAAATATCATCATTATTATTGTTGTTGCTGCTGTTAGTGTTATTTTCTTCAATTCCTCACAAACTTTTTTCAACGACGCTTTTCCAAACCTGAATTATTTAATAATTCAAAATATTTTACAGAAAGGTTAAATTTTATACTGCTGCTACTACTACTACTACTACTACTACTACTACTACTACTACTGTGCGTATCGTGACTCATTCGGTCAGGACATCGGTTCTTTAGCTAATCATGGAGACTAAACGTTATAAACATTACTTCGATAAATCAATATTTCATCAACAAGCAACATGTCTTAGGGATCTATTTCTATCGCCGTTTCTTGGATGGTTTCTGCCTTCGTAGGGCTATTTACAAAACAAAACTACCAAACGTAGATTTCTTCAGTTCTCAAGTGATTCTGATTTTGTGGACGCGTAAGAAAGAATGGATTAAATTTGGGGCGGATCCAAGATGAATTTTTCGATTGAGATATACATAAAAACATTTACAGATAAATAAACTTAACTTCGATTCACTTCACTCCCAAGTCTGTCTCACTCTCTATAGTTCATATTATATATATATATATATATATATATATATATATATATATATATATATATATATATATAGATATATAGATATATAGATATATATATAGATATCTTGTATTGTATCAACTCATGTTCGCCCGTTTGTCCACACACTATCCCCAAAAGTTCTCAATAAATTCCAATGACATTTTGCGGATTGGTGAATCATTGGCTAAAAGAGAATCTAAATTTGGAGGTTGATCCAAGTATTTTTATTTTCAATCGAGATGTATTTTTTCATATATTAGCTATATGTGGAAAAGGTGTAATTATATATGGACTGATTTTCATTCAGTTTTCAATTAATGTATGACGTTGACAGAGGTATGCACTCTCGGAGTGCTTTCTGTAAAAAATGTCACCGGTTTTCAAATCAATTATAAACATAGTTGTTGCGGGTTCGTGCCGACGATAAGCGAACACGTCAACCTTTTTTTTGGTTCAAATCTTTTCACAATCCGTACCGACTGTGGCCAATTCATTACATTTGTATAATTATAAAAATGATGATGCAACGAGTATAAACGTTAACACGCATCATAAACCTACGAGACAGGGGGCATGGGAGGCAAATGACCCCCCCCCCCCCATTCATGCGGAACAATATAAAATTCTTTAAAAAAAGTTCGGGCATAACAGTGGAAATTTCGGGCAAATAAAGCTCCCCCCTCAATCAAAGGCCCCTATTAGCCCGAGACACGCATGACAGATAAAATGGCTGAAGGCCAGAATCTGAGAAGTTTGTTTTTTTCCGTCCAACACGGAAGTCACGTTCGTTTCAAAGTCATCAAAAGCTTCGAATAAACATTTTGGGGATGACCTTTGACACCATAGTTCCCTTGCAGCTATATGCATGTGCGCACGAACGTACGTTTTGCAACCAGCCCACAAAAGAAATGAACGTGTGCACAGAAGATTTCAAGTTCTGTAGATAAATTTCTGAGTTTTTTCATTGAAAAAAAATTGATTCCCTACATCGAATCCAAAAGTGTGCACATACTTTTGTCACAGAAAAATTCATGACAAGATTTTTGCGCTCATTGACTTCAGAAGATTCAGAGGGGAACTTGTTCGACACCCTAACGAAAACGTAATTGAAATATTCAAAATTCTTATTTTTCTATCTGCTAGAAAGGAAGGTTTAGTAAAGTGATATATTTTAATCGGGAAATGTATTTTCTTTATACATTTTGATGTGTTTTGAATGAATGACCTTCGTTTCTTCGGGGATCTTTTTTCATTTTTGAGAAAAATTGAGTACAGTACTGTTTGAAAATAGGGGCGGTTTTGAGGTCATCTTTTTGAAAATCGTTTGAGAAAAAATAAAGTTTGAATTTGTGCATAAATACGATTAATCAAAAAAAAAAACCCAAAGCCTTAACCTGAACCTAACCCGTTTTTCTAAAAAATGGGAAATCTCCCGAAGAAATGAAGGTCACATTCATTTAAAACACATCAGAATATGTGAGAAAAATACATTTTCTTGCAGAAATACACTACTTTACTATACCGAATCTTAGCAAAAAGATGACAGTCGAAAGTTTTGTTTAAGAAGAGAGAAAAGAACCTAATCGATTATGACTGGAGTGACGTATTTCATTAAATTTATCGGTAGGACACCCAAAGACCACTTGTAGAAAAAAGTCACAGGGGAAAATCACTGAAAAATGTCACAGAAAAAAGTCACTGCACACATGGTAGATTATTGAATGTGTTGCTTAGAAGTAAGAAAAAAGGCATAAAATCTATGTATAAATTGGCTGCATCAACTTGGATTGGATTATGGTAAAGTCAGCTCAACTTGACGATTTATTAATCTTTTTTTCCTTGTCTACTTTCCCAATCCCAAGAATAAGGTCACCCTAACCCTAACCTTAGCCCTATTAATTAAACGGCGATTATTATTTTATGTCTGTGTTATGGCTAATAAATGACAGATATTGCTTCGTCTAAAGGCATTGCATAAAACATGATTTAAATGACATATGCAATGTGTGTTATTTATGTATATGTCATGCTGAATCGGTAAATTGTCAAATTAGCGAAATTTTAAGATGTTTTTTTTAATGCAAAAAAGGGATAAATTAATTTGAACAAAAGTATATTGAATCAAAACAAAGACACGAAACAACTATTTTTTATGATCAAAAGTTTATGCAATCTAAGTGAAATCAAACTATTTTTTTTACAAAAAAATAACTAAATTTTGTCAATTAGGCGATTTCACCGATTCGACGTAACACGTACAAAACCTGCACCGTCAGTTGAAAAGTGTTCAAAAATATTACTTAATGTATTATAATAAATTAAACGTGACTTTTTCCTGCGGCCTTTTTCTGTGACTTTATTTCCGCTCCCGCTCCCTAACCATAAGCGTTTGGCTAAGACTTTTCTCACATCAGCCTGATACTTCTAAAATCTGAAATACATCTATGTTGTTTCTCATAGCATTGACATAAGTTGGAGAGGACAAGGCTTTATCAACCATAACCTATTCCTCGATCCAAATAGTTAGATAGATAGATAACTAACGTTCATCGACTCGTACATACATATGCATTTATCGGTATGTGAGTGAACACGTAAGAAATCTCGCTTAGCACTAACGAGTTGAATTATGTATGCTGAAAATAAGCAGTGAACGGACACTGGCCTAAACGCTCGAAAGGAGACGACCTTCTTTTAATTTGAAATTGCTGCACGCCCCCTTTTTAATGCACACGCACACACACACGCACACACATACCTTCTCTCTCTCCCTCTCTGTCTCCCTCTCTCTCTCTCTCTCTCAACTCTATTAAATCTCTGTTATAAGCCTCTTTCTCTGATCTTGTGAAGTACAAATTGAAGGAATATCTCTCTCTACACACACACACACACACACACACACACACACACATATATATATATATATATATGCAAATCTAGAATACAATATAATATCATATAATATCCGATGTATAATGGGTCTGTTTCATGAAGTGCTCAATACATTCAACATTAAACATCAAGTTGAGTTAGAGTAGAGCATAAAATATGATAACAAGAAGGATTCGCTACACAAACATGTTTATGCTTCTGCCCAGACAGAAATATAAACGTGTTCATATAGCAATTTCTTTATTTCAATATCATATATATATATATATATATATATATATATATATATATATATATATATATATATATATATATATATATATATATATAAGAGTGGACCAATAAATCCGTAGGTTTGACACATAGTTTCAACCTGAATTTATTTCTGAGACTTTCACGGGATAGTTTTTGCTCTACATGATTAATATCCATCCCTGAATTAAATACATTGAAAAGGAAGGAGATTATGTTGGAAAACTTATATTTGTTGTGGAATTTCTTTCCATTATCAAGTCTATTTCTATGATATCATAAACTTTACATCGGTAGAAAATGCTTCACGTACGCGTGTGTGTGTGTGTGTGTGTGTGTGTGTGTGCGTGCGTGTGCGTAACATGTAAAATTTACGCTTATACCAGAGAAATGGATTCAAAACTGATCGTATGCATGTATGCATGTATGTATATATGTACGACCGGTGTGAAGGTTTTATGCGCCCTAGGTGACACTTGAAATTAGCACCCTGGGTTGCCTGATCTTTTTCTGATTTTTTTCTCCTCCTGAAAGGTCAGTAATGCGCCCTGTGAGGTCTGCGCCCTAGGCGGCTGCCTCGATTGACCTAATAGCTCGCACCGGCTTTTGTATGTATGTATGTATGTATGTATGTATGTATGTTTGAAAAGCTGTAAAGTATTCTTTCTTTTTTTTTTCGTTGTTTTTTGTTTTGTTTTGTTTTTAATTTTGTAATAAGATTTATTTTTAAACCTTAAAAAAAAAGGAGAGCAATTGAATGACTCATCCCTTGGGTCTGTAGTAGTCGTGCTACGAAGTACGGAGGGCTCCTTTTTCCAAGTGCCTGGAGTGCCGTTATGACGCACGTGAGTTCCAATTCACAACTTGATGGTGTAAAGTACAAAATGAAACGATTTAAATAAAGAATAGGAATACACACACACACACACGCTCACGCTCACGCACACGCACACACACACACACACACACGATTATACATATATCATGCTTTTCCACAAACAATGTTATCCTCGAACTTTTATTGCAAAAAAAAAAATACATTTATACAACAATATGTTTGTATAAACTATTCATACATAAATAATCCCGTCACTTTTGACAGGTGCTACGCTTGTAAAAAAAAAAAAAAAAAAAAAGCTTAAGTCGTTAGGTATTTATTCATTCAAACATGTTTTATTGTCATAAAACTCGTAAGGCGAAGCTCAGACCATGACAATATACATTGTATATCATTGTACATATTACAAGATATTAAGTTCAGGAATTTCGATTCCATAATTCTTAGTTGAAGTGTATTCCGTCACAATTATATTATCGTCTCTGCTTGATTT
This sequence comes from Thysanoteuthis rhombus, assembly GCA_963457665.1. Lineage (NCBI taxonomy): Eukaryota > Metazoa > Mollusca > Cephalopoda > Oegopsida > Thysanoteuthidae > Thysanoteuthis > Thysanoteuthis major. Next base: position 36,634,770 of record OY735235.1, on the reverse strand, counting down.
TGTGCAATCCAACAAACCCCAGGTGATAGAATGTTCAGACTAAAAAGTGTCAGGCGCAAGGTAATATTCCTGAAGCTACGGCTTGTGATAAATCTGAATATACAAAAGTAATAGATAAATACTCCTGGCTGCTGCAGGGTCAGACTTCACTCTAACTTCTATTCTGGCTTAAGTTGATTATTGCAACTTTTGTATCGAATATATGATAAACAAAAAAAATTATAGAAGTACGTATTTTTTAGTAAAAATATATTTATTTATTATAATGAAATAATCCCTCTCGTATTTCTAACATAATTTTTCGTAGATACGTAAGATTTGTCAGTTTGGTTCAGTCGGTATGAGAGTTGCTTACCGATCACTTGATCGTAGGAAAATGTTAATTGTATTCTTTAGGTTTGGTTTAACTCGACAAGCTAAGCAAAAAAAAAAAAACATTCAAGAGTGTATTCCCCACATTAGGTGAAGATTGTTCTTGTTCTTATTTCGGGAGGAGAATAAAGTCAAACACAGCCTCTGACTTGGGCTAAAGTTTTAACAATAAGTAAATGAAAATATTTCTGTAATTCTGTGCATGCATGCAGAAGCAAACACACTCGCTCGGAACTGACAAATTTTTATTTCAACTAAAGCAGTTCGTGGAATGAGATAAATTTAGTATTTAAATTTTTTTGCAGTGTCCGTTTGCTGTAAACTTCCAACAAGTTGATCTTAGTCGAAAAACAAAAAATCTACATTGACCAAACTATATATTAAATATTACAAAAAAAGTAATTTAAAAAAATAGAATTAAATAAAAACCTGGCGGTACTTAAAACGGATTAATGTTCAAAAGTATAAAGGTTTTGCATTCACTGATATTTGTCTGTCTATCCACTCAATACCTCCAAAAGTTCTCAATTAATTTAAATGACGTTTTCGGAGCGGGTATGTCCAAGGCCAACGAACAATTGATCAAATTTGAGGACCGATCCAGGGATTTTTTCGATGTTTATCAACAATGATGATAACGGAGGTATCCACGGAAGTATGCACATCCTGAGTTCTTTCTAGTTTATTTTAAAAAATTGCTTGGTCTTTTCAAACGATACCCGTTTTGAAAATGACTCCAAAAAGAAAAGATCAATTCTTCTGTTTCTCGACAGAAAGATTTCCGGCAACGTGAGGACTGCTAAACTTTCCCCAATGCCGATTAATACCTTACAACGGGGGAAAGAAAATTGAGTCCTGCTTATATTCTGTTTATAACTTAATTACTACCGGGTATTTTCCCGCCTGACGTCAAGTTTCACACAGGAATGGAAAAGAAAAAAAAAATAGCATGATGAACACAATTTTTAAATTCAGCAGCTGACTGAAACATTCTTTATTCGTTCGTTTGTTGGTTTTTCTCACCTCACCCGACTGCATTTTTGTTATTGTCTCTTAGTACCCATAAAAAATGACGGGATTATTTACGTATGGATCAAAGTGTCGTTCCCTCGGCCGTTCTGCCATGAATTAGAGCGTAGAGTCTGTACATTCACTGAAAAATATTGCACACACATACACGCACACATTAAGGGTAGATATAGCATTTTACATTTGTGGGTAGCATTATCACCATCATCATCATCATCATTATTATTATTCATGTAACTGCTGGTTAATATCTGATGTCCGGTGGTTATCGCTACAGTAACAACTGGTCTCTCCGAATTTCCACCACTTTTTTCAAAATCCTTGCAAACCTCAGCAACGCTGTGGCTTGGACAGTCTCAATTCTTCCACAGACCCCTAATTCATCTAATCTCTCGATTTGCATGTCTTCCACAATTTCAATTGAGCAAATTATTTGGGTTACAATCTTAACCTTCGTGTTCTACGGTTTTCTCGGTTTCCGGATAAAGTCCTGTTATTTTATATTTTTTTTTTCTTCGACTTTTCACTTATATTCGTTTTCACTCTGACGGTTGCTTAATGAATTTTCAAACCACTATTATCTGAGGGCTTTCACTGGAGACCAAGTGTCAGCAAGTCTCCTCAGTACTCCATCATTCTCAGTGTTCAGTCTGGACGGTCTCAATTAGTTCTCACACCATTATTCACCGGTAGCTTTCACTGATTAAGCAACAGAAAGTCACCTCAATACTTCAAGACTTCCTCCCGATCCCAGCAGTATTTACGTCTGGATGATCTCGAACCTTTCCCGGATCCCTAATTCTCCCAACCTCTTTGCATGGTTCTTCGAGACTGTCAGTATAGTCAATATGGACAAATACAGTTACTTGCACAGTTCCCAGTGGATCATCCTTCCCACTCAGTCATGTACTTGTACTCCTTCTGGTCTAGATGGCCGCATTCGGGGCTAATTGCTTCGATTTTTTTCAGCATAGTCTACATTTGCTATTCACTAGTTTCTTATTCATTTAATCTTGACCGTTCTATAATATATATATATGTGTGTGTGTGTGTGTGTGTGCGTGTGTGCGTGTGTGAGTAAGTAAAACTTTATATAATTGATTCTTATGGCGTTGTTTTGGTCCGCTAATTATTGTTATAATCATCATTTTAATACAAGATGCATCTAGTAGTCTTCACCGAAGATCAAGTGGCAGCAATTATTCATTATTATGGATTATTCATTAATATAGTTTTGAAACATTTATATCGTTTCCATTCGATAAGTGTGTATCTCCTATACGAAATAACCATTCCAATTAGAAGCACAAGAAAAGAAAGAAAAAAACATCTTGGAAACACTCAAATTTTACTGATTAAAAACGTTACTACAAGGAAGATAACTCCAGGTCGATTAACTGCTAATTACAGGGTCGTTTCCATTAGTTTTCTTAATAAAGAAAAAACAAAAGAAGAACAATTAATAGTTGAGTTTTCACACTAAAAATATCTGGTAGTCTTAACTGAAGATCAAGTGACAGAAATTATTATGAATTATTCATTATCATAATCTTGAAACCTTTCCATCGTTCCCATTCAATGTACGTATGTATCTCGTGTATGAAATCACACCACTCCAATTAAAAACCAGATGAAAAGAAAAAGAAACTTAAAATCATTCAAATTTCACTGATTTAAAAACCTTCCTACACTAAATAACCCGGAGAGTAAACAAAAGCAAACAATGGCAAGTTTTATTGTTATTTTTATTTTCATTTCAATGACAATAAATTTATTCACTTTTCTTTTGATACATTGTTTATCTCCTCTCATCTTTAGCTGATTTTTCGTAGCTTTCATTCTTTTCATTAGGAACCTTATTTGTTTTTCTTTACTTTTTTTGTCAAGTATGGTTTGTTATTTATAGCTAAGACTGTCTTCAAAAGCGGCTAAAATCGTCTAATTTTTTCCAATTTTCAGCTAACTTTATGGCTAAAAATATTACATATGCTCATTATGTCTACTCATTCAAAGGTCACTCATAAAAAAATGAATATACATCAAGATCTTAAAACGAGTTATCAATAGAAATTATATATTTACTTTCTTATTTAACTAATTGTTTTAATGGCCAGATTTTCTGCTATCATAGATTTTTGTCGGCTAAATTGGAAGAAGAATCAACTCATTCTGGCCAAAAATGGCTAGTTCAGCAATTCTGCTTTCACCTTCCTTCGTTTTCCTTTTCACGTTTCTTTCTTTTGCCTCAGAAGCTGTCAACCAAAACTGCCAGCATTGGTTTCTTCAGTCTCTAAGTGAGTTGGAGCTAGAAGACTGAAAAATATTTTTTTTTTCTCCCCATTGTGTCTTGAAAAAAAAACTTTTTCGTTTTTTGAAAATCACAAATACGTTTTTTTAGGGGGTCAAATTACAACATAAGTTTTTGCTAAATTGGGCATTTGGTTTTTGACCGGCAGCATTCACCCTTGCCGTTTTGTTTTTTTTGTTTTGTTTTTTTTTGCTTATTTTCTTTAAACTTCGACTGTTTATTGATCACTGGAAAATAACTTAATCATCAATCACCTATTTTTCTTATTTTTTAATTGATCACCCCTAATTATACCAAAAGACATTGGTCACGTCACAGTTCCTTTATTTCGTTTCCTCGTTCATTTCTTTATTCCCTTATTTATTTTCTTTCTTTCTTTTTTTTTTTTCACCTTTGGAATTAATTGAAAATGATGCAAATAGGTCCCCCATCACCATCTCCTATTTAACAGCTCTCCTCCTGGACTTATTCAATTTCTTCCTCTTTTTTCTTCTTCTTTTTCTCTTCACTGTCACTCTCTCTTCTTTTTTTGCTCCTTTCTTTCATCGCGTTACACACACACACACACCCTCACAACCCCCGTATGTGCGTGTGTATATACCACATATTGTATGTATCTGTCACTGAATAAGGTGTTTTCGGCCTCAGCTCATGCTTCTTCGTGTATATCAGCAGGTAATTTATTTATTTAGTTTCGCCTTTCTCTTGTTTCAGACCGTCTTCATCAGCCTACATCTCACACTTTTTTTTCCTTATCTATCTATCAATCTATATATCTACCTATCTATCTTTATATCTATCCAACTATCTACACGGTTTGATTTCAACTCTGGTCCGCTTACCTACACGCCAGTTTTTGTTTATAATGTATTACAATTTCGACGCTAAGCCTTCAATAGAGCGCGTAAAACATTCATTTTAGAGCGAAAAAGTATATAAAAACGTTTATACTATCACTCATATCAATACACAATATCTAGGTCCTTAATAAGTTCTTTTTTTAATTCGTTCTGATTCCGATGAACTTATCATATATGCCGGTTATACGACGGGCATTTAATTTTTTTTTTTTAACTATACAAATGTTACTGTGTCCAAGGCGATGACTGTGTCCAATGCGTTGGTAGGGGCCGTCTACCAAAGCTCGTTATGGGTAGTGGCAGGGGCTCAGATAAGTTTCAGTGTGCGATAGTCCTCCAAATTCACTTGTAAACCACACGTCTTATAGTCCGGCATATACGGTAGTTTTTGTTTTTATCCGAGCCGGATCATAGTTAACCAGAATCACCAACACGGCACCGAGTAAAGAACTTCAACTCAACCGTTATATAGTCCAATACTATACCACTGAGTCACCTCCCGCGATTTATAACTCTTGTAGCGAGCGTATTTTCATGTAAAATGAAATGTGTGTTCTGCCCTCCGTTTTCATAGACTATTATTTTACTTACATACGGTACGTACATTTGGCGTTTATTTATTGATTTTCAGAGTTTATTGTTCTTGCTCTGTATGGTGATTTACTTTTTACCTGAACTTATATTCTGGATTGTACGTTTTCTTTAGAAGTGTGCAACAGGTTCAACTATTTTTTTGTTTGTTTGTTTCTTCGGTGTTTAAAATAGAAAAAGATAACACCGGCGAATCCTCTCATAGGTTCGACTAAGTGAGCAGAAATATTTCCGAAACGGAGGTTTCTTATTTTCAGTCTTCCAACGAGAATAGATATCAACTAAGCGCTCATTTAACATGAAAAAAATCGGCGATGAGCAAGTTCCTAACTGGTTCGTGAGTGTAGACAAGTTTCAGTTTTCATCCCCGATTATTCCCGGGTTTATATTGTTTATATAGATCTTTTTTAGTTGATAATTTCCTTTAATCTTTCTTCTTATCAATAACGCAAAGATTATTACGATAAAGTCAATAGATTACAAGTTTCAGGCGTTTTAATCAACTTAGGTCGCTTTTTGTCACAAGTCTGTGGTAGATCTTGTAATCTCTCCAAATTTTCAGTTATTTTTTCAAGTCGAAAAACAACCCTTTAAAAACTTGTTAATGTCTATTGACAATTCTTTTAAAATGCTAAACCAGGATGTTATATACTTTTAAAATTATTGGAGGGCGTCTATATTTTATTCGTGTCTCCAGTACGATTTATGATAAGATGGTCACCATAGTCATGTGATCACATGTACCTCCCGTTTCATTATTCAGCGTAGCCCCTCTTTGCCCGGATCCCTATTCAAGGTTTTCTGTCTTTTTGTTTTTCTGTTTGTTTAGTCGAAAAAGTTAATTATTGCTGTCAAAAGATTTAAATGAGGCATAACCGCTAATTTATAACCTAAAAAATACAAATCTTGAAAATAACGACCAAGTGTAACTAGCTATTGTGAAAGTTGATTTTTTTCCTTCTCTTTTACTCAAAACCGTACGATAAAGTCAAGTATGAAAAAAAATTCTTTGTTAACTTTCAAAATATATATATATATATATCCGGGCACAAGAACAACCAACTAAACTTGACAAAACAAACATTCCACCGGCAAGGATACCAAATGTTCCCTGGAGTAATTTATAGTCCCAAATAGTGGTTTAGCGTCCCTAATTATCACGGTCGTTGTTGCGAGGGTTCTTCGGCGGTTATAACAAAATACAGGCATACCTTGAACAGTGCTGTTAATTCGTTAATTTTCGTACTGTTCGGAATTGCACAGCTCAAGGTCTTATCATAACTTAATGCGTTTTCTTTTCAGCTTATACTTCGTTACATTAATTTGTACATTAATTTGTACCTTAAGCTCACTACATCAAAGGCCGCACTAATCAAAATTGTACTATTAGAGTTGTTTCTGTACTAAAAAGATATCAAATGTAATAGTACAAAGTGCACAGAGGATCCCAAGGTAAAAATAAAAGTAAGCACTCCATCACCTATTTTAACTATGTGTATTTATTTCACTATATAGTCAGGAGTGGAGAGCATACTATTTTTAGTTTTGAAAGCTGGTATATTTTCTTTCGAAATTGTATCAAGAAAAATACAAATAGCAGTAATAAAAGAAAATGCTGATAATGTTGAAAAATGAGCCTGAAAAGTGTTTTATTAGATTTGATATCTGCTTAGTTAGTATTTTGTCGAAATTGACCGAGTGCCCCTCATCACATTAAACGTGATTAGTTTGGGACGCTAAACTCCAAGGCCGCCAAACGTCTCTAGATGTTGTAACCTTTTATAACGCAGCGTTAACATGAATTTCGAGCGCCTCTCTCCGTTTTGAGGAGAAATCCTTCCCTTTTTGGACTTGAACTGCAATCTTAATCAAAATAACTAACGTGTATCCAAATTTATATGGGGGTTCATTCGACTCGAATTTCCATGCAAAATTTGTTATTTGATAACAAGAACATAACAGATAAAACAACCAGCGCCCACCAAATGTAAATTAACCCTTGAAACAAATAAAAGCAAAACAGGTCTGGTTGGTCTCTCAATAGAAACCATCACGTGACCAATGTCTTTTGTGTTGTGTTGAGGATGATCAATTTTTAAAAAATGGCTGAAGTGATGATCAATGAAAAAGTTACACCTCTTTTTGTAGGATCACTAGAAAATCCGAACTTTAAACAAAAAAAGGTGTGAACACTACTGGGCACAAATTAAGGGACTAATGTATTGTAATTTGAACCCCGACTAAACAAAAATAATTAGAGAGGGGGATTTTTTTTTTTTTTAAGTTGAATGTTTAGATTGTCATCCCTTTAGCTCTGTATTTTTTTAGTGCAGCCAGTACGCACGACACATATAAACATAAATAGCCAGCCAGGAAGATTGACTTGAAAACTGAAGAAACCTATGTAGGCAGCTTTGTTGACAGTATTCGTTGACGGTTTCTAATTCAAATGAAATTAAACCTCTGTTACAGCACGTGCTTCATTTGTCTGGGTCTGTTATTGTTTCTCTCCGCGCAAACAACATTCCGAGACCCAGACTCCACTTTAGCCTTTTATTCACTTTAAGGAAGTAAATTAATTCTACTTTTCTTTTTGTCTTCGCGATTTATTTAACTGATTTCTTTTCAAGTTCCGTGACCGTCTCTCCGGGTAAATATTCATAAGTAAGTCGAGTCCGAAAATAAATAAATAAAAATTATATTAGGAAGAAAATAGATGAAAAAGAAAGAAAAAAAAAACACTCATTTAATTAGGACGTGTGAAAACCATCCAATCTACCTCCAGATTTGCTTACCTGTTTGTGTTTACCAACTGATTGCATAAGTAATATGTGTCCCTATTGTTTCTTACGTATAATTACAGTTTTTCTACTTTTTTCTTCCTGACGCTAATTACTTCTGCCAACGAAGTTGGAGATGTAAATGTATTAGGTCACGTCTGTCTGTCTTTCTGTCTTTCTGTCTGTCCGCACGATATCTCAGGAAGCGCTTGATGGATTTCAATGAAATATTTCTTGGAGGGGGGCAATGGGGTGAGAAAGAAGTGGTTAAAATTGGGGGCAGATCCAGAAATTTTTTTGATTGAAAGATATTTTCTGTGTTTTTCTTTTGTTGTTGTTGTTGTTTTAATACTTGTATACGCTCGTGACTGCCAACACGATATCTCTAAAAGTTCTCAATGAATTTCAATGAAATTTTGTGTAAGGTTGGACAATAGGCAACGGAAGAAGTGATTAAATTTTGGGGTGGATCCCACCGTCGTAGTTATATTCTATTTCGTATTAAAGTTCACGTAGGAAGCCTATTTTTTTAATTCTTTGCTTGAAGATAAAGTTTACAGAATTCTTTTTTCAAAAAACTGGAAAGTTGTTTTAAATTCCCATACCACCAGGCTTGTCATCTAGTTCATAGCTTAATGATTGAGAAAATGCATTTATTTCATTGAACAAATATCTATATGCATCTCTTTCTTCCTTGGTTAATGCACTTTTAACCAACGCCTCTCCAAAGATCACATATATCGAAGGTTATACACGAAAATCATTCAATTTCAGCTAAAAACTGTGAGGCTACAGAGTTATTGATCAACCATAGTGTGTGTGTGTGTGTGTGTGTGTGTGTGTGTGTGTGTGTGTGTGTTTACAAAAATGGTTATTCTCCAAATGGAGACCGTCAACGAAGTTAAAAATGTGTTCAAAGAAGGCCGCTTATCAAAGTTAATTGGTTGCCTATCGTACTAGTATGATAAAAGAGCTCACCTTGCAGTGTAGTGAATTCGATCTTCACCGAGCGTCGCACGGCTGTTGCCCAGTTTTAGACATAGCTAAGCTACGGACCATTTGCTGTGGAGTAACGTGGAGTAATATTTGGCAAGGTAACCCAGCAGGACATTACTGCACCAATCTTCACTCACCAGGATGCTCCTCTATTGTGGCCTTGTGCCAAGCTGAACTTTGGCTTTTATGACTGGCTTCATGGCTAAAGTAATTATATTTTTCCCACTGGTGCTCCAGGCCAGTGTTCGAGACCAGCTAAATTGAATACTGATTTATTTTCTTGACAGGCCCACTCCCCTCAATTGGCGTAACACGATCTTCCTACTTTGCTCATTCCCTGAGGTGTAGTGCTAACATTGTAGATGCCGGAACGTTTCATCTCGTCCATTTATTTTAGTTCTTTTACAGAGGTGCTCTTACAGCGCTCCGGTGAGCTCCGGTAGCTCTGCACCCCTGCTCATTTCTCCCATTTCTGTCGTTCAAGGGTTAGCTTAGTCAAAAATTGAATTTAATGAACTTGTATTCAACAGCTCAAAAGTAAGAAAGAAACATCCATCAGGGAGAACTGACACAATCTATCAAATTTTGATTAATATCTGATGGTTGTAAACTTGTCATCTGTCATTTACTATTTAAATCGCTGATTACTGACCCTGCCGTCTTATCGTATATGAAACTTTGAAGTTTTGATTTTGACAAACTTCGGTTCAAGTTAGAGTTGACTTTGTTATTCCCCCGTGTCAAGAACAATGGCAACAACAATCCTCACCTAATTTAGAGGAGTAAACGCTACTGCTCGTCTATACCGTAACGCTAAACCAAACATGTAAAATTAATATTTCCTTACCGTAATTTGAAATATCGATCAAGGGTTTGCCAGACGGCTTTTCCCTTCTCTCTTTCTGAGAGAAACTGACAAGTCCAATGTATTTACGAATTTATTTAATATATATACAACACAAAAGTTGCAGTAATCATCATCAGTTGAGAAGAGAAGTGGGAGTGGAGGTTGATCATGCAGCAGACAGGCTTGTTTTTTGTTGTTGTTGTTGTTGCTTAATTGTTTACTTATTCTTACCAAAAGTGTGAAGTCATTTTTATAGAGAGTTCTAAACTTTCGTTGGTGAAAGTTAGATGATGAAACTTGATAAATCAATTGATTTTACCGGAATTTGTTGAATCCAAAGTAAAGAGTTAAGTTTCTACATGATTTATTCGTTGATGTTTTGATTTTCTGTCGATATCTATTTATCCATATTGAATACTTTATTCTTGAAGCATCCATCCTTGTGTAGATAGATAGATAGATAGATCGATAGATAGATAGCAAAAAAGAGTACATGATGTGTGTATGAATTCTACTTACAAAAGATCTTGCATCGAACCTGATAAAAATTATAGACATATACATGTTTTTAAACTGGCTGAATATCTATCTTTCTATCTATCTATCTACCTGTGTCTGTCAACGTCTATTATTTATCTATCTGTCTATCTATCTATATATCTATATGTCAGTCTGTCTATCTATCTATCTATCTATCTAACTATCTAACTATCTATCTATTTGTCTGTCTATCTATCTATCTGTCTATCTGTCTGTGTCTGTCTATCTACGTCTTTTATTTATCTATCTATCTATCTATCTATCTATCTATCGATCTATCTATCTACATATATGTCTGTCTATTGACCTATATGTCAGTCTGTCTGTCTATCTATCTGTTTGTCAGTCTTTCTGTCTATCTATCTATCTATCTATACCTATTCATCTATCTATATATCTGTCTATCTACCTATCTATATTTATATCTGTCTATCTATCCACCTATCTATCTCTGTCTATCCATATCTGTCTGAAGCTTATACAAGTCTGCCAGGAACTGTTACACCAGTCAGCCTCCCTACATGTATGTATGAATCAATCTGCATACATACACAATAAAAACAGCATTTATTTTACTCTACAAATATTTATTTTTCAACATAATCTCTTTACTTTTCAATGTACTTATCATATCTAATGGCATATCAGACCCAAGGGCATGTTAGACCCCGCCCATTCCAAGAGGGAATATTAAGAAAAAGTTTTTTAGCAGACTTACAGGTAAGCGTACAATGTTATTGAAATGTTTAGCTAAAGTATAACAGTAAAAAAACATGCCGCCAGGACATCTGGAAAAATCTTTTAAATGATAACAGGTCTGGTTAGTCACCCAATAGAAACTGTCACATGATCAACATGTTTTGGCAGCCTGCTGTTAGGGGTGACCAATAAAAAAAAAAATTAAAAATAAGGAAAATGTGGTGATCAATGAATAAGTTACTTCTCTCACCCTTTGTTGAGTATTGTTAATTTTCATTAGAAAGCGTGAATGCTGCCTGACACAAACGAAGGGACCAATTCAGCATAAACTTACATTGCAAATTTAACATGCCATCGTAAAACTTATTATGGGTGAAGGGATTGATTTTCATCCCTCTAACTCTATTGGTGTGGCCTGTATGCATGACATGTTCATAACCAGCCAGCCAAACATAAAAACTGAAGAAACCAACAGTAACATTTTTGGTTGATGACTTATAACAATAATGCTGTAAAATATGCAATCTAATAAGGTATTTCAGCAGTGGATATTAATTACATAGATCAGTGGCTTGGAAACTCTGAAAACTCGAGGCCCCCCCCCTTCCATAAAGTAAATATTCTGATGGACCCCTATTTTCAGCATTTAACATCTAGACTAGTTAATGAAGTACAATAAAAAGCGATTTTTAACCTTTAAAAATCATACTTATTTAAAATGGATTACATTTATTTGAATTCTAATGAATGGTACTGGTCTGTATACAATAATTATGATCTTTTGAGCTATGTGATGGAAGATGTTGTTTCTCAGCCACAAGATTCGAAGTGGCAGGTTTAGAGGGAGCATCATTGCGGACCCCCAAGCATTATTTGACAGACCCTCAGGGGTCCGCATACCCAAGTTTTACAACTACTGACATAGATCAAAACAGTAAAGATTTTTTTTATCAAAATTCAGCTAATAACTATGAATAACTCTGATTCAGCTAATAACTATGAATAACTCTGAATAACTAATAACAAAATTCAGCTAATGACTATGAATAACCCTGAATAACTAAAAACAAAATTCAGCTAATGGCAACGAATAACTATGAATAACTAACAAAATTCAGCTAATAACTTTGAATAACTCTGAGTAACTTATACCAAAATTCAGCTAATAACTATGAATAACTCTGAATAACTAAAAACAAAATTCAGCTAATGACAATGAATAACTATGAATAACTGATACCAAAATTCAGCTAATAACTATGAACAGACTTATTGATCTACCCATATGTGCATACACATACACACACACACACACCTCATGTACATACACACGTGCACACACACCTCATGTGCATACACACACACAAACACACACATACAAACACACACACACACACACACATTCACATATGTCACAAACAATTTTTACTTGCCTCAGCTAATTCACTCTAAACTGATCATCACACATTTTTTAAATGATGAACTTTATTCAAGTGCCCCAAAAACTGAACATTTCAGATTTTTTCAAAAGAAATGTCCTCATAATGTTATATCTGTTAAAAATGAAATATATCAAAAGATCTTACTTAGAATGTTTCAGAGAAAAAAAAAAATTCTAATTCCATGAGTTATTCAAACTATCGGACTTGTTCTTTATATTTGATATTTTCATGACATTCCAAACACTTCATTCTACAGCCTTCTCATACATAATTTGCAAAGAAAGAGAAGGATTTCTTCTCTTCAAAAATGAAAAAAATTAATCCACATAGTTCAGGCCAAAGTTATAATTTTCTTTTTGTTTTTCATCGAGATAGGTCCAAAACTATTATTTTTTCAATATTTGATAAATTCATTTTAATAGTATCAACTTTTCAGATCCATCAGTAACTTATTTTTAAGGGAATTTCAGATTTCTGACAAAATCAGTTGTGATTTTTGATTTTGTTTTTGTCTATAAGTTTAGGAAAAGTTGGTAACATTACAAATTTTGTCTAGACAATCAAATCCATTCTTCACATCCACAGTGTTGTCAACACAACATTTTGGCCGATCCATTATTAAATTTGTTTGCTTTTTTTTCTTTTTGATGAAGGACTTGTACCAGAAAATTATCTTATTTTCCTCCTTCACTGAACAGTGTTATTAGCATGAAGTTATTCACTGAAAAGTTTTTAAAGAGACAACTACAATAAAAACTATAATAATACAAACTAAAAAAGTCCAGTCGGTAACTTATTGAATTAGTTTATGTCAATTATCTATTTATCCATTCAGTTTATGAAGTCAAATTTTCCGAAGACAAAAACTGCACGGTTTTTGCTTTCAAAAATAGTTGGAAAGAAAATAACCTTTTGATACAATAACCATTTATGTATCCTCCACTTGGTCAATTACTATTTATCAAACTAAATTTTATTTAGAATAAAAACTGTTAGGTTTGATTTTCTCTAAAATAGCAATGAAAAATACCTAGACGTTTTAAGTTTTGTCAAGTTTGTTAACTTTATTGTTTACTGAAATTATAAATCTATCTTTTTTTTAAGGTAAGGATTCAAGGTTTAATTTCTCAAACATAGCAGCAAATAATTACTTGAACCTTTTGTCAAGTCAGTGAGTTATATGATTCATTGGAATTGTTAATCTGAATAATTTTTAACTCAAAATTGTGATGTTCAATTTCTCAAAAATTGCAACAAGAAAAAAAACTTTTTAAACATCATCCAATTGAACATTAGTATGTTTTAAGGAATTAATAAAACTAAATCTTTTTTGAATTAAAAACTGTTAGGCTTACTTTCTCAAAAATAGCCACAAAGAATTAAAACTTTTTAAGTATTGTCCAGTTTATTGATGTGAGATTTACTGAATTTAAAAATCAAATTTTATTCAACATAAAGACTGTTAGGTTTGGATTTGCATGAAAAGTTACAAAAATTTACATAAAATCTCTTGACTCAAGTGTTGAGGATTCCTTAAAATGTTGGAACTATGTTTATTTTCTTATTTGCTGCTATTCTATTTTGATAACTTTTGATCCCTATTTTCCTGACCATCATCAGGTGACACTAGAATATATTGGGTGACGTCATTATTAACATTGAAAGTGACTTGCTTTTACCAATTATCACTATTGGCATTTTAGACTACACTTTATTTCCTTTCCAAATGTAATGTTGCAAAGCAAAATCATGGTTTAGTGGAAATAGTCGAAAAGATAAGATATGAATTTTTTAGAGTCTATCTATGCCCAATATTTTGCTTGTGATTTTTTCAGCGATGAAGAGCGGGTCCATACCTAATTATTCATCAATTATATAACAACAGCACACAAGAATCAAGGGATGTATATATATATATATATATATATATATATATATATATATATATATATATATATATATATATATATATATATATGTGTGTGTATATATATATATGTGTATATATATATATATATATATGTGTGTGTGTATATATATATATGTGTATATATATATATATATATATATATATATGTGTGTGTGTGTATATATATATATATATATATATGTGTGTGTGTGTATATATATATATGTGTATATATATATATATATATATGTGTGTGTGTGTGTGTGTGTGTGTGTGTGAACAATAAGGGAGAGACAGAGTCAGAAGTAAAAGTATATGAAGACCTTGTTCATTAATCAATTGATCCATAAATTAATTAATTGGTATGCTATACATGTTTCAGGAGGGGTTTTCATCTTCAGTAGCATGTGGTGGGTGTGTGTATACCTTTCCGTGGCTAAAAGGATTCTGTAGAAAATAAATTTAACATCAGATGTTTTGCTTTGGAAGCAAAAATGGAAATCAAGGAAGAGGATTCCTTTAGGGTCATCATTATGTGTGGTTCTGTCTGTGGTGAAATATATGATTGTTAATTATATTTATGTTATCAAAGCCAAATGATACCTTTACAATGGAATAACAGGAGATTATTTCAAGTGAGTTTCAAAATAATTTAATGCTATTTATAAATATTCCCTCGGATCATATATCCATTTCTAAATAACACACACACACACACACACACACACACATATATATATATATATATATATATATATATATATATATATATATATATATATATATATATATATATATATATATATATATATATATATATATATATATATATATATATATATATATATATATATATATATATATATATATATATATATATATATATATATGCATACA
>OY735235.1:36419500-36614500 GCA_963457665.1 Thysanoteuthis rhombus | reverse complement strand
AATATTTAAATTCTCTGCCACAAGAAGACTTTACAAAAATGTACATGAGAAGAAAAAGAATAACACACTATCATAGGATGAGTAATTTTGTCCATGGGGCTGGACTGACAACTTGTTGAGACAAGTTACGTTACCGGAAAAGTATTATTTATCTAAAATTTTTTTCAAGAATTGCAACTCACAAATCACAAATTTACTCAGAAAAACACAAATATGCATATTCATAATTACATACACACTCATAGACACAAAATGCAAGGTACAATCCAAAAGTTGAGGCATGAGATGGCTTTCCTCAAAGAAAAATAAATGATTTCCTGGTGGAGTGATTTTGAGAGATGTTTGAAATATTTGAGATTTGGGTAATGCTTGGAAATTTGACGAACAAATAGTTTGATCAATATGTTTCAATTCCTAAAGTTTTTATAAGGGAAAAATGTGGGAAAATAAAGTTCTTTTCTTGTCCAGCCTAAAAAGGGCCCCGAGTATCTCACTATTGATACTTCTCATGTATCCACCTTTTTTATTGTCTTTACTATCAAGTCTTCTTTGTTTTCTTCTCCACCTTCTTCTTCTTCTTCTTCTTCTTCTTCTTCTTATTATTATTATTATTATTATTATTATCATTATTATTATCAAAAGAAAAGGAAAAACAAGACTATTTTGAATTTATTAGATATGATATAATAGATATGATGAAATAAAACTGGAAATTTTTGATATGTCATATATCTTCTTCAGCCAAATTCAAGAGCAAAACTAATTTGAAAACGTTAATGTTGCATTCTACAAAAAGAAGCGAAATAATAGTGACATTCAAATTTTCTTTGTTTCTCTTTGCAGAATACAACATTGACATTTTCAAATTTGTTTTTATCATGTTTATTATATCATATTTTTAAAAATTCAAATCAGTCTTTATTTTTCTTTTCTTTCAAAATTTTCAACAAGGAAGAAGTTATCAATCATATGTCATAAATATCATTATTATTCTTATCATTAATTCTATTTCTGTTTTGTCCATCCAACAGGCAGTCAAAATCTTTACCACATGGTTGGAAAGCACCAGATCGAAGACCTAAAAACCAGCTGAGTCATGGAATTACCATATCTTCTGCTCTGGATTGTGCTTCAAGCCACTTTGTCTACCTGCAAGGTGGTTGTACACAAGGCTGACATCTCAGTAAAAATAGGACGATCAGTTTACCTACGTCCAGAGGATCTTTACATAGAAACATCGAAAAATGAAAAGTGTCGAGTGGAAGTAATTACTAATGATCCTATTACCCAGCGTGTTGGGCACCTTGAGCCGCAGGTAAAGATTTCTTCTTTCTTTCATTCAATGATTTTTTTGTTTGAACAATTTATAATACAGTTTCATAGCATGTTGGAGGTGTTGAATGGCCAAGTATATGACAGCTCAAAGAATGGACATGACAACTTGACTTCAAACTTCCACTTGGAGAGTTTGTACTAATGTCCTAGGGAAAAGCATGAATCCATCTCTCCCCCCAGATAGGAGTAAAATAATGCAGGGGGAAATGGTTGACACCAGTTAGGAGGTTTGTCACCTCTAAGTTTATTTCACATATGGCCAATGGGTCAAATAAGAAGTGATATGATTTGGGAGCTTAAGCCATTGTCAGCATAAGGGCACTACTTACCTTTTTTTTTTATTACACATTGACTTCTATATGGTCATGGAGGATCGTACAAGTTATTTTTAAATGAGATTCTCAACGTCTCCGGTCGCATACCTGAGATTCTGATTACCTGTGAGATTTTATGGCGTACAGACCTCTTTATATTCAGTCATACGGTACAAAACAAGTCCTTTTTTTGAAGTAGATACTTTCAGTATTTAATCAAATATCCGAGGATCTGTTTACAATTTCAAACATCGTTTATGACATTCTGATTCTAGTATAATGAGAATCTAGAGCCAAGTATGTCTTAAACAGATTCTTTGAGTTTTTATACTGATTAGGAATGTAGATTTATGACACATCAATTGCAATATAATGGTCTTATCTTGCCAAATATATTTCAGAACAGATTTTTTAGTCTTTGAACACATATCCAAGATTTTTATACTGATTACAAATGTAGATTTATGACCCATCAACTATGACGTATGTTATATCATTAGTATATCTCTGAATTTTTGAGATGAGGTATTATTATTATTTCTATTGATATCCGGACCATCCTCATCTTGGTTGTTTTTCATACAACGTTTCGGCTATTGCACTCTACGGCCTTCGTCAGGTATCATCTGGTCGGTGCGGGGAAGTAACGAACCGAACCCTTTATTTATCCGACGGGGGTATATTGACCGTACTCCCCTCTTAGCATTAGTAGTATTGTTTTATCGGTTCGTTACTTCCCCACACCTACCAGATGATACCTGACGAAGGCCATAGAGTGCAACGGCCAAAACGTTGTATGAAAAACAAAAAAGATGAGGATGGTCCGAATATCAATAGAAATAATGTTATATCATATCTCGCCAAATGAATTCTATCAGTCTTTGATTACTTATCTATAATTTTCCATTATGATTACAGATCTAGGGTTATGACACATCAATTGCTACATAATGGTCATATCTTACCGAATATATCTTAGAACTGATTTTCTAGTCTTTGATTATGTACGTATGATTTTTGTAATGATTACAAATGTAGGTTTATGATACATAGATGGCTACATAATGGTCATATTTCACTAAATATATTTTGGAAACAGAACCTTTTTGTCATTGATCTCATATCTCAGATTTTTATACTGATTAGGAATGTAGGTCTATGGCACACCAACTGCTTTATAAAGGTCATATCTTGCAAAATATATTTTAGAACAGATTTTTAGCCTTTGATTACATGTGTCAAATGTTTACAATGGTTATGAATGTTAGTTTATAACAATGGATACACAATGGTCATATCTTGCCAAATATATTTTGGAATATATTTTTTTTGTGTTTGATGGCATACCTCAGATTTTTATAATGATTAAGAATGTTGTTCTATGACACATCACTTGCTACACAATGGTCTTAATCATCATCATCATCATCAGTCTTTTAACGTCTGTCGTTGGACATAGACCTTCCCCAGGATTTGCCACACTTCCCTATCACGGGCGTCACAGAGCCAGTACTTCCTGAATTTGTCTAGCTCATCTCTCCATCTAACATTTTGCCGGCCTCGGTTGCGCATGTGGTCTCGGGGGATCTATGTTGTGAATCGTGATGTCCATCGATTGTCAGCCATTCTTGCAACATGGCCAGCCCACCGCCATTTGAGATTTTTAATGGATTCTATGATGTCCCTAACTCTTGTCTTTTCTCGGATGTACTGTGCTGTCTTGTGGTCTCTCCATGTGAAACCCAGCATTATTCTTTCATGTGCACGTTGCATCACAATGGTCATATGTTACCAAATATATTTTGGAACAGATCCTTTTAATTTTTCAACACATATCTCAGATATTTATATCAATCAAGAATGTAGGTTTCTTCCACAGCAACTGCTACTTAATGGTCATATGCTGCCAAATATATTTTGAAACAAATCCTTTAGGCTCGGATTCTTCTGATCTCTTGAAATATTGGTCTATGGCACGTACATTGTAACACAATGGTTCATATTTTGCCAAATTTTAGCGACAGACATTTTCAGTACTTGAACACATATCTTGGATTTTTGGAAACCATCAACCAATACTGCCAACATCAACATAGGTTTCTTCAACTTTTGATCTGGTCTGGCCGTCGGGCTGGCTATGTATGTATATATCACATGTACAGGCCATTCCAATGGAAGAAGAAGCTGGGATTTTCAAAATTCACTTACTATTATGTCCAGAGAAAAGATTTTATTTTTAAATTTCCCCATTAGTAGTTCAAGTTTATGTGTGTGTGTGTGGGGGTGTCAATGTAAATTTATGCTAAATTGGTCCTCTAGTTTGTATCCAGCGAATGGGGCATTTCCAGTAACCATGACTCGTAAATAATACTGCAACAATGACTAAATTTTTGTGGAAAAAGGCTAAAATGCTTCAAATGGAGGGCGAGAGATACATAACCAGTCAGAACCACTTAAAAACTGAAGAAACCTATGTTGACAGTTTTGGTGGATGGTTTTTAATGTTAATGCTGAATCTGCGGTTGACTGAAGACTTGCAGTTAGCAAAGATGTCATAAGCACATATCTCTTGAACTGAACTAACTTTGGCACAAGTCTACATTTATGGAGTACTCAGAGAGGATCTAACTCACCAACTACAAGGTCTGTCTGTAACCCACCAAGGGCAATGGCACCTTAGTTCCTTTCGAGGTAATCTCCTTGGGACCTCACTCACTTGGCATCCTTTCCATTTTTCAAAATAGTATGCAATATTCTCTGTCTAAACTGCCATTAACTGCCTACTCACATTCTTTTTAATCTCATCTATGGTCTGAAATCTTTTTAGGAAAAGCCAAAAGTTACTGGGAGCCAAATTTGAACTGTAAAGGGGGGGGTTGATCTTGATGATGTGATGTTGTATTAAAAAAACCTCACATGAAACATGGTCAGTGTGAACGTTTCATACAATTCATACAATTCACAAGTTCACTCAATGGCGTTTCACTGCTGGTTGAATAACTCCACGGGAGAGTGGTCATTTATGCATGTGCAATAAAGTCCTAATGTTCTGTAAATAAAGTTGATAAGAAACTAAAAAAAGAGAGTTAATTGAGAATTAGAATTAATTTTGACTATCCAATCTTGAGTAGTCAGTTTGTGGTAACAAGCTCCAACAGACAGGAATGACCTCATGACTACCACTCTGCTGCACTAACAACGAAGCCAATCTTTATTAATTGAATAAGAGTCAACCTAATAAGTAATAGCTGATAACTTGTGCCATATAAAATCTTTACAATTGTCAGTCATATTAGATTCCATTGTTTGACAGTATTTCATAAATGACAACTGAATTTGTTTAACCTACTGACCAGATCAATATGCAAGGAATATGAGACCAAATTCATTTTTTCTTTCATTCTTTTTCTGAATTATGAGCTTTGAACTGAATTTCTTGCCCTGCTTGTCACAAACTAACTTGCTCCTGTCTTTGAAGCAGAAGAGGAAAGGTTTTTTTTTCTATATTTTTTAAAAGTCATTGTAAAGCAATGGATAGTTATACTCTGAAAATTCTATGCAACAAGTATTTCTATCAAAAACACAGGTTTATACAAACAATGCTAAATCAGCATGAATTATAAGAGAAAGTAAATGTGCAATCCAGAAATCAGAAAAGGTGAATATACAATCTAACATTTGTAAGGATGGATTTGCAATCAAGTATTTATAGGAGTGAAAATGTAATCCAGTATTTGAAAATGGTAAATTTGCAACCCATATTTTGTATGGGTAAATATACAATCCAGCACTTGTAAGAGTAAATGTGCAATCCAGTATTTTTGATGATGAGTGTACCATCCAGTATTTTTAAGGGTAAATATGCAATCTAGTATTTATAAATGTAAATCACCAGTGTTGCCAATTCAGATGTTTTTTCTAATCTTTCAAATTTGAGAGTGACTCCCATAATCGAAAAATTGAAAAACCACTATCAAATTGGCAACACTGGTAAACATCCAATCCAGTATTTGTAAGAGTAAATATAAAATCCAGTATTTATAATGATGAATATGCAATCCAGTATTTATAAGTATTGTTCGAGTTACATCTTTCTTCAAACATTCCAATTTCAATTCATCAGTTATCAAGTTTTGATGTCTTCTGACACTGACTTTGTCTTAGAGCACAAAATCACTCTTCTTGAAATATTTCTAATGTATGCTTGCACCCAAGGTCCTCCCGAACTATTAGACCAAACTAGGCAGCCACCTAAGGCACAGACCTCACAGGGGTGCAGTACTAACTTTTCAGGTGACTTACTTCAAAGTTCAAGCAACAGGTGGCAATAAGTCTTACCCAAGGTGCATAAAACTCTTGCACAAATTTTGATTATCACCAAGCATGCATGAAACCATCATCCCAACCCTGCTTGCACCTACTGCATCATTACCATCCATGAGTTTCAGTGATCCTTTGGATAGCTTACACCATACTTTTTTTTCCAGATCAAATATGATGGTTAAACAGTGCCAAATGTGCACTTTATATTCAGCTACAATTTGCTCTGAATTAGAGAAAAATCATCTCTTTCTGCAAACTCATTTTGAATAGTATGCACACAAAAGCAATAAAGAACTGAATGACATCCAAATACACTTTACCCAGTGATGACAAAGAGAGAAAAATTGGAAACATACCAAGACCTGGAACTGGAGAAACCATGGAATAGTGTTGTGCCCTTAATAGTTGGTACATTTGAAACCATGCCAAAAACCCTAGAATCAGGATTGGTGGAAGAGTTTAGATTGTCTGGTGGTACATGGGTCTGCAAAGATACTTAGAAAGGCACAGGAGATTTGAGTCGACTTGCTGGCTCTCAGACTCCAGTGATAACCGTTAGACAACTCGTGTGATAAGCAAATGAATGAAATTTGAATAATCCACTTATATGAAATGCAATGTGCATTCATATATAATTATATTTCATTTGTGAGTAACACTTTTCAATGAGTGCATAGATACTACATTCTGATCCTAAGCGTTGGAGCCAGGAAACAAAATTTTGATCCAAGGCAGAAAACTCAGATATCCTGATCCTCAACAGGAGTGCCAATCAATACATAAATATTCCCTTTATTTTTCACAGGTACTACGCTAGTAATTAACAATTAACCCCTTTAGGTACCAAGTTTGGGGAAAATTTTCATAAATTTGACTTAATGCTTTTTGATGAGATATTGAGGGAGAATGATCCAAGATAGTAGGTCATTCTAAAGAAATTAAATGATCAGTATGACACAAGGTTTATGTTGGAAAAATTTATAATCTAATTTGTATATGAAGACATCATCCGGTGGTGGCCATCTGAGATTTTAGAATTCTTAACATAACTTTCTAGCCATCATAAAAACCCATTTTACTTTGAAATTATGACAAACATCTGAATAGACTGACAGAGTATTTTACTTCAGAATTATGCCAGTTTATAAGCTACACTTATTGTCTATATGCTCAGTAGATTTCCAGCTGTATTTTCATATACATCATCTACTGACAGATTGTGTGTTGTGGGGGCTATGGTTGCAACTCAGTAACCATGGCATATTAAGGACTCAAAAGGATTGAAAAAGTTGATCTCTGAAATTTCCAGAAAGTATCAAATATTTGACCAAACAGGATCAAATATAGATTTCCCTCTCTATCCAAAAGTAGAGCATTCCTATAAAACCTTTTGTAAGCCAAAATTGTGTAAAGCAAACAAGCACTGACTTTTGATTTATATGGTAAAATTTTTAAGCGTTCACAAACCTGGTATATGGTATGGTGGTATGTTAGGCTGAGTAATCAGAGTTTAGGATGTTGGGAGGTACAGGAGACTGGGATGTAAGAGAGTAAGGAATTCAGTGCACACAACCTCGATAACAGTTCCTCACAAAACAAATGCTGAATAATATTTTCACTTTTTTCTTTCTTTTAGTAAAAGTGAAAAAGTGGCGTAGAGAGAATTTTGAAAAACAGGGGATACCTACGCAACATTTTTTCAAAACCTACTTGAATGGTTTCAAATGAAGAAATGGATATCTACCTCTTAGATTCATCAACCACTTGAAACCATACGTAATTGACAGTGGAATTCTTCAATGAATAGCATAGAAAATGTAAACAGAATGAAAAAAAACTTCACCAATTGGACAAAGGGAGATGATTTCAATCAGGAGTTATTTCCCCTCTTTTGTTTTTATGGATTTAAGAGTTAAAGGTTTAGTCCAGGGTCTACAGAGGTTGAGGACATAAATTTTTCATCCTGTAATTGTTTGTAGATCTCAGGAGTCAAATCGAGTAGTATACACTCAATAGTAACCATCACATGACAATTGTCTTTTGGTAGCATGTCATGTTATGGGTGATCAATTAAAAAAATGGAAAAAGATCACTAAATAAGTTCTAGTTTTCAAAATACAAGCGTGAATATTTAATTAATCAATTCCTACATGGTATGCTGCCAAAAGAAGCTGGACAAGATGGTTTCTTTTTAGTGACTAACCAAACCTGTTGTTATTAGTTTTTTTTCAACATTGCATTACATTGAAATAAGAAATACTCATTGTTTTACTCGATGGAACAACAGACTAAAGTAGTTCAAAGTAAAGAATAAAATCTCAACTAAATATGTTACTTACTAACACAAGCAAACACAATTTATTAGTCATGATATCTTCATCATAAGAAAAAAATGTACAACGGAAAACTTTTTGCACATACTGACTACTAAATGTATTGACTAGAAGTTCATTTATACATAGAAGTTTATATATCGTGGATCTGATCATATTCTTATTACAATGTCTGCCAATATTTATTCTCAACTTTCGGCTATTTTTGTGTTATTTTTCAAAAGTAAATTTTCACAAAGCCTACTCCTTTACAAATAGGATGAACGAGATTGTTTCATTTTAGCACATGCATGTAGTGTGTGTGTGCATGTGTGTATGTGTGTGTCCACCTTGGAGGTGTATGGGGTAGTTAGATAGATATGAACAGACATAGATAGAAAGGTTGAGTCTGCTGAGATGATTTTTCACTTGTAACAGCACAGTGTTCAATCCCAGGCAAGATCCAAAGTTTCAAATGTTAGCTTTCAGGCCAGACAAAATTCTAGTGCAACATGATCTTCCTTTTCCCATGTGGTTCTGTGCCAGGCTAAGCTAAGCTCAAAAAATATATCTAAATAAAGCACTCCACTCAAAAAGTAGCTACGAAAGAGATTTTGAGGTCAAGGACAAAGAATGCTTCGAACTTGAAAAATAATGACCTGGAGATACTTCTGAAGGAAGATAAAGCACATATAGCAGGTAAACTTGCAGAAAAACTAGAGATGAATCAGTCATTTCTTTTCTCTTGCAGTTAGGCCAGTCACAGGGCTTGGGGGGGGGGACTGTATTATTGAGGATAGTGTTGAGATTGTCCTCCTCCTAGGAAGATTAAAAGGATCACAACAGGAGGCTCTCTACATGATCACCAGCTTCTTATAGCATTTGGTATAACCAGTTGGTCACCCATCTGGGTACTGACCAGGATCAATGCTACTTAACCTCAGTGATCATACAAAAACCTGGTCTCTCTCCAACAAGATTTGGCTGTATTCATTTATTTGAAGGATGAATTTGAATAGAAAATGACTCTTTAACTGAGTCACTTGGTGCATATACAGATTGTTTGGGAAATAATGACCAATTCTAGATACCAATTTTGTCATACAACATTACTATTGGATATTATACCAAATCTGTAAATTGAAGAAGCTCGATAGATAGGTTCCACATGAACTCAACAAAAACCAGAGATATTGTCAATCTGAAGAGTGTTCTTTGCCGTATCTGCTTCAGAGAAAAAAATCCAATAATTGATCAAATCGTAACTTGTGATGAAAACTTGGTCCGATTTGACAATCAAGTGATCTGCGAAATTACTCAACAGTAATGAGGCACAAAAGTATTTTCCTTGACCTAAGTTGCAACTATAGAAGATGATGGTAAGAACATGGTGGTTTGTGATCGGTGTTATCCATTACAGCTTTCTCGATTCTGGTACGAGGATCAATGCAGGGGTTTATTGCCAACAACTGAGCGAAATGCACGCTATGTTAAGCAGAATACAATGAGCAATAGTCAATCGACATGGTTCAATCTTGCTTCATGACAATGCTCAGATACATACTGCTCAGATAACACTGTAGAAGCTCCCTAAACTTGGGCTATTAAACTTTGCCATACTCTCTGTACTCCCCAGATCTGTCAACCACAGATTTCCGTTTGGGTTGACCAGTAGATGAAAAGAATACTATAAAAGAATTTCCAGAGTACAGAACTACAGGGCTTTATCTCAATGGCTGTGTATAGATGCATGTAGCCTCTTTTTGACTGATTAAAACTTTTGTTCCATACATTATTTCACTGTTAAACTAGGCATCTGGAATTGGCCATTATTTTCCAAACAACCTAATATTTTGCTACATGACAATGTCTAGCCTCATATTGCAAATGCAACACAGCGAACGATCAAGGATTGGGATGGGAAGTTTTACCTCACATGTCCTTTTCTCCAGATCTGTCATCCTCAGGCCACTTTGTTTTTCAATCCGTTCAGCACTTATTGTCTGATAAGTAAGTCTAGGATATTGAAATATTCCCCCAAAATTAATTGAATCAAAATTGGAATTATTTTCTCATTATGGATTACACAATTTAGCAGAAAGGAGACACAAAATCATAGAATGACAGGGAATGTAATTTCTTGACTGAATAATGATGCTATGAATTTGTATGAACAAAAGAATTGGTCAAAAAATTGATGGAAATATTTGAATCAACCAAATATGCATGTGTGCAATTGTGGGTTGGGGGTAAGTGTTTGTATGTTTGTGTATTTGTTTACATATATGTGCATGCATTTGCTTGTGTGCGTGTTTTTATGAATGTTTGTATGTGTGTGTGTACTTTTGAATGTTTGTGTATGTGTGTGTGCTTTTTTTCAACAATATTTCCCGCAAATGAATCCCATTAAACCAAAATCATAAGCAAAACTTGAATCAGCAAAATATTTGATAACTTGGCAAAAAAACAATTTATTTAAAAAATTAGGACCTTGAATTTGTTCAAAAATAAAAACTATCGAAAAGAAATAATTTCTATGGTTAACAACAATAGATATCCCAAAATTAAAGAATTAATCTTTGCCTGCGGAAATGTGAACTTGTGTGTACTCAGACGTGTGCATAATATCCTCTATAGAGATACATATATGTATATGTACATTTATGTACATGTAGATTTGTGAATATGCCTATAAATTTCTCTCTATATATATGGGGGGCTGTATGTTTGTGTGTGTAGACACATACAGACACACACACTGAATATATTATACATCATGTGGAAATAAAATTAAAGGCATGTTACATGTGCATTATACATATGTGTGTGGGTAGTGTACAATCATGTGTGTGTACATACATGCATATCTATGTATATACACGTGTATGTGTGTGAGTGTAGAAGGTAATTATGCCTACATACATCTGCCTGTTGGAGCAACATTATATCCCAATTTGAATTTGTACTCAAAAATTAATCTAACTTCTCAAATTGACACCATTGCTCTATTTATACTGAATCTGAAAAAAAAATGCAATTACCTAAGTAAATCTTTCACTTTTAGCGCTATTCTCTATGATGTCCAAAAAAAAAGATATTTCAAGTGTACCAACATAGTAATTTTATGATAAGTTTGTAACAAAAGACCAAGTTCACTTATTATAAAGAAGATACCAATGTTAATGTGGAACCATTATATATCAAATTGGGGCAATGCTAATCCCCAGCCTTTTGCACTGTATGTCATGTCACAAATCAGCAGATCAGATATACTCCTATCAAATGAATTCACTGACTTGGCTTTTCTATTAGAAACCGTCAACCAAAACTGTCACTAAAACTGTCAACAAAGGTTTCTTCAGTTTTCAAGTTGGTCCAGCTGGCAATCTCGCTGGCTGGCTGGCTGGCTGGCAGGCTATTTATGTATGTACCTTGTGTAAAGACTACAATAATGAAGCTAGACGGCTAAAAATTTAAATATTTACACCTTATTATGTCTACAAAAAAGATTTTTATAATCTCTTGAAAATTTCTGCCCTAAATAGGATTTTATTGTGGAGTTTCAAGTAGCAATGTAAATTTATGATAAACTGATCTCAGCATTCACGCATGTTTTTTGAAAATTCTGATTTTTTTTAATGATCACAGCACAACAAAAGGTGAGAATAGTAACTTATCAACTGACCACCCCTTTTTTCCAATTTTTTAATTGATCACCCCCAGCACAGTATGCTATCAAAAAACGTTGGTCACATGACAGTTTCTATTGAGAAATTAACCAAACCTGTTTTATTCTCTTTTTTTCTTTCCTTTTCCATAAAGGAAAACCAACAATAAAACTAGTTTTATCCAATTTTATAGCTTCCATAAAAAAATGGCTTTTATAAGATTATCATAAGTGTTATAAGTAAAGAAGCAAGTCATAAGCTTGTAAGGTTTTCACCTTTTTTGTTGAGTGATTAACAGAAAATAATGGACTGTCTTCTTCAAGAATATCAGATAGAATCCTGAAGTGTTTCCATAAATATAACTTTGTAAGGGGGGGTATTTACTTATCTACACCAAGTATGGTGCAAGGCCATGGGCCTACGCTGCCAGTTTTCAGAGGGGATAAGAGGATATTTTTACAGGGTGCTAGGGCAAAAGGATACGTTTAGAATGTATCTTTGCAGCAACCCTGTTACCAGCTAATGAAAATACCATCTTTTTATATCGGTACATGAACTTGGAAGAGAAGGAGAAGAAGCAGCCTGTAGAATATGTAGAATTGAA
Source organism: Thysanoteuthis rhombus (assembly GCA_963457665.1). Taxonomy (NCBI): domain Eukaryota; kingdom Metazoa; phylum Mollusca; class Cephalopoda; order Oegopsida; family Thysanoteuthidae; genus Thysanoteuthis; species Thysanoteuthis major. Next base: position 36,601,944 of record OY735235.1, on the reverse strand, counting down.
GTGTAAAGTTAGTGACTGTACTTTTCAAAGGTGCTTCAGGAGGTTGTTCTTATCAGAAATGAGTCACTTGAAGATGTACTTCTTGAAGGGTGGCCAGTGAGAATTAATGATGGGAAACCGAGGACTGTATAAAGGGCCTGTAATGAAATCCCATTTTCCTTTGCAAATAGCTTAGCGATCTTTGAAAGTCTCAAGTCTAGTCAAGACCAAGACTTCATGCTTACAAGTTTTTATGACCAACCTCCTTGGCAAGATGCAAGTCCTCCAAAGAGATATCTCGACCCTAATCACACAGCTTAGAGTGTACTCAATTAGCTGCTGGATGCACAGAGGAATTTGTCCTTCTGAAAAGCTTTCCACACTCCTTGCTCATACCACTCGGATAGTGTAATGGTTGGCACATCTGTCTCATGCACAGAAGTTCCCAGGCTTGAATCTTGGTGTAAACAACAAAAGTACATTTTCTCTACATTTCTGTGGAATGCAAGAGATTTTAGGGCAAGTGAAATGAACTAACTATACAAAAAGCCAATCTTCATCCAAAGAAAGTCATTACTCGAGTTGGTTACAATGGTGGCACCCCTACTGAGGATTGAACTCACCATGATATCAATGGTCTGCATAACTAGCTTGCTAAACATTGCTGTCTGGCAGATGCCTTTATTCACTGAGCTTTGTGTAAACTGGCACAAGGCCACACAAGTAGATATGCAAGTAGATACTTATCAAACATAGCTTAGTCTAGCACAAGGTCTTTGTAGCGCTCAGTACATTCCAGATACATTGTTCAGGTTCAAAACAAAACAATGAAACTATTCATCTGCACTACACTGCATAAAGATAAACATCAGAGAAATGGGTATACTATGAACTCACTGAATAAAACAAACAGGAAAAAAACACTTTGATTCCTGATATGGAAGGCCCTAGAGGCCAAAATTAGATTTCACTGCATGTTCACTTGAAATCTATGTTTACCGTTTACTCTGGGTCATCAGACACATGGTTTACAAGGGTACTTTGAATTGTGCATATAGACCTTCAGTTGTTGGCCCCCTAGTCATAATACCAGTGCATTTAATGCAGTGTAATAATTGCATAGAATAGCCAAGTAGACCACTACATCTACCAAGGACGACGAATCTCTATGAAATCCACTAAAGAAGAAATCAAGCAAAGAATCACTCTAGGATGACAAGCCTTTGGCAGAGCAAGCTCAACCTTCAAAAACAAGAAGATCCAATTAATCTTAAAAAGAAGAGTATGCAACCAATGCATCTTCCCGATAGTCACTTATGGAGCTGAAACATGGAACCCAACCAAAAGACAGATCCACAGACTGAGAACCATGCAACACGCACATAATAGAATCATGCTCAACTTCATAAGAAGAAATCACAAGACAGTATAGCATATCAGACAAAAGACAGGAGTCCGATAAATCATAGAAACTGTTAGAAAACTCAAATGACAATGGGCTGGATATGTTGTAAGAATGTCGGACAACTGCTGGACATCACGTCTCACAATATGGATCCCTAGAGATCAGTTGCAAGACCGTGGCCGATGGAAAGTAAGATGGCTTGACAAGCTAGATAAATTCAGAAAGTACTGGCTTCACGATTCCCACGATAGATAGGTCTAACGAATCTTGGGGAATTGTTCAACACTAACAGACTGATGATGATGATTAAGTATTTTTCTTGCTTTACTATAGTCTATCACAACATGAATAAATACTGTATGACCAGAACAGTTTGTTTAGTGTATTAGGTAAAAATATAATGATAAGGTAATTTTTTTCATTTCCTGCATAAACTTTTATCCAACATTTTTTTTACTCATTTACACAGACTAGTGTCGTCATCTTGGTTGTTGTAATCACAATGTTTCAGCTGTTGTACCTTCCAGATTTCTTCAAGACTCTGTCATAGTTGGTAGCCTTATGGGAAATTTTGAACTTTTTTTTCTCCCTAATCAATTCATCCTTGCGATATTGTTTTTCTACCTCTTCCACTGAACCCGAATATACCTATTCTTTTTGCACTGCTCGTAGTGAAATCGAAAAGTAGAAATATTAGAGTCTTAAGCTTGATATCCTTTCTTTTTAGTTCAATTAAATCAGTGTATAACAATGATAATTCATCATCTCATAAATTCAGACAAAAATTACGATCTTATCCGACAATCTTCTACCATCTTCATAATTCCATCTTCACAGAAATCTTTCTCAGCAAAGAATTGTTCGATGTGCCTATTGTGGTCTTCAAGAAAATTTGAAATCTTTTCATTAAGAAAATTCTATAAAGACTAAAATATAGCAATACCTTGATTAGTGTGGCTTTGATTAGTGTTGGTTTTGATGTAGTACGATTAAAGTATTGCTATACAAATTAATGTGATTAAGAGTAAGCTGGGGAAGAACACATTAAATTATGATAAGACCTTGAACAGTACGGAAAGTTTTGAAACAAATTAACCACACTAATCAAGATATACCTGTAATTGGTAATCCAAAACTGCAATATCTGGAGAATACAGTTGATAGCAATTTTTGCCGGGTTGTAAAAGAAACATTCAGTTAAGCATTATCTTGATGAATTATTACTCCCTTTCTCTTGAATGATTACGACTGCTTCTCATTAATTGCAGTCCTCACTTGGTCTATTTAGGAGCCATACTTGTTTGAATCTATCGTTCAGTTCTCAAGAAAGAGCCTCAAGCAAAAGACTATTAGTCAATCATGTTATATACAATACTATGTACACAGCATGACTTTCTTTGGAAGAAAACTGGCATTTGATGCATTGAATTGTAGTTCATTTCACTTACCCCAAATTCTCTTGCATTCCACATTGTTGTGAAGCATCCACTTTTCATAGCCTGTCACAATTCGTCTAAAAAAGGGAATATCAAATCACTGTGTCCCCACAAATGGCTTGCCAAAGCAACCAGCCAAGTGGGTTACAGATTCTCCTCTCTTTGAGTGTTCATGTCTAGCTGCTCTTGGTCACATTTTGAGGACTCTGTGGTCATTTTGGACCAACAATGCTCAAATCATGTGCTGGTATTTTTAGATAATTTTAGATAAAAGATCTATTTGTCTGTATAATTCTAAACAGATATATTTTGTTAGGTAATTGTTCACATGATTAGTTATGGTACATACTTGAGCTATAGTGATTCATTTAAGCAAGGTAAGGATTGATACGTTCATAGTGTAGATGGTTTTTATCACTTGACTTATGTAGGAGCCACACATCAAAGCTACTAACTTAACCAAGCTGATGCAAATGTTTTTTATTGCTTCATTTGGATATTTTGTGTTGGGCTATCATCCAAATTATATAACATTCATTATCTCACAAGGAATATCTTGATATCTTAACTGATCCATCCTTACATGGAGCACTGTCCAACAAAAAATTTTGAGAAAACCACTTTCAACTCATTCAATAATTTAGTACTTTATCCATAAAATGCACGAATAGAAACCATTTAGCAAACTGTCTCAATAGATTTCTCCAGTTTTCAAGTTGGCTGGCTGGCTACGTATGTATGTATGTTTATATCACACATACAAGTCACGCTAATGGAGCTAGAAGACTGAAAATTTCAACATCTACTCCTCATGTCTAGAAAACTTTTCCCCCCCATAAGTTTGGGGGGCTATTTGCAATGTAATTTTATGAGGAATTTGTTGATTAGTTCATGTCTGACAGCATTCATGCTTGTTTTTGGAAAATTCTGAATTTTTTATGATCATTGCCCAACAAAGGCATGAGAAGTAACTTATTCATTAATCAACCCCTTTTTTCAAATTTTTCTATTGATCACCCCCAACAAGCCATGCTGCCAGAGACGTTGGTCATGCGACCGTTTTCTACTGTGTGACTAACCAGATCATTTCTCGCGATTGAGTTAAATTCTCATCTTCTTTGAGATAAAAATACTCAATGAGGCGTACATGTTTCTTCTTATCTTCTATCTTCCATGTTGAAATTGATGAAACAAAAAGGCGCCGATACAGGCAAAATATTTCTTTAGATAAACGTCGACACTAAACAGCCAAAAGCGATCTTTTTGAATGTAGTTAATTAAGACTAAATGCTTCTAATATCACTTAATGACAAAAGCAGAACAAACTTTTTCGGCAACCCTAAACCTCGTTTATCACTACAACATAGTATAATATTTTTTATATGTCTGGCTAATAGATTAGAGCAATGGAAAAATAACATTTACAATAATACCACTATCTTCCCGAAAGTTTCTATATTCTTTTAAAAGGGCCATCATCGTTATTTGTTTCTTCTTTAGAAAAGCCTAATGAAATTTATCTGACATCTCTGTAAACAGGGTTTGTTTATTTGTGATACAGTCTCGTAAATAAGGTTAATGCAAAGCAAATATTTACAATATCCTGTCCCCACCCCGAAAAATCCTGTATCTTTTAAAGTAGGTTACCCGAACCATACCCGGGCTATCAGTGGCTTTGTTAGTTCAGATTCAGCTTTGACACAGTCCGTCTGAAGTGTCATTTTTTATGGTTTGATATTTGTAAAAATACGCAATATTTACATATGATGAAATTTTGTGAATAGAGGCCATCGAAAAGCAAAGAAGCGAAAGGCCCGAAATTCACTTAGGCTGCATTTGAATTAGTGAGCTTTGTGTCAAATGCGGTCAGGTCTTAAGAAAAACAGGTGCAAATGTTGAAATGTCTTGGCTACTCTTTTCAACCGGTTCGTGCTAATCGGTTAGGTTAGTTGCAAAGCAATCCAAGAATCAATATTCATTTAAAATTTGTAAACTTTATGATAGATTATTTCATCTTACTGCTACGTGGATAAGGGAATGGTGGTAAACTCTACAGCATTTCTCGCAACTCCTGCTGTCAAAAAAGCCAACAGTCTTACCGTACCACTGGAAAATGAACTAAGCGACCAAGAGAGTGCGATTGTTAATATGCAATGATCCCCTCAGTTTTCTATGCAAATTTCTACATGGTCGTCCATTGCAACTTTTTGGCACAGGATATATATATATATATATATATATATATATATATATATATATATATATATATATATATCCAGGACGGAGAGACAAAAGGAAATATTCGGAATACGTCTAGGCGGCATCCTCGTTACCAGTGAATTTTTTTTTCATATGGGAACATCAAGTTGGGATTACATGAGACAGTTGTACTGCACCAATAGCATTAATTGACCATGGGGTTGTAACTTTCAAACATATGATCCAGAGAAGCAAATGCCCCGTTTGAACCTCGCCCCTAGCAGACGCCCATGCGTACAGTATTGACATCATCGGAATAATGGTCAACCTATAACAAGAAGTTTTTAAGTGTACAACTGAGCCAAAAAAAAGAACAAGTAGTTCAGGTGCATAAAAAACTATAACGGATTAAAATAAGATGCATGAATAATGCAGACCTTCCAAGTCTCACGCATTCTGCATGAGACTCACGCATTCTGCATGAGACTCACGCATTCTGAAACATTCTCACTCTCACGCGCATGAAAGTGAAATTCTCATGCATTTTATACGAAGTGTTAGATTTTTGTAGATTTATTAAATTGGTTTAGATTTCTGCTAAAAATCTCATCTTAGATCTTATCTTAGATGAAACACTTCAAATAGATTGACAATACCTCATTTCAGTAACTGATATGCCCTGAAATGCAATTTTAGCCAATCTCATTTTTCTGGGGGGTAGGGGCGTGCCTCAGGACTCCCCTAAAAAGCCCCCAAATTTTCCTTCCTCATTTCTACTATTGAAACTTGACAGGTCTGGTAATGATTAATCAAAAAGACCTTATCAATGTTTTTAAAGTCCAAAAAGCTATTATTCAAGTTGTTGTCAAGTTCAAGTATCGACCGTGATTTAAGAGCAAGCGTAGAAGCCTCAAAGGAGGTGAAGGCAGCCCGAGCGAGTAACAGCTCGGAGAATGGAGTCGGCAAGCCGAGTTCGAACCCCGGTGTGGACAGCTAATTTCTACTTTGTACTAATGCCTCTACTAATGCATGAATCTATCTCTCCTCACAGCCATGGGTAAAAATAGCACAGGTTGAAGTAATTTTGTTAGCTTGTCACCTTTAAGTCTACGTCACATATCGCAAACGGGAAGTGAATAAGTTGTAATACGATTCGTGAAGCCCAAGCATGGACAGTCAAAGCCGTAGCCACCATAAGGGCACTATTTACTTATAGAAGCCTCTCTTCTTGATTTACAAACCAGATGGCGGGAGAGGTAACTACCCCCTTAAATTCAGGCAAAACAATCAACAACTTCGGTCAAATCAGTGTAATTCTGGTAAAACCGAGTAAGTTCTGTAGAAAATCATACCCTCCGTTTTCCTCAACTAAAGAGGTTCCATACTCCCATGTTCACACATGCTTCTAAAATTTCTTGAAAATATTATCAAACGCAAATAACGTGTTGTCTTGACTGAGATTCGGATAAGCTGAAAGAACATGTATATCGTTATAAGCATCGTTACTTTGTTGGCTTCCATCATAAACAAAAATGAAAACCAGAGATGAAGAAACTACTGTACAATGGCTTCTTTATATCTTTTATTTTATTTCTTTGCGTCTTTGTTCGTCTGTCTGAGACAAATTCAGCAGAGCCTCACTTTGAGTATAATTTGAGGCAACATTTATCATTTTTCTAAAAAAGAGGTTTCTCCATTTTCTACATTTTGCATCATGGGATTTTGAGAAATCCGCTGTCTCAGCTCGAGGGTATGAAACGAATAATAATCTTTTTTTTTTGGAGACTCTGAGTTATCTCAACAACAACTGATGGTTGTTGACGTTTGTGATTATCCACCAATGGTTGGTGAGACCTTACACATCTATTTATCTGTGGACACATGTCAATCTATCTTATAAAATGCTTTCTGTACCTTATTACAAAGCATATGGAACTGCCAATTTAGATATTTTTAGTCTTTGCTACCAAAAAGAGACTTAATTGCTGTTGTTAGGTTTGGGTTATTCACGTGTTCTGACATTTATATGCATCTATCTATGTATTCAGACTTCGCCCAGCCCTAACCGTTCATGATGGCAACATGAAATTTTGCACACACACACACAACCTTCAATGAGTAAGGGAAATGCTTATTTTTATATAGGTTTTTATTGTTGGGTTCAGTTAACATTGTAAGTTCATTCTAAATTGATACCTTGGTTTTCGCCCGGCAGAACTCACTCTTGTTTTGTTTTGTTTTTTAAATCATGAATTTATGGTTCAAACTATACTGATAGCATTTCAATCATAGTGACTTAATTTCAGCACCACTACTGCTTGATTTATCAGGTAAAAAGGAGTATATATGGTTGGCGGTGATTCATGATTTCTGTTGGAATACAAGTAATTTTTCTCTTTCGAATTTGTAAATCCAGTGTTGCTAATTTCAATAGTGATTTTTTCATTTTCCAAATTTGTGAATCCAAAGCTGCCAATTTAGTTGTTTTGTATCTTGAATTTAGGAATGATTTTCACATTCGGAAAACTGAAATAAAAGATATCTAAATTAGCAATTTTAGATGACTCCATTTTTTTTTAACAACTCTTAGAACTTATTGATGTAGTTTGATCCATAATATATGCTGTATCATTGTGGCATTGTGCCAGGCTACTAGATCAAATGTATTATGCCAAAACCATCAGTCTACAGCACAAAGAAAATGACACAGATCAGAAATAAAGAATAAGCTTTAGGCAAGACTTGAACAACGATATTGTCCTATAGTTTTATGAAAACAATAACAGATATGGTACCAATTGATCGAAGGAAAATGAAGGTCGAGTTTAAGGTTTAGATTTGATTTTCTGCCATCCGTGAGAGTTCCAGTAGCTCAGTTGATAGATCAGTTGCTTCACATTAACAAGCTTCCCAAGGTAAAAAATAGCGCGAGTTCAAGTCTCACCAAGAGCTTATTCTATTTTTCTGATCCCCGCTCTTCACTCACTGTCGTAGACTAACGGTCCGAGGAGTTGTAATGAAAAATATCGAACATTAAGATGGAATGTATGCTTTTCAAAAATTTATAATGATTGACAGTGTTTCGCCAAATGAAAAGTAAATCAGGATAATAATATTACTACAACTAAAACAATTATATTTCAAACGTTTAAGCTACTCTTTTTCAACTATGACGATTTTCACGTTTCAATGAATGCGGTTTCACAATGTATCCATCGACAAAATGCACTACACCCACGTTCAGTCTCTAATACATATAATTACTTTTACAACCAACTGGACGTGATGAATAAGGTCAGTCACTTATATATTGTCATAAACTTTACGCTTTAGCTGAAAAAGAACCCTAGTTTAGAAATTTCATAATTTTAATGCCAACTGTCCTCCATAGTAATCAAAATAGTAATTTTAAATTGAAAAAATGAACTTTTTAAAATCGTTCCATTTCAAATTACTACTTCGATAAAGCTGAAAGGTGAAACTTGTTAGTATTATAAATTTGATAGTACTAGTTTCCTTATTATCTACGTAATGATATATATGTATACTTAATGATATGTATATATATATATATATATATATATACATAATTATATGCGTGTGTGTGTGAGTGTGTGTGTATCATGTTCACGTTCAGTTAAAGAAAATTTTGTATCAAAATCAAAAGTCACAATGGTGGGAGAGTCGTATTATACCCAAATTCATACAGTTGTTCCGCTTCAAAACAACAACTCTCATAAACAGACTGTATAAGCGATTGCTTTCGCTTGACTGGAACGACTTGCAATATTAATTTACTTCTTCTGCAAGTTATATGTTTGGCCATATCCTCTCTATAATCGTTTGCTACGTCACATTTGCAACTCAAGGATGGGAGTTATCATACTGCAAAATCACTGTTCGATTTACTTGCACAGAAAAACGTCTTTTCTTTCCCAGTGAGTCGTTGAAATGAGCCAATTGATCAACACATTAACCGTTTGTCTAGGTCTCAGCAATTCATTATAAAGGATTCTCTTTGAATCCTAACAAACACAGAGACACTTTTCCTTCCGTAAAATCTGTTTATGCTTAGATGTTGAAGGCTGTTCTGGATCAAGACAGGATTTTCATCGTGTTGTATTAGAAACCGTCAACTGCATTGTCAGCCTCAACATAAGTTTCTTCAGTATTCAAGTGGGTCCGGCTGGCTGGCTATCTGTGCATGTATCGCTTTGAAAGCCCGTACCAATGAAGCTGGTGGGCTGAAAAATAAACTCCTAATCATATCTAGAAAATATATTTTTCTTGTTTTTAAACCCCCCCCCACGAAAATGGGGGATTTACAATGTAATCTTAAGCTAAATTAGTCGTTTAGTTTGTGTCCGGCAATGTCCATGCTTATTTCTTAAAAAGTGATCACCGCCCAACAAAGGCCAATGGAAGTAACTTATTTATTGACCGCCCCTTTCCAATTTATTAATGGATCACCCCTAATGCAACAAAAAAAACGTTGGTCAGTTGATGATGTCTATGGAGTGACTAACCTGACCTGTTCTCGCCATGGATTCATTGTTCTGTGCCAAACAGGAAGAGAAAGCCAAGTGTTTAGATGTTGGCCGATGTTCATTTATGTAAGTGGGAAACCATCTGCGTAGCTTCTAAATGTTTGTCTAGGCTTGTAAATGACCTACGACATTGCACAGGAAATAAAGAGCCGAATCAAAGATGCCCTGAATACTCCCCTACCATAATGCAAATGAGGAAGATGGTACCGAGAACTTTTGCTTTGGTAAACCTCTATCTCATCTGTCTATCTTATGTCTGGTCTTTTCCTTCTGCGCTTACTGTCAAAATCGTTTCACCTTTTGTTGCATCTGCTATTCTTTTTTCTCTCTACGTGCCCAGCCAATCTCCATTTTTGTTGCTTGATTACTTGTACGATACCCTTCACCGTGTTTGTCTCTCGGATCCATGTTGACATTTTCGAGTTATTCCTAAATTGATTCTCCCATTTCCCTCTGTGCGGTTCTGAGTTTGTTCTGAGTGGTTCTGTGAGTTCCAAAGTTTCGCACTCGTTCGTCATAACTGGTATTATGCATTGATAGTATACCTTCTGTTTTAAGCATATTGGCTATTAGAGTTTCAATATGTTTTTACTTGTAGCAAATGATTTACATCCAATCGTTATGCACCGTCTTATTTCATTTCCATGGTTTTCTCTAACATTATCACCTGACTTAAGTAAACGTATTTCTTTACTTCTTTCAAGTCTTCGCCGTCGATTCTTATGACCTTGTTCGGGACTTCGTCATTGAACATTACTTTTGTCTTTGTTTTGTTTATCTTTAACCCTGTGTTTTTGCTTTCTCTATTTAGATCACTTAACATGTTTTGTAAATCCTTCACAATCCACCTGCTTTATGACAGTAACCTGTATTTGCCTGCCTTTTGCACTGGGGCTAATGTTAAAAGTCAGATGAAAGATCACCTTTCAAATGTACATTCCTCCCCAATCGTGAGACTGGCCCTCATCAGTCTTCGTAACATCAGAATCACCACATGATACAAATATCTATCTATTTATCAATCTATCTATGTATCAAGCATGTTATCTATCTATCTCAGCCTTTTTTGGCCAAAGCCCCCTTAAGAGCTCTACTCAGATTCCAGGGCCTACTGTCAAACAGGGGTACAATACGATTTTATATTGTTGGAATATCTTTGTTCATTCTTCTCTCTGTGAAACTTTGTTTATTATCACAGTTATCCAAATTATGTCTCTTCGATGTCAACTGTTGACTGACACATACTCACAATGCCAGATTAAGATTTTGTAGACCCCCGGGCTACAGGTACTGTGAGGCCTCAACTGTTATCTTCAAGAGGGGAAATGTGGGAGAAATGTTGAATTTATTTTCAAAAGTCTGATAATTAAAATTCAAATATTTCCTTGGCGAAATTTCTTGGAAACACAATTTCAGTAATTTGTAAGTTCTTGAGAACATCCATAACGGCAAGTCTTTTTAGTCAATCTTGTGTCAAAGTCAATCTGTATACATTCTTTTATTGTTTCATCTGAGAGAAACTCTTACCTCCGGTCGAATGTTATTAGACACAAATAAATCCGTAGTGCTGTTTCAGCATCAAGAAATGAAGTAGTTGATCCACGGTTTGCTACAAGGGTATATCTATGAACCGCTGAAAATATTTTCTTTGAGATTGTACTCTTTTGTCTGCGTGTGTTGTAGATGTATGTTTTTATGTGTATGTTTTTTTTTATCCTCATCTATGTGAATATGTTTGAGTTTCGTCTATGTACACCTGTGTTCGTTTTTGTACGTGGCAGGTGTGTGTGTGTGTGTGTGTGTGTGTGTGCGTGTTTATGCATGTGTGCGCGTTTATTCACATGCGTGTGAAAGTGTAGGTGATGTGTCTATGTGCGTATATGTATGTGGTCGTTTGCGTGCGTACGTATCAGATTTGTGTTTATGGGCGTGTGTTTGATTCACTTGTGAAAACGAGTGTGTATTTTTCATGTATGTTCACCTGTGTATGTATTCGTTAGTGTGTGTATATGTGTACTGCATATATGTATTTGAGCGTCTGCCACTGTGTCCTGTGTGTGCGTACGTTCATATGTATGTTGCACGTTTCATTTCGTGCGTAAATATGTGTGTCAAATATGTGTTGTGTCTCTGTGATTTATATGTATGCATCAGTGAGCGTGCATTGTACACGCATGCGTTCATACATATTAATGTACACAATACATAGTGGCAGACACATAGATAAACATATTCAGTATACACGCACACACACACACAAACCAAGACATACATAAACTCAACACGACTCTGTTGTCAAAATATGAATATTCGCCGTCCAAAATTGAGTACACCTGCGAAATATTTTATTCAAAATCGATAGTTTGGTCATAAATGCTACTTGATATCATCTGTTTTGATTGTGTAATATTCCATTTGAAATAATAAAATCCTGCTATGTTTGGTTTAAAGGAAAATCGACTTTTTATTTGAAAAAAAGGGTTGTTTGGGTGTACTTATTTATGGGCGATAATGTATATGAACGTTTTGCATGTACAGATATATTCCTAAACGAATACGTCAGCTCTGCTGACCTTGATGAACCCTGCACCGTCATCTTTATTCCTTAATCTTTTCAAAAATTGTAGATTTTCAACCTTCTGTGTTTCGGGCTAATTAGGTGCAGGTCAACCAGAGAAATCTACGTGTCTGTCCTAAATAATAAACACAACATTCAGTCATTTCATTATCAACAAAAAACGAATAGAAAATAGCGTCTTAAGCTTTTACAGCGTTAAGCAGATTGCCCCGGTCACATGTCAGAAAAAGACTTAATTCATTTGAAAACCGGCAGCGTGACCCAGCGCTGCCCGGGATTAATTGTCTCGAGTTAACGATTTGCTCGCTTTTATGTTCGCACTTGATTGCTTTCAAATGTATAGCGGTAGATGTGAATGCACTGAGATAGATTGATAGATAGATATGAAAGAAAAATAGTCTGAGAAAAGTGAACAGGCCAGATCGAGTTAGATTTTTTTTTCAGTGTTGAGATTAAAATATTCTGGTTTCCCCGTCCCTCAATTTAATTCACGTACAGAGGAGCTTACCCTATCCTTCCTTCTTTGTGTAGATAAAAGTCTAAGGAAGCTACACGTTGTGCAATTTGAAAAGCAAACAGATTTGGGCAAATTCTTCTCTAATTTCTGTTTTTGGTGTGGGAAATGGCTTGATTATTTGAATGATTGTTGGAGGGGTTCTCAAACATTTCCTTCCATCAGACCCGTTCATCTTCTCCGGTAGTGTTGACATACCCACTTCGATGAATATAGAGTAAAATGTATGGATACCTTATAACAGACAATAGGCATGTAATATTTATTTCAAATTTCATTCACAACAGCTCCTCTATTAGGCTACATGAAGACTCGGACCCCTTTCAGCTCCAGAAAGGAGTAAGACAAGGTGATACCAGCTCACCCAAACTCTTCACAGCCTGCCTCGAGATGATCTTCAGAAGACTAGACTGGGAGAGTAAAGGAATTAGAATAGGTGACAAGTATCTGAGCAACCTCAGATTGGCAGACGACATTGCCCATCTAATGTTATATTTTTGATAAAATGGTTGAGCTTGACACTTTTCAACAAGTGACCAGATTTTATAAACCCGGCGTACTCTGGTACTTTTTCTTGGGGTACACGTACCTCCGCCTGAGATTGTTTGATTTGGCTACATCAACGATGATCTGAGAGGGCAATACACCTCTGGTGCCGTATCGCTAATAACTGATAAGACAAATACGGAACTATCATGTCCAAACACATGCCCTGAAGATAGCTTTAAAGACTGTCACTATGTTTTCCTGTCAGACGTTTTGTGTTGCTTATCGGCAGCAGTCGACGCTGAAGGTTTCTTTAACTGTTTATGAAAAATTAAAAACTACCAAGCAATACTCTCACCAAAACCATCCACAGAGATTCCTTCAGTTTTTTAGTTGGTCTGGCTGGCAATGTACCTATCACGCGTGCATACTGCAGCGATTGAGCTAGAGGGCTGAAGATTCAAACATCTACTCTTTATGTTTAGAAAAAACTTTCTTCGTTGTTGGTTTTGTCATTTTCCTCCTCAAATAGGTTTTTAGAATGGCTTGAATTTGCAATCTAAGTTAATGCTAAATCGATCCCTTAGTTTTTGTCTGGTCACATTCATGCTCGTTTTTTTTTTTTAGACTATTTTTCAATAACCACTACCAATCGAAGGAAGAGAGAAATAACTTATTCATTGATCAACCCTACCTCCATTTTTTAATTGAACACCCCCAACGCGGTTTGCTGCCAAAAGACGTTGGTTACATGAAGGTTTTTATTGAGTGACCAACCAGAACAGTTTCTTTTTTCTTTCACTTTCAACTTCTCCAACATCTGTTGATTAATCTGAGTACCAAACTAAATGTTGGTACAGAATATAAACAACATCAGAGCTTCTAGATTAAAAAAAAAGAGCTATCGAAATGACCTATCAAGCAGATACCAACACTTCAAAGGTGGGATAGAATTCAACCCACGCTGCTTTGAAGAGTTAAGGAGTCCTTATACCCCTTCTTGACTTGACGCTGTTCTGTCGCGGTAACCCGTGGACAGTTCACAGAAGAGTAAAAACCTTTGACAGACGATAATCTTCCATCTTCGACATGTGACCTGCCTAACATAGGTGTATTTTGTGGAGCATGACTACCACGCTTGTGATTTTTACAATCTTGTTAGTAATGAAGTCGCTCCAGCGCACCCTGAGAATAAGGCTTTATCCACCTCATTTAACTAATAATGAAGAAGCAACTCTTTTTCATGAAAGACCTAATTGCTATCCCCTTTCATAGTTGTCAATGAAACAAAATTATATGCTGAGTAATTCTAACCCGATTAAGGATGAGCTTATCTTCTCATGTGTAGTAAAAACTTCATGTCTGTGTCCTCTGCCGACGCCAGTGTCAGGATGAAAATTGAGTATGGATCCACCCCAAAATTCAATTATATCTTCTGTAGCCCATTGCTCTACCTCACACTACATTTCATAGAAATTGATCGAGAACTTTTGGAAATATTGTGTGGACACTAGACAGACATGAACTTTTGGTGATATTGTGTTGTGTGGGAATATAACCACGACAATGGGGTGTAATTGTGCATGGATCTGCCCTAAATTTTGATCACTCCTTTCTTGGCCCCTTGTTTACCCCTCAACAAAATCTTATAGAAATTCATTTTGAACTTTTGAAGATATCGCGTGAACTCTTGGGGATATCGTATGGTGTGGACACTCCACACGACGTTGATGAGATAATTGTGCATGGATCCAGGCACAAATCTAGTTACCTCTCTCGTAGCCTTTCACCTTTCCATTAAATCAAATAGAAATTCGTGGTGAACCTTTAAAAATATTGCGTGTTCAAAAATGAGCATATATATAAATGTATTAAAAGAGAAGGGGAAATATATCTCTCACTCAAAAATGAATTCCTGGATCCGCCTCGAATTTTAACTGATTCTTCTTCACTCCATCGCCCACCCTTCAAGATTATTTCATTGAAATCCATTGAGAATTTCTGGAGATATTGCGTCGATAGATGGATGCAATCAAATACATATACCCTTCACAACTTCGTTGTCAGATGTAAAAATGTTCTTCCAGCTTCAGAATGTATTGGGTGGTTACGTATAGATTATCGTTTTTGAATAATAAGATGAAGGTTGATATAAACACAAAGAAAACGGTTGATATTTAAACCGAATACAACCTATCAGAAGCAATAACCTCTCCATCTCTATAAACTTATTTTAGTTTAATAAAAGCACGAATTATGACTTCCCTATCATAGAACATTTTATTACGGATATGAAGTTCAAACTGCTTGGAAAGATAATAATCTGTTGGGAAACTGTCAGTGAATATGGAGGATGCTGCAATACTTCACATCCTTATTCTTTAAACTTAGACACAGCTGAGAGGTGTGAGGTCTGACACTGTCCAGGAGCATTTCATTCAGATTATGTGGGAGGCTATTTTCTAGACTTTTTAACCTTACCTGCTACTTTAAGATGTGATATGATTGCTATTACTGAACAATTCGCACTGTAGTAATGTTCACTCCAACTGCTCTGTGGACAGTATCAGCAGGTTGAGCAGCATTATGTCCTAATTTGTAATTGTACTTGAAAATCAGTTTAACTTCTTGGGTAAACACCATTTCCGTTTAGGACTCAGGAACCTTCAATGATAAAGAATCAAGTCTCTACTTACATTGAATCTGGGAAAAAAATGCAATTACTTGAGTAAATATTTCACTGCTAGCATTATTCACTGTTATGTAAAAACTGACATTTCAAAAGTAGCATTCTAATAATTGTGATTTTAAGAGATCAGGTTGGTCACTCAATAGAAACCGTTACGTGACCAACGTCCTTTAGCAGCATGCCGTGTTAGGAGTGATCAATTAGAAATTGGAAACAAAAGGGTTCGTCACGTATGAATAAGTTACTACTCTTGCAGTTCCAAGCGCCGAATGTTGCCGAACACAAATTAAGGGGAAAATTTAGCATACCTTATTATAAATTGAATTGAATTTTCAGAGAACCGAAAAAGCTTCTTTTTTTTTTTAAGACATTATACGAAGTAAATGTTTGAATTTTCAGCCCTGTAGCTCTATTGGAGCGGTCTGCACGTTCGATGCATGCATACATAGCGAACCAACTTGAAAGTTTGGGTTGACAGTCTCTACCAGATTTGTCGGTTGGATCTTGTGCTCTGACTTGTTATAGAAAAATATACTGAATGGCTAAAAAAGTTCGATTTGTTTAACCAATCAGAATAAATTACGTTTTTTTGGTATTAACGTCTTTGAAACAAATATTTATTCTTTTGTTTTATCATATTCTGAAACCTTTGTGATAACTTCATAATTCGATCCTTCCAGAGCATTTTATCTTTTTCAATAGAGATCTACTCCAGGTACTTTTTGCAGTCTTCTAGAGTATCGAATTGAAACTACCAACTTGGATCCCCAGAGATCATATGCGTTGCCGACGATATATAAGATGACGTAACGAACTAGACAAGTTCAGAAAGTATTGGCACCGCGACACCCATGATAGATAGGTCTGGCGATTCTCGGGGAAGGTCTATGTTCCTGACGGATGCTGAAAGGCTGCTACTGCTGCTGGTGATGATGATTCCAAATCGTATGGCCTCTTCCAACTGCACAAAAAGGCGAGGAAGAAAGACCCGAACGCGAATGGTGGCATGAGTCTTTGCTGACTGCTTCATATAAGCGTTTGCAAGCCAAATCCACATCAACGGCCAGTGACGTGTACTTATTTGTTCACGAGATTCTACGACGTGTTGTAACCTCCCCACCCTCAGATCATGTCAGTCATTGTTATTAGTTTTTTATTAGTATTCCTTTCAACTTTTGTTGCTTTTCAATTCCCAGGCCGTCATTCTATGGTCATTAAATAAGTTGCATGGATCTCGCCGAAGGCTTATTTTTGAAAATTTCGACACACACTGCTCGCTCACGAACGTGGAATGTTCCTCAGTTCTTCTTCCCTTAAGGTGTTAGTATTATAGGTTTTGTGAGAGCGAAGTTGAGTGGGCCAGTTTTGCTGATAAATAGTTGTCTTTTCAGAAAGTACTTTACTGCAGACTTGGGAAAAAGATGAAAACGAAAACAGTATTAATTTTTTTAATCGTCTTTTCACGCTATGTTTGTGTGCGAAAGTTCCAAGTGTAAAACCGGTTTTCAACTTTGCAATCAGTCTTTAGCATTCAAATGAAAGGCGCTGGGAGCTTTCGAACATATTTCACACACACACACACACACACATATATATATATGTATATATATATATATATATATATATATATATATATATATATATATATATACATATATATATATATATATATATACATATATATATATATATATATATATATATATACATATATATATATATATACATATATATATATATATATATACATATATATATATATATATATATATATATATATATATATATATATATATACATATATATATATATATATATATATATATATATATATATATATATATATATATATATAGTGGTAACTAAAAGTATCAGATACTTTTGGAAAGGTTCATTTTAACATCCTGATAAAAAGAGATTTTCTGATTTACATAACTTTACAATATTATTTTGATTCTTGTTGTTTTTGTTTTTGTTTGTTTGTTTGTTTTTTAGAATTTGGTCCAAATTCTGACAGTCAGTTTTGAAGCCGAATAATGATGTTAAAATGAACTTTTTTAGTATTTGGTCCAAATGTATCGGACACTGTGTATTTAATATATATGGGGGGATGGTACCACACAATCACGTTATTCACCAAACTCTTCATCTGTCAATGACACAGGATTTCCCACATCTCTGGACTTTTCCTAGCTCTGTCGAAACCACCCCTTCCAGAGAATACGGAATCCCCTTCTTTATCAGCGTTTTTTTTTTTCTTTCTTTTGTTCTTTCTTGATACATATTGAATTAATAAGCTCAAAGGTTCCAAGCAAGCAACTGATTTTCAACTGTATGTTCAATCTAATTTTCGACGAAAAGAGGGCACTGGAAACTTTTAATTCATCGGTTGTTGATTCAGATTAGAATGGAGAAAGGTTAAATGAGTTCGTCGGAAGTCTATTTGAACGATGAATCAAAGTCCTTAGTGGGCCGTACACGTGAATGTAGATCTCTGTGATTGAGTTGCATTCTACGACTCACCGTCGAATAGACAAATTAATCTTGAATCAGTTTGTGTACCTTCTTATTAAGTTGGAATGGATCAGAGAAAGAGACAGGCTCAGTGGAACTAATTGGTCAGAAAATATATTTAGATTCTTTTGCGCCGATATTTGCTTAGCCATAGCGGCTACGCACTTGGATATTATCTAGATAAAAAAAAATCATCTTTTAGTCTCGGCCATTTGTAGTGAGAACTTCCGCTAGATTAGATTTGGTTGTCCACGCTTGTGGCCTAGTGATACACGAAGTTAATATTGGTAAATACATGGAAAGGGTAACAGACGTGAGTCTGCGTGGCGGGGCTGGCAAACAGGGCATTTGTCCCCTTCCCCGGATCAGGCTTTTTCACCTAGGGTGAGGAAATTTTAAAATTGAAACCTTATAGTCAATAAAGGATGAATATATCGTTCGATTGTTTTATATAACCCCCACTTAATGTACCCGTATAAAAAGATATTATTCTAGTAACATGGTTACCGCTGAGTTATATACCAAATACATCCTTTTGTTTCCCACATTGGAAATATATTTTTTGCCCCTTCTTTTTGCCCCACCAACCCCAAAGAAAAGTGGCAGAGGGTGCATATGACCACATATACTGTAGTGTATCTCTAAAAAGATTTCTGCGGAGACGGCAAATTTTGACATTCCGTAGATTATAGCCTAGGTCGTAATAATTCAAAATGAAAAATGACAAACACACAGTGACATTTATAGAAGTTTTTACTATAAATTTTTTCCTATTCATTTTTAAAGAATGGTTTCAAGATTTTCCCAGCCTTATCTATTCATTACTATTTATTTACTAATGCAGTCACCGTTTCGTAAGCGTTTTCCAGCGACTACGAAGGTCGTCACAATCAGAAGACAATGAAAAGCAAGATGATACGTACTGAGAGCAACACGTTATTGTTCAAAATTCCTTCATCTGAAGATAGTATATGTATCCACTGACGTATGACAGGGACTCTCACACCCAAGTCATGCTTTGTAGAAGTATGACGTTTTCTGTGTTGAGGGATGAAGTTTTGTAAGGGAATGACAAAGGCATTCAAATGCTCCTTCTATTTTTTTGGTTATTTATTATTTATTTATTGATTTAATAGTGTCAAGGTTTAAATTAAAAATATCTCGTCTTTTTTTTCTGACAGTCAAACAAAAGAATACATTAACCATAATTTAAAGAATAGTTTTATTCATGCGAAAGGTTTCCCTTGGCTTCATCGGGTTATGTACATAAATGTCAAAGTCTGTGTTCATATGTGTGTGTGTGTATGTGTGTGTGTGTGTGTGTGTGTGTAAATTGTATATGTGTGTGTGTGTGTGAGTAAATTGTATATATGTGTGTGTAAATCATATATATATATATATATATATTGTGATCTTTTATTTATTCTACTTTTTTTTCTGCATTTTTCTTCATCTCTATCTCTTATTTTAGATGTGTCCAACATCTCTACAAGTCACTTTGTCTGTCCCCAGTTAATTGACGTCGTTTATTCCTTTTTTAATCAATTTTCGTGATAGGTTTAAACTTGCGTCATGAGCGTTCCCAAGCATGGGATTATAAAATGAAATTCTTGTGTAAGGTATAATCTAGATGAATTATAGTTTCCCCTTTAGCGACCTCTTATCTGCAGTTTCTATTTCAGGGTCTCCCCGTATCCGCGGTGTCCTTCTCAGTGGTACATGGACACATCATAAGAACTCCGTTCTTGTTTTTCTTTCCTTTTCTTTTCTCCTTCCTTTTAACCCTGTCTAAACTGGTTTCTAATATGAATGTTGATTTATTCTTTCTTTCTGTCTTTCTTTCTTTTTTTTATTTGTATTTATTTGTTCGCTTTTCCTTCGTATATCCTTTCTTTCATTCTTTCTTCCCATCTTTCTTCATTTTCTCGTTTTGTCTAATTTTTCTAGGTTGCTTTCTTTTTTTATCATTTCTTTCTTCTTTTTTTCTTTCTCTATTTTTTTTATCTGTTTCTTTCTTTTGGGGTATTTTCGTTTATTTTTTAAATCTACCGTTTCTTCTTTTATTGCCCTCTATTTCATTTTTTTCTGTCTCTTCCTCTATCCTCATCTTCTTCTTCTTTTATAAAAATCTCACAGAAGGCACTTTCCACATAGGATAGTGGCAAAACATTTTTATCATATTCAGTTCACGTGGTCATAAGATTCCGCGAACTTTTGTCTGAGTGTGTGTATATAATTTAATAACATTTCACGAATGGATTCTAAGAATATATATACATATATATATATATATATATATATATATATATATATATATATATATATGTGTGTGTGTGTGTGTGTGTGTGTGTATGTTTCAAATTATTCTTTTTAAGCATTACATAATTTTTACTGATTGTGCAAACTTAACATTATTCTTCCTTTTATCATTTGCAGGTGTTTGATTGTACCTTCCTGGAAAAAAGTGTTCGCTATTTGCATAGTGGAAACCCTCTACTGACGGAGGATCGAATCAAACTAAGGGCTCACAAATTCACGAGATATAGCACGGTTTCGGAAACCTTTTATCTCAAGTTCAAAATCCAAAACGAGTCATACGAGATCATTCAAACGAAAGGTTACAAATCTTTGACGGTCAGCGAAATGACCGGCATGTCCAATTCTCTGGACTCCTCGGTCATCCATTACAATTATAAATCCGATTCCAACATATCCTGCTCCATCGGCTTCTCGAAGTACAATTCAGAATGGCCACTCGTTGGTCAGATAGTGATGGGTGAAAAAGGGAAGGTGGTTGAAGCGATCAAAAGAGACTGCCATGAATTCTTGCTGATGGATCTCCGATACGAACACCTGAAATCACCTTCACCTGCCGTCGATTACTTACCGCTCGTCATTGAGCTTTACGATCCTTCATCAAAGGATGAAATCTCTGAGAGCTTTTTCCTGCCGATCTTTGTCCAGAACGCATTCCCGAATTCCCCTCCCCGGGCGTCTTTTAAGAGTATGTACATCATGGACGTTGATCAGTTCATTCTGACCACCCTGATTCCGGGGGTCATCTCCGCCGAAGATTACGAAACACCAGCGTCACAATTGGTTTTCAACATCAGCAAACCGCCTGGAGAGGGAAACGGCTACCTGGTCAAGCTGGATGACCACACCCAGCCAATAACGTCTTTTATCCAAGACGATTTAGATAGCCTACGCATTGGATACCAACCACCCAACTCAAGCTATGCAGAAAGAAAGGTCTATGAAGTGGAATTTACCGTCTACGACAGTCACTTCTCGGCAAGCATGCCCATAAAACTGCACATCGCCGTTCGCCCTTCCGTAACGACTGCGCCTCGCATTTCATACAACAAAGGGCTTGTGCTTCTTGAGGGAGAAAGAAGACCAATACTCCCTGATAATCTACAGATTGTTGACCAGGATAACGTAAAAGACGTGAAGATCTACGTGAAGGGCGGACTCAATTACGGCCAGTTGAAAGTCAATGGGAGTTCGCTGATCTACTTCACGGTGAGAGATCTCTCGGGAGGCAACGTCGTTTACGAACACGATGACAGCGACAGCACCAGAGACAACATCGAGCTACGAATTACGGATCAGACAGATACCGTTAGGGCGAGTTTCCCAATCACGATCATACCGAAAGATGACACCCCACCGTACATCGTCAACAATGTAGGCTTGGAGTTAAACGAGGGTGCAGTGCATCGCATCGGCAAAAACGTTCTTCTGGCTCATGATTCTGATACTCTTGATTCGAGGATTATTTATTCAATAGTCAAAACCACCCGAGCGGGCGAGATCATTTTCAAACAGAAACCCACGGACAAGGGTCGGCACGTGAAGAAGTTCACCCAGCTGAATTTAATGCAGGGTCAGATCTACTATCGCCATATACGCAGTGGTAGGTTTAGAGATTCATTTGACTTTGTTCTTAAGGATCAAGAGAACCCCCCGAACGTTTCCCCTCAAGAAACGTTCCAGATTATTATCAATTCAATCAACGACAACCCACCAATCCTGTCCCCGACAGCCACCCAGTTCATGCAAATTCAAGAGACAAATATCGGTTACATCAGTAAGACCCAACTGGACTACTTCGATAAAGACAGCAAAGAAAGCCAGTTGGTCTACACCATCACTACTCCCCCTCATTTCGTATACAACTCTAAACGAGCGGACGCCGGTCGCGTTATCACGACTCACAACATAACAATGCTTAGAAAGGACTTATCGATACCGATGACAAAGTCTTTCACGCAGAAAGATATCAACCATTTAAAAGTGGCCTACGTTCCACCTGCTAACGATATTGGAACGGAACCCTGTCTTGTACGCTTCATCTATATGATCGAAGATTATTCCGGGAATCGAATATCCGGTCAGCAGTTTGATATTGAAGTGCAGCCGGTTGATAATCAACCGCCCGAATTCATTACCAATAAACTGCTGGTCGAAGAAGGTGGAACCATTGGGATTACTACCAATCAAATATCCGCCATGGATGTTGACACAGTACCTTCAGAATTATCGTTTGTATGCGAACAACTTCCGCAGTATGGGATGTTACAAAAAAGTGGGATAAACCTGAAGAAAGAGGATCGTTTTAGATTAGCTGATCTCAAGGAGAAAGCTATCAGGTAAGCATTACCTGTATAATAACCCTGTTCTGTCATTAACTCTTGCATTAATTCCTTCCTTAAAATTAGAAACCAGTTCCTTCCTGAGTTTCAGTGTATTTCTATAGTAATATCATTTACAATATATTTCAAGAATAAAATTATTTTTGATACATTTCTACAATAATATCATTTAAAATGTATTTCTGGAATAACATTATTTTCGCTGCATATCTGTTGTAATATCATTTAAAATATATTTCAAGAATAAAATTATTTTCGATGCATTTCTACAATAATATCATTTAAAATGTATTTCTAGAATAAAATTATTTTTGCTGCATTTCTATAGTAATTTCATTTACGATATGTTTTAAAAAAATTGTTTTCGGTGCTTTTATATAAAAATATTTCAAATGTATTTCTAGAATAAAATTATTTCCGCTGCATTTCTATGATAAAACCAATAGCAATGCTAATAATTAGAGACAATTTCCCATTTCTGCTTCCAACAATTCCTGACCACTGAAAATTCCTTCCTTCCAGATTTTTAATGCATTTCTATTGGAAAATTGTTTACAATGTTTTTCTCAAATAAAATTATTTGCACCGCTTTTCTGTAATAAAACCATTGGAAATGTTAATAATTGTACAAATAGCTTCCTAATTTTGTAGAAATACATTGTAAATAATATTACTATAGAAATGCATTGAAAATCAGGAAGCAAGACACTTTCAGTGGTCAGGAATTAATGGAAGTGTTACTGATAGAATCGAGAAATTATATGTACAATTATTAACATTGCTAGTAATTTTATTACAGAAAAACATTGTTAACATTGTAAAGGGAGTACTGATGCCAATTTTCAAGACTGCAGATAAAACAGTATGGCCAAGAGCTTTGGAACACACCAGCAAACACATAAACAAACACATGCACATATAAAAAAAGATAAAACCTTTGCCAACTTTGATGGCTCTGGTAGTTAGATAATAGTTTTTGTTCATACATATTTTGTAATTTACCAAGTATAAGTAATTACTCCTTATTTATCAATTTTACCAACAGACCGCCTATTTTTTAATGAAAAATCCACTTGTATGTAACAATTTATCACCCCCACAGCTGAAATTTTGATCCTTTGGGTGCAATATCATTCCCATTGAGAATGATTGTCCTTCACTCTAATTAACAGAAAGTTTATTTTCTTTTCGGAAATGAGGTTCACCATAGATTGAGAATTCTTGAAGAGTAACATATCTGCTGTCTTCTGCTTTTATGTTTATCCATCTTTATTCACAAGACTTCATGCTAGAGTTAGAATTGAATTATAACTTTTGTCACAAGGGGTTGCACAAAGATAAGAAGAATTAGAGCTTCAAAGGAGAAATTAAATATTTCAGACTTTCAGCGTTGCCTGAAGAAAAACAAGGTGACAGCTCTGAAGAACATACTGCCTGTAGAAGAACTCCCTATCCCAGCTATATGCTCATTTGTAATATCACATTGGCAGCTTGAGGATAGTTTTGGTCATGCAGCAAATTCACCAGTCGACTTCCTTTCCCAGAAAAAACAGCCTTTCCTGTTCCAATGTCTCATTCAAATTAACCAGTTGCACATAGCAGTATTGGACAGTAACAATGTGTCCAAGGTCAGTCAATTCCAATTAAAATTTAAAAAAACTCTCCAAAAACAATAAGTTTCACTTACGTTGAGATTTTGAAGGCTCTACTGGATCTAGCCATGATTTTCTTCATTTTGGATTCTTGTGATTAATCCATTTCCCATCACCATTGACTATCTTGGCCAAAAATGACTTTTCTTTGTATCAAATAAGAACAGAAAGATAAGTGCTTAATTGCTATCCGAGGTTCATTTCTGTAAGTTCATGTGATACATGTGTTCCTGGCTTCTAAATTTTTCCTAAGGCTTGTAACTGACATCCGAGTGTTGGCTGATTGCACAAGCAATAAAACGGTGGGTGAACTTCAAACACTTCTAAGATTTCCCTAAGGGTATACAAAAGATTGCATTGGGAATTTTTGCATCAATCTATGACCAAATGGGTACTAATGTAAACATCAATAGGTGCCTCAGTGAATTTTAATGTAGATGTTTAGTTGAGCATAACCCCACAGCAAGGCACCCTATATATATATATATATATATATATATATATGTGTGTGTGTGTGTGTGTGTGTGTGTGTGTGTGTATCTATATATACATATATATGTAAATATACAAAGTTATATATATACATATATGATTAAAATAAAGACATTTTAGTAGTAGTTATATTTTGTTTGGTATGGTGTTACCTAGTAGCAAATCAAACAGACCCAGATCACATGAATAAATAAAAGAATGAGCATTGTGTTGGACTAAGGAAGCAGCCTATACGTGGCCCTGCTCTTACCATCTGAGCTAACAATGCTGGCAAGTTCAGGAGCTCAAAAAAGCATACATATTACTCATGACTCCATTCCACAATCATTGGCATAAATATCTACATATATATGTATATATATATATGTGTTCCTCATGTTGACAATACAATAGATATATAGATAATGATATATATAGATAGATACTCAAATATTTGGATGTGTGTGTTTGTGAGATAAACTCGAACATCTGTGTGTGTGTGTGTGTGTGTGTGTGTATTACCCATCCATCTGCATTATTGAGCTGTTAATTCTCTTCCAGGGATGTTAAATGGGGCAAAAAGAAATTCTTAATTTTTTTGTGTATCTTTGATGGCTTTCCAAAGGTTTTAATTAAGATATGAAGATAATTTATCAAAAGATTAGCAAATACTTGACTGGCTCTTCTGATCTCTTCAATAATTAATAGAATCTTGCATCATATGTTAAATGGATATATATCCATTTAACATATGAAACAAATTTCTGCTGGGCTTAGCTTAGTCCAGCACAGGGCCACAATGGTGATAAACCCAGCAAAGTATGAACTGACTAGCAATGGCTTGCTAGATGAGCACACTACCTACTACTCTTCTTGTTGTCCTTATGTCCAATTCTGTGTTGATACACAACTCATTATTATTTCAGCCAATGAAGTTCAAGAGGTATATGTATTTGTTCAGGTCTGTCTTTCCGTCTGTCTTTCCATCTGTATTTCAATCTGTCTCTCCACACAATATCTCTAAATGTTCTAAATTAATCTTAATGTAATGTGGAAGGACAGTAAATAGGGTAGGAAAGAAATTGTTCGATTTTGGAGCGAATCCAGGGATATTTTTCAATTTTTTGCAAACATTCATTCATATGCTCATGTCTGTTCACATGATTTCTCCAAAAGTTCTCGATGAATTTCAATTTCAATCTGGTGAAAGGTGGGCAATAGAATGTTGTCTAAATTGAGTGATATATTAACTGTGTAAAAACTGGAGATCATTTCAAATAAGTTTCTCTATAATATAATGCAATTTATAATTCATTCTGTAAAAAAAATATGTCCATTTCTTAAATATGCACATACACACACACACACACACAAACACACATATATATATATATATATATATATATATATATATATATATATATATAGAGAGAGAGAGAGAGAGAGAGAGAGAGAGAGAGAGAGAGAGAGATAAAAGATTATATACCCATTGAATTTATAGGAATTTACTAAGACACTATAATGGTGAAATGCTGAGCTGATTCATCTTGCAGACTAACTCCCTCATGAGTTTGATCTTCAGAACTTCCCTTCTATAGTGACCGGACAAACTTACACTTGGTAAACACCTCTATTAACACACAGTCACACACATAGTAAATATATATTTCTCTCTCTCCATCCGTACCTATGATTTTATATAGAAGGACATGGAATATATAAGTATATATATAACAATTTTAGAGACATTATATTAGGAAACATATTTTGTCTGGTAGTGGAATTAATCAAGTTGCAAATTGAACAGCTGACTATATAAATTAATTTATTTAAGTTTTGTTTTGGTGACAGTTTCTAAAAAGAAGACTGAATTGAATGCTATTTTCAATTTCAAATACTTTGCGAAAAAGAAATCGTCAAACATTTCATGAGATTATTTATTGGATATTATCAAATTATGAACTGTGTAAAAACTATGAGTAACTGATCCAACAGAAAATATGGGGGATTAATTGGCTCACATGGATTATGATAAAAAGGTCAGAATTACTTTTTACAGAAGTATTTCAGTGCTTACAGATAAGTATTTATGTATGTACATGTTTACATATATGTGTCTCTACCTGGGTCTGCCAGCAGGGTGTATCTGTGAATTGATACATCTATTAGCATATAGGTACAATTGGTGTACAGTTTTTTTTATTAATAGCAATGTGGGATTTGTACATAAACCAATGAGCAACAGCTTAAAGCTTCACAATCCTCAGAGGTAGAGGTCACAAAAAAAATCAAAATTTGTGAGACCTTCAGGACTTATGAAGCTTGGGATCAGACCAAGTCTAAAACTGACAGTAAATTATAGATATGTTTGTTTTCATCTTGTGCCTGCATATATAGATATAACCACTCGTGTATTGATGGAGGTTATAATTCATCCGATAGTATTAGATTGAAGAGACAATAATGAAAGGCATAAAATGACATAACAAATGAGGTTTCTTTATACAATCTAATAATATGTTAGTCAAAGCTAATATCATCAGAAAATCTGAGAGGATACAGAATGGTGTCTATTCTGTATTCTGTCATGTTTTCTCTTGATGTTAAGATAGATGGTGATGTAACTTTTGAGACTTCTAAAGGTCATTCAAGGACACCAAAAGTCATTCCTAGCCAATATCTTTGGTCCTAAGGTTTAGAAAAAAATAATTTTTATATATTTTTTAAAAATTATTATTCTAAAGAATGGCATAAAGATTTCTTACAAATAGAAATTAGTATTTTTGCATATTTTTATGAAAATGTGTCTTCCCTTTAAGGGTATCCAGCTATGTCCGTGAAGTATCTGGTCAAACTAGCCTTGGCTTCAGTGTGACAAACCTAATAGCCGTGGATGTCATAGGAGATATACGTTGAAAGTATGGGCTTTTATCCCAAGATTTCTATCAGTTATGCTATCCTTTGTTATTTATTTGTTTTAGAACAGGGCATCCAAAACTTTTGTCACTAGCTTCCCCATCTGATTAGACATTTTTTTGTACTGGCATTCCCAACATCAGCAAGTATTTTGAGTGGGATGTCTTCACAAGAATCTCTGTTTCTGGCCTTAAGTTCATTGAGGTTTCCTAATCTTGATGCATAAACTGTTCTCTTGATATAACCCCTCAAAGGGAGATCACCAACCCTAACCTTTACCAGACTGCATTTTGTACCTCAGTTCTGATGTTATTTGCCTAACAATGAGAATGTATGTAGTTTTTAAGCATGGAAAATTTTCCTCAGACATTGAGCTATCAATTGATTTAACTTTCACTGAGATCGGACAGAAAACTGATGAGAAAAATGAAAAAGTATTGTCACTGTATAGACACAGAGTATCCATTACTTATCATACTGGCGACATAGGAACAATGATATATATCTTGAAATATATTAATACCCAGAGGAAAGAGGAGGAATGAGTTAAGGGTGTTATTTCACCATCTGTCTACAATTAGAGTTCCGGAGGTTCAATTGGTTAGCACAGACCCTGGCTACATATATCCTGGGTGTCAATTCAAAACCCACAGGGAGCTCATTTCTTCATTTTTCTGATCATTGCCATTGCGTCACTCAAAATTTAGTTGTTCAAACTGTCTTTCCTTGTTCATGTTCCTTATATATATATTTATATATATATATATATATATATATATATATATATATATATATATATATATATAAAGAAAAATATATAAATCAATATTCCCCACATCTCTTTCTTTCTCTCCTCCTTTCTCAGTCTCTATCTTGGTTTCATATTGACTATAATTGAGTATTCATATGTATGTGTATGTAAATTGAATACATATATGTGTCTTAGCGTGTGAAGAGTGTGTGCATGTGTGTCTGTCCATGTATTTATAGGATGTGAGCATAATGGATTTTTTCAATGCATGTGCAGAGCATTCATATTTGCACACACACACACACACACACATATATATACATACATATATATATATATATATATATATATATATATATATATATATATATGTATATATATATATATTCATATGTATATATATATGTATATATATATGTATATATATATATATGCATATATATATGTATATTTATATATGTGTATATATATATTTGTATATATATATATATATATATATATATATATATATATATTGTAAATATGTGAAGGCATATGACAAATAACCATCAAACTTGCCTTTTTTTATCCTTATATTTTTCTAATTCATTATCTTATCAAACCACCATATACAATTTTTTTATCTATGTTCATTATACTTTTTCTGAGGCAAGTCAAAAATTAGAGCAAGCAAATGAAAAAATAAATAAATATGAAAGATTAAAAGATCCAAATAAGAAATCACTTTGGTTTACATTGACTGTGAGAATCAACATCATATTCTCATAATTAAAGATGTAGCTGATGTTGAAAATCAAAAAGCAATAAGATGGTGTAGAACTATAGATAAAAAACAAGGTGCATAAGGTCTTGAGGATTTTAACAAGCTCCTTTCCAAAACGTTTTATCCTTCAAGGCTAATTTAGAATTATGTGCTCACCAACAGCAGCAATTTAATCCTAATTCCTCTTAACTGACAACCCTTCATCAATCAGCACTGTGGTGTGAGTATATGGGAACAGATGTGTGAACCAGGGCTGCCTATGAGATTTTAAGGAAACTCCCAGAGCATGGTTTGCAAAAAAAAACTCAGAAAGAAACTAACAGATTTTAGGATATCAAATTTGAATAAGAGTATAACTGTTATTTTACTTACTTTCATAAGTAGATCACAATAATTACTCTGCCTCTTCTTCAATTCCTCCTCAGAGAGTAAATGATTTGTTATTAATGGTAAAAAGATTTTGATGATAAAATCAACTTTCATACAAGTTCGGCATTCATTTTCATCAGGTGTTGATTTCCTGCCAACATTTTTGTTCATTGCATGGTTATAATTGTTATACATATGATACAAGATTCAAAAACATTTAATTAATTACTAATCCATCAAAAGCTTATTTGAAGATAGTTAGAATTTCAAAAAGTTATCTTAAACACATTTATATAAATATATAAGATATTATCAAAAATGTATTTATTTTGGGAGTACGAAAAAACCCAGATTATAAACTGTTTTCAATATATAAACCAATAAACCCAGACATTTGTTAAAACAAAGGTGTCTTCTTTATAGTCCTTGCCAAGAATAACTCCTGTTTATTCAAAGAAGAAGGAGTAATTGCAACAACAGAGTCTTTCACACATCTATTCCTTATTTTGTAAACAACTGAGACCGATCCACCAATGAGAAAGCAAGATATTTTTGGACCTAATAACCTAAAAAAGAATGATTTTTTTTAAAAAGGAAAAAAAAAAGTCTGACAGACACATCCAGAAAGAGTCTGATGTCTTCCCATCATCCTCTTCCTCTTACAAAATGGCAATACAATTTATTGTCATCCCTACAATTCATGATTTACTCTGAGCAACTGGAGCTGGAATCTTGCAGAGAAAAGAAGAAAAGACAGGGAAAATGCAGATATAAATAAAAATGGATTCTTTCGCTGTTTGTTTTTGATTAAGAACCATGTTTCGATTTTTCTGACAATTTTTTTTTCTTTCATTCAACGTTTGTTTTTAGAAACTATCAACCAAAACTGTCAACATAGGTTTCTTCAGTTTTCAAGTTAGGCTGGCTGGCTGGCTGGCTGGCTGGCTGGCTGGTTGGCTGGCTGTTGATGTATACATCACGCATACAGACCACACTGATGGAGCTAGAGGGCTTGTTATTTAAGCATTTATTCCTTATTATGTCAAAAATTCTTTTTGAAAATTCACCCCTCCCAAAATAGGTTTTTATTTGGGGGTTCGATTTGCAATATAATTTTATGCTCAATTAGTCTTAGTTGTACCCAGCAGCGTTCAAACCTATTTTTTTTAAAATTCTGACATCATTTAGTGATCACTGCCCATCAAAAGGCAAGAGAAGTAACTCATTCATTGATCATCACTTTTTTCCTTTTATTTCACTTGATCATCCTTAACTTGGTATTATGCCAAAAGACGTCGATCGCATAACGGTTTCTATTGAGTGACTAACCAGACCTGTCTCATTTAGTTATTATAGCTGTTGTTGTCTGGGCCTGCAGAATGGTCTCATCTGTACTGAACATCTAATCTTTGCTTAGTATTCACTGATCATGATTCAAGGCAGAAATTGTTTCCCCGTTGATAAACCTTTCTCACACTTCCTGTTATTCTATTGCTGCAAACCTCACAAGATATTTGGGGGGCTAAAAAGGATTCTCTTTTTCCATTTTTTTAAACTGAATTTCTACGATAAAAAGATGGAATGTGTATAGAATACATATACAAACACATAAAATATATTGCTAGACAGTACTCCACTAAACCCCTAATAAAAATGTATTTTTTGGAAGGGAGGGGCCTTTTTTTGAACTTTTGGGGGCTTCATTTGAACAGGTTTATGAATAATATCTAGATTCTCCAGAATCTTGATGTTTCTAGATGTTTTTTTGTTCTATTTTAGATATTTTCCAGTGGAAAAATGCCAGTGATGTCATCAATAGAATTTATTCTGACCATATTTATTCTTCGGTGGTTTTTACATGACCTCAAATTTTGACACTGCAGTTATCTAATTACTGACTTTATTAGCAAATTATAATTATTTTCTTTTCTTCACCCTCTTATTTAAAAAAAATCTTGGAATTTATCAATTGGATCATTTGTCCTATTTTTCATTATTCTACTGCCATCTCAAAGAGAAAACATTTCCGCTTTTTTTATCAAAAATGTTCTGGAGACTTTGTTCATGGTTCGAAGTGACTTAAGTTTTCTATTTGTTAGATGAACTAGTAATCAAGTACAGAAGGATTTCAATTCCCTCTCCCTCACTTCCCAAGATTCTCTCATCCCTACCCATTTCACAAAAATAAAATCTATCAAAATTACGAACTAAAGACACTGCAAGATTATAACAAGCAAAACCGTAAAAAGATCTTTAGATAAAAAAGCATTAAATACAAAAACAGTATGAAAAAATCCTTTTCTTATTTTTTTTAAGGTAATGTTTTCTCTTTGCTTAATTCTGGGGACTTGGTTGATGGCAGAAGTTACTTATTAGGCTGCAGTAGAAGTGATTGAATTTTCCACAATTACTTCCCCTGACAATGGCGTTTGCAGAGACATGCGCTCTTCGAGTGCTTTTTACTTTGTTAGAGCGCCTAATCAGAATTCAGGTGAATGCCAAGATTTTCAAGACTAAATTGCTCACTTCTACACCATGATAAGTACATTCCGTATGTATTTGCATAAACATTCACACACACATACAAGAAAATGAAAACATGTTAAAACACATTCAATCAAGGGTTGGTAATTTAGAAGTGATTTTTCAATTTTCCAATTCTGCAAGTCACTCTCAAATTTGAAGAAAAAAATTTTAAAACATCTAAATTGGCAACATGGGACTTGAAAATATGAAAAAAAATTTTGAAAAATCTAAAAATTGTCAACAGTGGACTTACAAATATGAAAAATAAAACAAAAAATGTCTAAATTGGCAACTCTGATTTGAATCCATAGATATATGTATCTACATAATGTATGTGTTTGCTTCTGTTATATTCATCTTTGAACAGAATACATTAGAATGCTGCTCGATCACTTAAGAATATTGACCTTTTGGCAAACTTGGTTTAAACCATCCAAACCAAGAAAATTTCATATTTGCCCAAATTTATATGGAAGATGTTTGGTTCAATTCGGTCAGTCTTTTCACTTATTTTATAATTTTGGGATGGTGTCCATTGATTTATTTTCCCTGTTGAAAATGATTTGAAACAGCCTTTCTCAACCTTTTAGAGGGAGCCAGTAATTTTGATAACTAAAAGAACAGACTTTTTCAAAACCTGCAACATTGTTTATACAATTTTTGTCAAGATTAGTTAAGATTTGTTTCTGAAATGAATCTAATTATTTCCAATTGATTTTCCAAGGCGATCCCTATTAAAATGCTTGGAACAAAAATAAATGATCATTCCATGAAAACATGAATCAAAAAATATCGGAAATAAAAAAACAAGTTGGAAGTAAAGTTTGTTGTTGCTGTCGTGATGGTAGTTGACAGTTATTTAGGATGTTTTGTTGTTACGGAGATTTTTTTTTTAATTTTCAGAAACTCAGCCCGTGTCTATTTCATTTTTTTCGTTGTTTTTTGATATTTTGTTTTGTTTTAATATCAGTTTGCTAGTTCTAGACACACGTATATTCTTCCAGGTCATTGTTCGATGGTATTGTATTTGGAGAATAATGCTGACTCAATGCATGATCTTCTTTCTTTGTTTGGTTAATTTTTGATCATCATTACACCTTTTGAATTGTGGTCTTTTTGATGTGATGGAACACGAATGCATTTAGGTTATCATTTATTTTTAGAGCTCTCCCATATCTGCATACTCTTTTATTTAAAGATCTAGATTTTTCCTCTATATATTTTGTCAGTTTTTGTACGTTATTTGGTATATACATATCTAAAATATTGAATTATTGTTTGTTTTTTTTGTTAATTATATTTTTTTATAGTTTTGGATGTACTGTTTAGAACTTGGATTCAAAGATTTTTGATTTTATTCCCAAGTTCCTCGGTTATTGAATTTGTTGGGAGTATCATACATTTGTTTTTCTTATTCCTTTTATTCTTGTTATTGGTTTTGTATATTTTGTAAGCTTTTCTTTCGGCATTGAGTATGAATGATTAGAAGTTTAAAGGTGTTTTTCACATAATCTTCTTCGTCATTCAAGTATTTTGGACTACATATTGTAAGGGGTGTTGAATAGAAACTTATGACCGGATATCATTTTGTTGATGTATGAGTAGAAGTTGATGTGATGGTTGTTATTTGTAGATCTACGGTATATACTAAGCTGTAAATCATTGTTTATTCAGTTTAATAAAATATCAAGGTAGGGTAGGGTGTTATTTGTTTCTTGTGTAAACTCTATAGTTGGTTTTATTTTGTTAAATTTATCTGTTATGTTCAAGATATTTGTTTTGTGTGGCTATACTATTGGGCGTCGGCTACGTATCTGAAGTTTATTGTTTTGTGGTAAGATTCCTTGTATTGGTACTTCTGCTAAGAATTCTAAAGAGGCATGTTCATACTCCACAGTAATTTCTACTTTGATGTACAAAAACCTATGGTGATGTTTAACCAGAATACAAGGTACCAAAAATCATTCAGAGGCTGCATATGTTTCATTTTTCATTTAAAAGTTCAACTAAACAACATATTCATAAAATATTAAACCAATAATGAAATCAAAAGTCTGTCTTTTACTCTACACCAGATTTTGTACCATGAATTTGACAAGGTACAATAAAAAGGTGCATCCAACATGCTCGTTCGACGTTTTAATAAAGAACAAAAGGCAGGCTTTTAATTTCATTATTGCCTTAATTTATGATGAATATGCTGTTTAATTAAATTTTTTAATGAAAAATTATACTTTTTTTGCATCTCAGTATGACAGTTTGAGCCTTTGTATGCTGTTTTAGGTTTATGTATGTCAAAGCAAAGATTACTTACTTCACCTATATATCTTAAACACATATTAAAAAAATTAAGAACTCTGAAGACAAACAGAAAATTATCAAATAACTGGTTTAATGCAAAGAAAAGCTGATTTTTCATAAGATAACATCTTCATGAATTCTTTTTCTCACACATGTATAAGATTTTGGCAGAACCCTTAACTACCTCTTGTGGAACCCTAGGGTTCCACAGAACGCCCGCTTGTGAAAGGCTGACTGAATGCCCCGATATAACATGATGGATGGTCCTATTCCACTCATTACCAAAAATGGCATGTTCCTATTTGATAGGGACTTCAGAATTTTAGTTCAGTATGATTAATTGTTATAGTCCCTGAATTTTATGTTTTTGTTATTTTTTAATTACGAATTCTTTATGGTTTTAAAGTTTTGTTATTTTTCTTTCAAACAATGTTTCTTTGTTTATATTGGCATTGTGCCTTTTCAACGAAATCCTTGTAACAAAGACTTTCCTCTTCTTTCTTCTCTCTTTCTATTTACATTCTTCTTTACTTTCTTCTTCTATTCCCATTAGTTCCTTTCATTGATTTTTTCCTTCATTATTTTTTCTTTCATTCTTTCTCCTTTATTTTTTCCTTCATTCTTTTTCGTTCTTTTTACTGTTTCTGTTCCTTTCACCATGTTGTTGGATTTTTTTTTCATTATTTTTTTCTTTCCTATCTTTGATTTGTTTTTTTTGTTTTTTTCCTTCCTGCTTTTTTTATTTTGCACTTGTCCTCCATTCATTTTTTTCCTTCGCTCTTTTTCTTCATTTTCTATTTGGTATATACCACTGATTCAAAAACTGAACAGACTGACCTTCTTAAAAACTGAAAAGAATGCAGCGGAACGTTGCTCAAGCACTTAAAAGATTTCGTCCCTCTGGCTTAGACAAAATAACGTTGGAAAATAAATAAGAAATCTTCCGTTCAAGCCTTTTTCTCTTTCCTTCCTTCACATTCATGTCTTTTTTTTGCTCCTTTCTCTATTCTCTTTACTCTTCCTATTCCTCACTCTACATTATTGTTTTTTTCCCTTCATTTCTTTCTTTTATATTATATTAGCACCCGTTCTCCAAAACGGTCACCAAAACCGTCAACATAGTTTTCTTTAGTTTCTAAGTGGGTCTAACTTGCTGACTATCTATGTATGTGTCTCACATACAGGCCAGGGCTATTGATCTAGAAAGCTGGAAATTAATAATCTACTCTTATTATAACTAGGAAAAAAATGTTCTTTTGTTTTTTTGAAAATCTCCCACCGGAAGGTAGATTTTTAGTCGAGCTTTAATTTACAATGTGAATGTACGCTAAATTGGTCCCTTAGTCTGTGTCTGGCAGCGTTCATACTTGTTATTTTTTTTTTGATTCAGACTTTTCTAATGATCACCGTCCAAGAAAAGGCAAGAGAAGTAACTTATTCATTGATCAACCCTTTTTCCAATGTTTTAATTGATCACCTCTATTACTGCTTTTTATACACTCTTGGTCGATACACTCTCCATTTTTACTATAATTCAATGCCTAGCTTTACTCCTTTTTATTGCTTTTTATTGCAATAGTCTTGGTTGATAAATTCTCCATTATTACAATCATTTTATCACTAGTTTTACTCAATCTTATTACTGTTACTTTTTTATCACCAAAGTTCTGGTTTGATAAACTCTTCATTATTACTATTATTCTACGATTAGTTTTACTCAATCTTATTATTTTTTGTGTAATACTATAAGTCAATACACTCTTCATTATTAATCACTGCTACCCTCAACAGACCAGTTTAATCACAGTTGGTGGGTTTAGGTTATGAATGTGTTCTGACATTTATATTTATCCATCTATCTATGTATCCGGACTTCACCCAGCTGTAACTCTTCATGAAAGAAACTTGAAATTTTGCACACTCACACCCCTCAATGATGTAGAGAAAATGTTACTTTTTATCACAACATTCTGGGTCAATACACTTTTCAGCCTCTAAAGCGAACTGTACAAAAGTAGGTTCCAGCAAATAGTCTCACCCCTGGGAACCCTGTCTTACTTGGGTGCTGGCTTGACTATTTAGGCCACAGTAACCTCAATGAATAAGCGGGTCTAAAATCTGTTGGCTCTTGTGGTCAAAGTATTCATCAACCAGCAATGTTCACTTGTAATTGTATCTAGCGTTTGAAGTGTGAATCAACCCATAGGGTTATCTTGGAAAGCAACAGTAATAAGAAAGAAAAATAATAATAAAATAGGTCGGATTAGTCACTCAATAGAAACCCTCTCAGGATCAATGTCTTTTGGCAGCATGTTGTATTAGGGGTGGCCGATCAAAAAAATTGGAAGAGAGGGGTGATCAATGAATAAATCATTTGTTGGTTTGAGATCACTAAAGAGTTTGAATTTCACAAAAACAAGCCAGGCAGAAATTGAGTGATCGATCTAGCATACGCTTACATTGCAAATTGAACCCCCTACTGAAAAAAAATGTTTCCTCAAAAACCGAAAATAAGTTTTTTCTACACATAATGAGGAGTAAATGTTAAAAGTTTCATCCCTCTAGCTCCATTGGTGCAGCCAGTAAGCGCAACACATACATACATAACCAGCCAGACCAATCTAAAAACTGAAGAAATCTAATAAGTGCTATGAATTGGTAGTTAAATGGCTTAGAAAATCAAAGAGGATTGAGTGACAAAATAACTACAGATTTGTGTTCTACTTAATTATCAACTTCTCCATGGCTAATGTGATTTAGGTAACGTCCACGAAAACTTCGTCAGAAGCTACTCCTTTGTTCATGCGATTCCTATTTTTAAGAAAAAAAAGCAATAAAAAGCAACAATAATAAGATGGAGTAAAACTAGTAATGAAAAAATAGTGAAAACGCTTCATCTAAAAAGCAACAATAATAAGATTTAGTAATACTTGTAAAATTACTAACTACCACTCTCCCTTTTTTGAGTAGATTTGTATATCATGCTTTTCCTAACCAATCTACAAAACTAAGTCCGCGAGTCGATCTCCGGATGCAGATTTTAGTAGACTGATGAAATACACATGAGTTATCGCTACAAGGATGAAGAAATTTGAAATTTCAAGCCAGATTGATGGGGGGTTGGAGTCAACATCAAAACAGCCGAAGTCGCTCAACAGACGGCCTAATTTTACGAAACCAGCGAAAATATGTCGCCGGAAATCGTAGATCACTTTCATAAGGAAATTACGGATGGATTGAAAAAGCAAATAATGTGCAACAATTACAAAATACTTATTAATTTAATAGTTAATTTCATTAATATAATATCTGATATTTATTACTGTATTTACTCGGGTACAATGCAACCTCAAATGTTTTGAATTAAAAATCAGTAATAAATGATTATCCTCTTATTGCTACAAATTTGAAAACACATGAAACCCATTGAATTTACCTAATGTATATCTGTTGATTAGTAACCATGATACAGCAGAAATGTTACCCATCATCTTTAATGGGTTCTATGCTAGTAAATTGATAATGGTGAAAACATTTCCTCAAAAAAATTTCAAGACATTTAATCATACTTTGAGAAATAAACACATTTCCATTGAGACATTTTTATTGTTGTCTTTTGCTTGTATTTAAAATATAAGAGAAAAAAGAATATCGTCTTCTTTTTCAAGTATAGGGTTAAATATTTACAACTAAGTCATGTTTGAGATTGGAAAAGTTGGCTAAAATCCAATCCATCCTTCCCTCAACATGTTATTAACCTTTTTTTAAATCCTGCATACGTTATCTAACATGAATATTCTTTATTAGTGGATTAGATCGAATATCATCATCATCATCATCATCATCATCATTATCAGTCTTTTATCGTCCGTCATTGGGCATAGACCTTCGCTAAGATTTGCCATATCTCTCTATCTTGGGCGTCGTGGAGCCAGAATTTTCTGAATTTGTCTAGTTCGTCTCTCCTTGCATTCTGTCGGCTTCGATTTCGCATATTATCTCTGGGGAGCCATGTTGTGAGTCGTGATGTCCATCGGTTGTCTGTCATTCTTGCAACATGACCTGCCAATTGCCATTTAAGTTTTCTGGTAGATTCTATGATGTCTCAGACTCCAGTTTCCTTCCTAATATACAGTGCTGTGTTGTGATCTCTCCATGTGAGGTTGAGCTTGATTCTCTCATGTGCGCATTGCATACTTCTCAGTTTGTAGGTCTATCTCTTGGTTAGGTTCCATGTTTCAGTTTCATAAGTGACTATCGGGAGAACGCATTGGTTGTATACCTTTCTTTTTAGGATTATTGGGATCGTCTGGTTTTTGAAGGTTAAGCAGGCTCTGCCAAAGCCTTGCCATCCTAGAGTGATTCTTCACTTGATTTCTTCGTCTTTTGTGGGTTTCATAGAGATTCGTTATCCGAGGTAGATGTAGTGGTCTACTTTATATTTTGTGGAAACAGTTCACATGAACACAGGGACACACGTGGAGTCATCAATTTGTGGTTGTTGTTCAGCTAGGGTTCACATTGTGATCACCAATCTGTAGGGGTTACTCAGCTTGTGCACACGGTGGGGTCAACAATTTGTAGAGGCTACCCAGCTTGTGCACGCGTTAGAGCCACCAATTTTTAGAGGTTGCTAAGTTTGTGCTCACGTTGAAGTCATCAATTTTTAGAGGTTGGAGCTGCTGCGACCTATCATCGTAGTGAACTTAACTATGTTACAATACGCCTGCAGGACAAAGGGTGAGTCAGCTGAAACGTTGAAAAGTGTTCGACTTGTTGCATAGCTGCACATTAGTGCGAAGTGAATGCAAACTCCTAGCTCTGTTCTCAGGTTCCATTCTCCGTACCATTAACCATTTAACCAGCACCCCCATTGTATAAATAATCGAGGAGTAAATATGAACTCTTCACGTGTTTAAAAAGATTCATACTGGACTTTCATTTTTGGTACAGTGAAGCCGACTTATAGATAAATCTGCTTTGCTTTTTTTTCTCGATAGCATCAGGTTATATAGTTTCTGAAAAAAAGATAAAATACCCTTAGTGACTTGTCTTTATTTTATGCGGTCAGGGTTTCGATAATCTAAAATCGAGTATCTCCTCATTTTGATCTTACTCAATGGATTAGCATTAATACCGCCAATTGAACCATTTTGACCGGGTAAATTTGCGATCAAAAGGATTTGCTTGATCTCTTACTCAGCAATATTTAATCTATAACCCTAAAGAGACAATCAGTTTGTTTGCAAAGCCTAGCAATTAATCGCTAAGATTCTTGAAGACAGGGCTCGAAAATGCCTTATTCCAGAAAATAACTACTGTATTTCACGACGTATAATCCATGCCCCCAACTGAGCTTCAAGTTCAAATGAAAAAAGGCGTTATCCGGTGTTCAGAGGTTGCTCAGTTTGTACTCACGTTGGAGTCATCAGTTTTTAGAGATTGTGGCTGTTTCGACTTATCGTTGATCTCATTATATGTATGTGATAATTATTAAGACATTTTGATAGGAACTGTCGGATTATCCATCTACTGATACACACAATTAAGTGCACAAATATGTATAATAATTGTTGCCATAGATAAAGTGCACCTGTTGTTTTAGGTCAAAGTTTTCGGGGAGGGTGGAGGAATGCGGGTTATATATGATGAAACACGGCATCTCTAGGTTGTAAAACCAAAATGACGCAGAGAAACAAAGAAGGTGTGGCATAACGATCACAGATATGTGATTGGCTGAAGTGGATGAAGTCGGGTCTGAATTCCTCCTCATCATCAGCTTTTTAACGTCCGTCGCAAGACCTTTCTATCATGGTTGTTGCGGAATAAATACTTTCTGAACTTGACTAGTTGATCACACCACCTTATTTACAGTCGGTCATAGTATTGCATATGATCTCTAGGGATCTTTGTTGTGAATCGCGATGCCCAGTGGTTGTCTGACATTTTTGCAGCATGACCTGCCCATTGCCATTTGAGTTTTTAAATGTTATGATATCTCTGACCTTTATTTCTTTCCTGGAT
Organism: Thysanoteuthis rhombus; assembly: GCA_963457665.1. Classification (NCBI taxonomy): domain Eukaryota; kingdom Metazoa; phylum Mollusca; class Cephalopoda; order Oegopsida; family Thysanoteuthidae; genus Thysanoteuthis; species Thysanoteuthis major. The sequence continues at coordinate 36,561,166 of OY735235.1, read as the reverse complement.
TCCTAACACAGTGTATTGTCTTGTGATCTCTCCATGTGATATCAAGCATGATTCTCTCCCATCCATATTGCATGGTTTTCAGTTTGAGGGTCAATCTTTTGGTTAGGTTCTATGTTTCAGCTCCATAGGTGACTATCGGGAGTATGCGGTGTTTTTAGACCATTCTTTTTCAAACCAATTGGATTTTCTTGTTCCTGAAAGTTGAACATGCTCTACCGAAAACTTGCCAACCTGGAGTGGTTATTTACTTGATTTCTTCTCTTGGGGATTACAAAAAAGTATTTATTTTACATAACGAATATTCATTTTTCAGCATAATCTCCTTCCTTGTCAATGTATTTAATTCAATGGTGAATATATCGAGCATTATACCGTGAATATTTCAGATCAAAATTCAGGAAGTAACTGTAACTACGGATTGAACCACAATCGTATGTACTGTGGGGAAACTTGGGTTATAATGAAATAAATGATAAACTTTTCACCAGGCGCTGTAATAGAGCCCCGTGGGAGTTGACTAATGAAACTACTTGGATTTGGCAGAAGGACTTTTAGTGAGTAAGCGTGTGTTGGAATAGATATTCCAGATCAGTTGCAGAAGGTTTAAGAACTATCTTTCATAATGACAGATTTTTGCTGCAGTGCTCTAATCAGAAAAAATAATTTCATCAAATATGGACGTATTGTATATCGTGGGGAAGGAAATTTTAAACTGAGTAAAGTTTACGAAAGAATCATGTGCCCACTTAGCTATAACATAGGGGAGATCTTTGTTGATAGAACCGCTCCAAAATTGAAGCACATTTTTAGTAGCCAATGGCCCTCACTCCCACAAAATTTAGTTGGAATTCAGTAAAAGCTTTGGGGGATATCGTATTGAGAGAGAACTTTTGCAGATATTTTGTTTTTGCCGACATTTATCAAGGGCGCAGGGAAGATAACCATGCATGGATCCGCTCATCATTTTACAGACTTCTTTTTTAGTCTATTGTCCACCCTTCTATTGAAATTCATCAAGAACTTTCGGAGATATCGTGTGAACTGACAGGGAAATTTCGATGATGTTAGTGATGTGAACAGATGGCTACAATGTAAGGGAATATTTGATCTGCTCCAAAATTGAATCACTTCTCTTGTAATATATTGTTTTTCCCACAAAATGTTATTGGAATCAATTGAGAAGTTTTGGAGGTATCATGTGGACAGACAGGGAACTGTTGAGGATAATTTGTGCTTGCCAAACAGTTGGCCAAGACATAGGAGAGATAATCGTACATGGATCTGCTCCAGAACTTCCAGACTTTTTTCGTTGCCGAGACAGACAAGCGAAAAGAACAGTATCAAACAAGTTCATAATTCAAACCTACATCTGTCTTTTAAGATTTCAAGATTATTACACATGATACATTGTTCACAATATTTATTTAAATGGAAGAAGTCAGATGTTGTAACTGACCCAAGCCTTGGGACAGTTGCAACACTAATCAGTGACGGTTTCAACGTGTAACAAGTACATTAAATTTTACTTTTCGCTGTCTGTCTCAATGAATATAGTATCATAAAAATGAGTATTATTATATAATAATATTATAGTATTATTTATTTACACAGAATGATATTATAGTATTATTTATTTACACAGAATAATATAACAGTATTATTTATTTATCTATGATATAATAGTTATTGAGTTTGTGTTATTCATGCATAGAACGTGAGTCAGTGTGTAGATTTTACAGATATTCAATCTCTCCATATTTCAGTGTTAGACAGGAAGGAAGGAACAATTCGTCATGCAACAAACTTTTATTAAACACGTATTTATTGTATAAAACTGCGACTTTTTTAAACACTGATTTTTGTTACACTCCAGTGAATGTGAACTACGACCTTCAGTTTCCTGGGTGACGCACAGTCATCCAAAAATGACACAGCTAATAAGCTTTTTTAAACGTTTTCAAAAACTGAATTTTAAAAACACAAACATCCCAAAATGACACAGCTAATGTTTTTTTAAACTTGTGGCAACCGTCCCCAACCCTATCAACCATGACAGAACACTATGTTCTTGCTAGACACACCGACTTTGACACATGTTAATCATGTCACTAAGAAGTCAACAAAACAATGATTCAAACTAAGTAAGATCAGGACATTATGACGAAAATATGGCTCTTGAAATGAATTACTTTCATACCCTCAAAACATTTTTTTCTATAAATGCAGCAGCAAGTGTTGAATGCGTCCAGTGTCCTCCGGGGAGAGGGCGTCTAACTATACATGTTCATTGTGTCATCACTAGCACGTTTCTTACCGAAAGAATAAGACTTGTTGCAAACGTCCCCTGTTGCAACGGTCCCTAATTTCCCCTATCGTAACGACAACCATGTTACCTGCGAAGAATGATACCATCTTTTTATATAGGTACGTTAAGTCAAGGTTACAAAAGACAGTTGTACAGCACCATCATCGTATATAGACAATAAGATTCATACTTTTATACCCTCTCACCTGAAGTGAGAAGGCCTGATTCAGATACTCCGTTTGCCACACACACACCTGCGCTCTCTGCGGACTGCCATGCCTGTTAATATTCTTTCAAATGGTTATGTTTCTCTTTCAAGATTTCTTTCAGATTAAATCTTATTCAGATTGAATACTTAAAAATGTCTATTGTGAAAATCTTCAGGTTTCAACTGCTGATAGGACATCAGTTAGCGCAAAACTTACCTGAGCTTATCAGATCTTTCCTTAATTCACCATTTGTTCATTGAAACTTATTCGGTTATTTATTAATCTAATGGCGTTGCTATTCATTTAGTAATTACATTGCGAAAACATTTTCATAAAAATGCGTCTAAAACCTAATTAATCATACGATGGCAGTGCCCATTCCAAAGGTGCGTGTATAGAAGGAGACGAACTTCATGGCGTGTGGAGAAGTCTGTCAAAATTGTCAGGTAAATTCCCGTCCGTCGTACTAAAATCACAACTTTGTTACTTCTTTTCGGTGTTGCCAATTTAGATATTTTATATCTAAATCTAGATAAAATAGCTAAAGTCAAGGGTGATAATTCATAGAAACTGAAGATAGAATTATAATCTTACATTTTGTATTCAATTTAATATATATATATATATATATATATATATATATATATATATATATATATATCGAGAACTGCTGATCCAAACAACGTCAAACTTGGCACTGCATTGTGTGCTGATTAATATATCTGGCAATTTGAAGCGCCACCTGGTTATCCGATCCTGCTAACTCGTATCCTCTTCTCGTTCACTTCTCAATCTATGATGGCGTCTTTAAGAACGCATCCTGTTGATTTACCAAGGGTGATAACTCAAGAACTTGAACAAAATACAGTTTAATACAGAAATTCAATTCGTAATTCAACTCATTACCACCGGAAATATTTAGTTTTTTTGAGTGAGAAATAGCAAAAAAACAGTGTCAATGGTGGAATATCGATGGAAAGCGACAAGCTGAAACTTTTCCTACGCACTACGGGTTTATATACAGTCATTGCAAAAAATGTAACCGCCATTATTAAATTTTTTTTTTCTCTATCGCCAATTTTTTCCTCTCTTACAATACATGTAATCATTGGAGCGTATGAAAGTATTGATCTTTTTGTTTAAAAAAATCTATCAGTGATAATTTGAAATGCATTTTTATCGTAAAATCATTTACAATGCATTTTTGTAGTAAAATCATCTGTAAGGCATTTCAATCTATGTGTTTAGTGTTTGCTGCGTCACTGTATGCGTAATCCTTAAAGCAAATGAAGGTTTGGGTGCCTTCGTTAGAAATAATAAAGCCTATCTGTGATAGAACGAGTTTCATAAACAGTTCGCTATTCGTATTTGATATAAAGTGAATTGGAGCAATGTAAAAAGCCGGAATATTTCCCCAGATTTCGTGACTGAGTGGTATTCTTGTGTGCATGGGCACCCGCTGCAACTTTTGCAGGGGAGGGGCAGAAGCATATATTTCCGAGGGCAAAAGGATATACAAAGAGGGGCAAAATGATATATAAAAAATATATAACAATGGTAACCCACTTACACGATAGGCATTCCATCTGTGAAAAATGTGCAGCACTCAACGCTATTTGTAGTGTAAGGAAGAATGACTCACTGTATGATCCAGATGTCAGATGTTACAATTGACTGTTGACGGAGATACTTGACTTGACCCCGGGGTGACACGCTCGAGTGACCATCAACAAGTAATACGTCTTTTTTTATGTCGGAACATCAAATTGTTGCATAAAACAATTGTATTGCACCATCATCTTTTATGTACTGTAAGGTTCGGACTCCCTCTGTCGTTGGTGAGAAGGTCTGATCTAAGGAAGGGCAAATATCCCGTTTGCTTCCACCATAGCGGACACCCGTGTTTAGTTGAGTTCGTAAACTTATCTTCGTTGTAATCTATTAGTGCTATATCTTTTCTCTGAGTTAGGAAATTAAAGTCGTAGTTGCTTGAATTTCATTATTGTTATTCTTGGTTAATACACCCCATAATGGATGCTGTAATCATCTACTTTCCTTACCTGAAAACTGATCTTTGATAAGATCTGAAACTGATCCCATTTCCCTTGAAAAGGGCAAGAGTTAACTGCCCTTTTCTCTATTCTAAAATGGCCGACTTTACAGTCAGCATTTTTTTGGAGGTCTAAATAACCTCTTCAAAATAGGCTCCTGTGATACCAACTTATGACATCAAAAACGATCGACAACATTGTTTTGACCAAGGAATAGCTAACACATGAAATTAGACAGTAGAATGAAGACATTCCGTCGTCACACTTCCGTGGTGACCGCTTCAACATTCCAAAACATCTCCTATTCACGACACCCACCCGAAGAAGGTCGCAGGGTACAATGGCCAAAACGTTGTGTTCAAAAGATGAACCGAGATGAGGACAACAGTCTGAAAATATTTACACAAAATGATCTTATCTCATTTCCAGTTATATAAATATGTAGTACCCGTCTATCAGCCTGTAAATATTTACAATAATTAGCCCCATTTACAATAGTTAAAGGATACGCTAGCCTTGGATGCTATTCTCTCGGTATTTGCTATAAAAAAAAAACTGCAATTAGGACAATTCACAAATCCGAACAACTATGATACATACCACAATGCAAGCGTAATAAAGAATTCTTCAAAGATTATCAGATGCAATATACACTCGAAAATGGCCGGGGATCATACCGGCCTAAGCATCGTCAATGAAATAACAAAGATCTGGACACAAGTTCGAATGATTATCAGATTAATTCATGGAATAATAATAAAATAATATTTGTCCAGGTCATTCTATTATGCAATAAAAAGAAATGGAATAATAATCAGGTTACGGAATCATACCTGGAATAATAATCGTGGAATACTTTGAATAATTCTTGGAATGATACATCGTGCAATTATCATAGAATTCTTGGGAATGATACAAGGAATGATATATGATATAATACATGGCATATTTCCTTTGGGATTCTCGGAATACTACATGGAATGATATATCGAATAATGATCAGTGAATTCTCAGAAGAAGGTACTGAAATGAGAAAAATACTCGCCATCGCAGTCAATAATTGGCCAACCGTAGCATCAAGATATGAAGACCTGTAAAAAAAAAGTTCCATCGAAAAATAAATATGGTCACTATAAATTCAATTTATGATATCACTGGTGTTTTCTATTGGAAAACATCTAAGATAAAGTAAAAACGTTCCAGAGAATCTTGATGTTATTTATAAACCCGTCAAAATGAGGCCCCACAAAGATCGGAAAATTTTTGTTTATCCGCAAGTTGGAATAAAAAGTGTTTAAAAAAACAGGGGTCCAGTGGAGTACTGATTTACAATTTTCAAGCCTGTAGACAAAACAGTCAAGAGCGCTAGAGCAAACAAACAAATACATTCATGCACACAAACACTCATACACACACACGTATAAAAAAGATAAACCCTTCACCACATTTGATGGCTACAGCTGTTCAATTAATTTAACACACAAAGCAAATATGTTCCTTTGTAAACTGCCAAATGTTTTCCGTGTCTCGCTGGACATTTTAAACTCCTTGCAAAATCACTTCATCGGGAAATAAAATACCTCTTTTTCTCAAAGTTGTCCAAGTTTGGAGTTGACTTGGTTTTTCCACTGTAGCAAGAACAAGAACGAAAACAATATGAACAATCCTCACTAAAATCAGAGGCGTGAAAATTAACATTGCTCCACCGTGAACACGACCACCTGATTGGTAGTCATGTGTGCCTCTTATCGACGAAGCTGAATCGAAAAGTCTTATATATCTATCAAAATGTATGCTACAAAATACGTAAGGGTTTATTTCATTCTAAATCTAAGACGTTTATAAAATTAAATTTCCCTAACGTGATTCGAAATCACGACCAAGTAAGTGGTATCCGGCTCTCTAACCAACTGACAAGAAAATTTATCTTCCAGATACACAGGGGCTTATTTGATCCTAATGAATAAATAGATACATTTATGCTGAAAAAATATTTCTATAATTTTCGATTCATTATGTATGGCTACAATATAAAATTGCAGTAATCATCTTCAATCGAAATAGAAGTAAGAGTGAAGTTTAACCCTGCAGCAGACAGTCTTCTATTAATCAATTATGTCTTTCTATTTCGTGTCTTGAATTCTCCGAACTTTCGGGTAGCCCCTGTGTTGGTTGCCAACCTCCGCTCTGCGGTAGACGCTCTAAACTTACGAATAACTTAATTTGATAAAAAAGAAACATGTTTCTTAGAACATGACATGACTCAGATTTGACCTTTGATTCTTCATAACAGCGGGTATACAATCTTTACATGCGTGCTGTGTGCAGAGCGCTTCATGCAAAACATTAAGAGACAGGTGGACAAATGACGGAAATTAGATACTGTCACCGTCCGGGACCACCAGAATAAATGATAGTCATTTTTTTTCTAGAACGATCTCTTGAAAAAAAAAATGTTATACGTTTTGTTGGGCGACTGAAACAAGGACGATTGCATTGATACTGTCATTTTATAGAAGCCCTTTACCGCCACTCACTTTATCGTCTGCCTGTTTGATTTTTTTATCAGGTGTTTTTTTCTTTATCACGATTAACGTGAATAGAAATATTTATTTGAGTAACAAAATATTTTCTTACTTGTCATGCTGGTAACAAAACAATGAACCGTTCTGGTTATTTATAAGGAAAAAAAACATTATGTTACGTGAAAAAGATAACCGGGTCAATATTAGAAACCGTCAACCAAGACTGTCAACATAGGGTTTTTTTTTTGGTTTTTTTTTTTTAAGTTTTATGTTGGTCTGGCTAGCTGGCTGGCTATGTATTACGCATACCGGTTACATCAATTGAGCTAAAGGGTTGAAAATATAAACCTGTACACCTCGTTATGCATAGTAAAAACGATTTTTCTTTTTACTCTATAAAATTCTTCCTTAACAGATGTTAGCGATGGCTTGAATTTGCAATGTAAGTCTATGCTAAATTGATCCCTTAGCTTGTGGCTGATAACATTTACGCTTATTTCGGTTTTTTTTTTTAATCTAGAATTTGTTCGTGATCACTTCTAAATAAAAAGCAAGATAAGAAATTCATTGGTCGACCCTTTTCCAATTTTTCAATTGACCACCCACAACTCGACTTGCCGTCAAAAGACGTTGGTCACGTGGTTTCTATTGTGTGACTTACCAGATCTATAAAAATATTGATGTCTTGTGGACAATACACCTTCCTTAAATATGCATCAATCTAGCTAGCTCACTATACATGCGGGTAGGCTTGTTTACATCATCGTTACGATGCTCGAAGGATAATGTGAAAAAACATCCAATTAAATCAGCGATGGCTCGTTATTCATTGATCAAATATTGATACCTACAAGCATATTATTGCAATTCGTAACCTCAATCTTTGATATATGAATAGAGAGAGAGAGGGGTGAAGGAGGAGAAACACTCATCACCATCATCATCAGTCTTTTAACGTCCGTCGTTGGACATAAACCTTCCCCAGGATACGCCACAATTCTCTATCATGGGCGTCACGACTCAGCAACAAATATTCTTGGGAAGTTAGTTTTTTCTGAAGGCACAAGTCGATTAATATTATACTCTGTAAATGTAAAGCGTTGACGACAACTGTCTTTGTGAAGAAGCATGTATGTATAATATATATATATATACATGTGTGTGTGTGTGTGTGTGTGTGTGTGTGTGTGTGTGTGTGTGTGTAGAGAGATACATTAGTACGGTGTGTGTTTACGTAAGGAATAATTCATAAGAATAAGAGAGTATGTTTCTTCACTTATCTTAAATTCGTTAACTAATCGGATTTTATACCATATTTCCCTTTCGTAAAATTTGAAGATAATTTTCAAATTCTCATCAGAGACATTTTTATCAGAAGAGAAAAAAGCCTAACGACATTATAGAATAAAATAACTCTAAAAAATAAAAGTAATACTATCCCCAACAGATATACAGTGTTTCGTGGTTCTGTTTCCACACCGGTATCCCTAGCAATAATAGCATTGCAAAATCATAGAACATCAGGCGATAGTTACCTTTCCCGTTTCAAAAATGGCCGCTGTTCTAAGGTCTGTGTCAGAGTTTGTATTGTTAGTGTGAATGTTAGGATTAGTTCGTCATCAGTATCTGTTATTCGTAGCCATTTGAAACAAAGGTGACAATTGCCTGACAACATTGGTGAAAAATGGGTTTTGTAAAATCTAGGATTTACACGTGCCCCTTCCCCCCGGGAAGCCTAGTGCCAGGTTTCCAATAACGACATCGATGTTCCTGCCTGACGCCCTAACATTAAGCACCCCGCTGAATGTCACTCGTCCGATTTGGTCCAGCTCCCTCCAGAGCTCCGCACTTTGACCTTATTATTTCGGCGTCCGTCATAGGAGCCGGCGTGGTGTCACTTGACTTCAACACGGCATCGCACATCATGTGACATTCATCATAAACCTGTGTAGTACGTCACGTGATTTTGTGACATCCACATTTTGATTTCGGGTTCACACGATACTTTCTCCGAAATCATGAACTATCACTGTTGTGTGGGTCCTGGGAAGTCAATGTTAAAAAAAACTATCCGTCGGGCTGTTTATATGATTCGAATTTCTTAGATTAATCGTTCCCAACCGGGAGGGTAAGCAGTCCAAGGGAGAATAGAGCTATTACGTAAAAATTAAAATCGTCTTGAATGTTCTTGGCTTAAGGGAATATGTTTCTCACTAATACATCCACAAATCAAAGAACTTGTAACGATTCAAACAAGAGCAAGGATCACTTTGATGTATATATCACTTACGATAGCAGGATTCTCATTTTTTGTAATAAATTGGAATATCAAACGATGTGTTCCGAATTATTTTTGCTTTCTTTCTTTGACTAACAAAGACACAGCAGTAACAGTTCAATTATGAAATTAAACTAATTCTTATTATAAAGCTGTTTAGTTATATGCAAAATGAATCATTTTTTGAAATTATTCTTTGTTGCAACTTACCCAAGTGGAATAGAGAGACTAGTAATCTTATTGACAATAGTGGAGAATGTCCTTGAAAAGGGTGGGAACTATTGTCTTAGCTGAAGCATTCTCAAATTATATTAACTAGCTGGATATGTGGAAATACCACGGGTATTGATAACTGAGATATCATAACTTCTGTTTTAACTCTTTGGGGTCTGTAAGGTAATACTTAGAGCAGATGAGATAAGTTACGGGAGACTGAGCTAAGTTTAGGGAGAAGTGGGTTCATGCCTTTCTCAAGAGCATTAATGCAAAATGAATGTAAATGAATGTAAATGAATTTAAACTAGGTTTACCGGATCCTTTCAGACCACTCCATACATACATACATACATACATACATACATACATACATACATACACGGGATCCACTGAGGAGGGGCAAACGGGGTATTTACCCCCTCACACACACACACACACACACACACACACACACACACACACACACACACACACACACTCCTGGATTGGACCTTCTTTCCTAGGGCTAGGGGTTTGAAAGTTGAAACGTATAGTCAATAAATGATGATGGTTCAGTAGAATTCTTTTATGTAACCTAAATTTCATGTTCCCATATAAAAAAAGACCGCATTATTAGTCTGGTCACGCGTTGTGTCACCTTAGGATCAGGTCATGCGTCGTGTCACCTTAGGGTCAGGTCATGCGTCGTGTCACCCTGGGGTCAGGTTATGCGTCACTGTCAACAAACAAATGCACCATCTGACATCTGGATCATACAGCTGGTCGAACTTGCTTACACTACAAATGGCGTGTGGAATGCCAATCGAATATACTCTTTTGTCCCTACCCCGGGAAATATACGCTTTGGCCCCACCCTTTAAAATGTATACTTTTGCCCCACCTCCTAGAAAAGTGGTATACTACAACTTACGGGACATCGTCATAGTGTAATGGTTAAGGAGCTGGTCTTGTGAGTTTGATCTTTACTTTGTGCCACATACAAAGCAACACTTGATAAATAATCACATGCTCTGGGCTATAACTCTATTGTGCTGTGCCAATTTTCCTACTGTCTGTCTTGAAAATCAACATTTGAGAACATGACCTTTACCGGGTCTCGAACACCGACCACTGGGACGAAATATGAAATTAACCTAGCTTCCATGACAGGTCATGTTACTACAACTTGATTGATTGATTGATTGATAAAGTAAATTATAAATTCAGGTATAGAATAAGTAATCAATAAAATGACTACTTAGTAGCTTGCATGAAGCAATAAAACAAATCAAGTCTATTTAAAAAATATATATATATTGTTATATTATATGGTTAAATTCTAGCTGAATTATCATTTCCCTATTGTGATTAGAAATCACAACCAACTGATTAGACGGCAGCTCTCCTACAGGCTGAGCTAAATTGATAAGCCTTACACATCTAGCAAAATTTACATTAGAAATATGCAAAGGTTTATTTCTATCTAAAGAATATTTACATTTACACAAAAAAATACATATTTTTTATTTATTAAACATGTTACAACGAACAGATGAAATTGCTTAATTGGCGAAATTTACTCATTTTTTGTTAAAAAAAAAGTTTGATTTCTCTTTGATTACATAAACTTATGATCGTAAAAGTAGTTGTCTCATATCCCTGTTTTGATAGAATAAACTTTTGATCAAATTTAAACTATGTATTTATTTATTTTTTGGAAAAAATGTCAAAATTTCTTCGATTCGGAGTGATTGATAAACAATATAAAAACTGCAGAAATCATCTTCAGTCGGAATAGAAGTTGGTGTGGAGTTTGACCCTGCAGCAACCAGCCTTGTCTTTAGTAGTCCGAATTTCATGGGTATTGCATTTTCTAGTTTCCTCTCATAAGGCGACAAAAACTAGTAGAAATGAACGAATATGTTTGCGTTGATAATCTCAATAAAAATCAGTGGAATGAGACGAAATCTGACGGCCATAGCGGTTACAATAGACCTAAACTCTTTTTTTTCCAGGAAAAATTTACAATGTCTTCTCGATAAATCTGTATTGGAAAGGGAAGGTTACTGTACAGTAAACAGTGATAAATTCTTCGCGCTATTTCGTTGAATGCTTGGAAAAAAAGAAATCTTATTCTTCTAATCTTAATGGAATCTCTTCTTTTTTCCTCTTCCAGATATATCCAAGACGGTTCAGAAGTCACCATAGACAGTTTCTCCCTCACCCTGACCGACGGAATCCATCGCGTCACGAAAGATATCAACATTGATATTGTCCCTATTGATGACCAGGCCCCTCGATTGCGGGACGGTCTCAAACCACACCTGATAGTCTCCGAAGGCAACGATGCTGTTGTCACCCCTTCAGTTCTGTCCGCTAAAGATGACGACACGGACGATGAACTGCTCACTTTTCTCATTGTCAAACAGCCCAGTCACGGAACCATAAAAGTCAACGGATACCCAGTCACGAAATTCACACAGCAAAATATCAAAGAAAAGATTGTCAAGTATCATCACATGGGGGGTGAGATTGGCCCTACTCCGCAACAAGACAGTGTGACCTTCATTGTTTCAGACCAGAACTATGCATCAGCTGTCGACCTTCCAATCTATGATTTGAACATTACTATAACTCCTGTTGATAATCAGAAACCCGAGATTCTGACTGGGAACCCCATTCTTCTACAAGAAGGTAAAACATTCCAAATCACAGTGGAAAACATAAACGCAGAAGACAGGGATACTCTACCGAGGAGCATTCGTTTCATGATCGTGAAACAGCCCCAATGGGGTTACTTGGAAAATACGAAACCGAACCCTGGCTCAGAGAAAAGCAATGCTGGAATACAAATAAACTCTTTTCGCCTGCAAGACGTGATGGACAAATCCATTAACTACGTCCAAAGCAATCATATTGGAGTCGAACCGCTTTATGATTCCATAGAACTGTATGCAATGGATGGCAAGCTTCACTCTGCGACTAAAACTGTTGCCGTTAATATCGTTCCAGCGAATGATGAAGTACCTGACGTAATGCTGCAGGATTTTGCCGTTCTTGAAGGTGGCACCAAGATTATCAACCAATCAATAGTCGACGCTATTGACCTCGATGTGCCAAAGGACCAGCTGACCTTTTCCATTTCCAAGCCTCCCAAGTTTGGAGAAATTGTTGTAATGTTACAATCAAAGACTGGAGATGTTGAGGCACCAGTAGAGGACTTCTCAATCAAAGAGCTCCAGAAGGGAATGCGTCTTAAGTATAAACACGATGATTCTGAAAACTTCCATGATCGATTTGTCCTCGTGGTCAGTGATGGAAAACATGCGGTTAAGAAAACGTGCAACATTACGATTATTCCGGTCAATGACGAGAAACCCAGCATCGTGAGAAACAGCGGCCTTAATCTCGGCCACGGTAACTTTGGATTGGTCTCAAACCAAATTCTTTTGGCCGAAGATAAAGACACTGACCCTTCGAATCTTAATTACGTTCTGATTTCTCTGCCAAAAGTGGGGAGCCTACAATTTCGAACTGAATCCGACTACCCACCAGTACAGGCCAGGTGGTACGATTTCGAAATGGGGGCGAACTTCACTCAAGATGATATCAACAACGCTCGAGTACGATATATTCATACCAGCGATGTTGCTCAAACGAAAACGGACCGCTTTACTTTTGTATTGACCGATGGTGTCAATAAGGAAGGACCAGATACATTTGAGTTTCATATAAAGAATTCACAGTCGGCTAAAATCGCTCTACTCAACAAAGGTTTAAAAATTAAAGAAGGTGCTCGTGCGATCTTATCGACAGAAACCCTCAGTGCATCTGACGCCAGCACTAAAGCAGAAGAAATAATGTTCACTATCACCAAGCCTCCTACCCTTGGCCAACTAGAATTCATCAACGCTCCTTTTGTGCCTATTAAGGGTTTCACTCAGCTCGATCTAGCTGGTCAGCAAGTTGTATATAACCATATTTCCAAGAGTGATATAACTGAGGATTATTTTTCTTTTACGGTCACCAATGGCCTGAAGTACTCCAGAGATGACCAGCTTCTTATTTTCATAGAGACGCAGGATGAAATGTTACCAACACTTGAAGTAAACAACCCAATTGAGGTAATCCAAGGTTCTGAAGTTACTATAACTACTCTGCATTTAAAAATCACTGATCCTGACACGTCTGTCCGAAACCTCACGTATAAAATCCTTAAACCGCCTATTTACGGCGATCTTTACAACAAGAATGTAGTGGTATCGCATTCATTCACCCAGTATGACATTGATCGCGGCTATATTGCTTACGAGAATGACGGGACGCATGCCGGTCTTGATCATTTTCTATTCCTGGTAACTGATGGTCACCACAATGGCTTCTATACCAATACATCCGTGCAAACACAGCCAGTCATCTCAAACATCTTTATAAAGTCCTTGTCTCAAGATGCTCCACAGTTGCAGGTGAATCGGCCACCGGAAAATCTTGAATTGTTTGGCAAGGACAGGTACGGATTTAAGCTGAGTAGTGAGTACCTCAAGTCTTTTGACTCGGATACGGACAATTCCCATTTGATGTACGTCATTACGAAACGTCCGCAACATGGACATATTGAAAACACAGCCGCGAAGCGCTATGTCCATCGAAAATTCAGACAGAAAGATCTTGATGATAATACTTTATTGTATATCATCAACCCCAAGTCGGATGCAGTTAATGACAGCTTCAGTTTCCGCTTGGAGGATTTTAATGGAAATACTCTTGAGGGCCAGAAGTAAGTGAATGCAAATAATTCCTTCCTATTTTTCTTTCTTTCTTTTTTATTTCCCTTTTTTTTTACCTCTTTCGTTTTTCTTTTCTCTTTCCATAGAGCATCATTTTCCTTCTTGATTTTTTCTGTCTTTCTTTCTTTCTTTCTTTCTTTCTTCCTTTTTTGTTTGTTCTTTTTTCCATTCATCACTATCAGCTTTTTATCGTTGGTTCTTTCTATCATGATCGTAGCGGAGCCTGTACTTTCTGAACTTGTCTAGTTCGTCAAGCCATGTCATTTTGGGGGGAATCAGTTTCGCTTATGATCTCTGGGGATCCACCTTGTTAGTTGTGATGTCCAGCAGTTGTCTGACATCCTTGCAACAGGATCAGCCCATTGCCATTTGATTTTTTAATGGATTCCATGATATCTCTGACTCTTGTTTTTCTCCAATATACTCGGTTGTCTGGTAATCTCTCCTTCTTTCTTTTTTGTTTCTTTCCTCTTTTACTTTTATTTTCTCAAGAATGTTCTTTTCCTTTTTTATTTTTTCATTTCTTTCTTTGTTTCTTTTTTTTCAATCGTCATTTTCTTTTTTAGTTTTTTCTTTCTTACTCTCTTTCTTTTTACTTTCTTTCCTTTTCTTTCTTTCTTTTTTCAAATGACATCCTTCACTTTTTCTAATTTTTACTTTCTTTTTTCTCTTTTTCTTATAACTTCGTTTCTTTCTTGTCTTATTTGTATTCTGCCCATTCTTCACATCTGGCGCAGAGTTTGTTTTTTTTTTTTTTGTTTTTTTTTTTTTGTTTTTTTTTTGTTTTTTTTTGTTTTTTTTTTCGCAAAACATTACGTCACCCAAATTTATAATCCCCTCCTACAGTCCAGATCTGACCCCCGACGACTTCTAGCTTTTCCAAAACCAAAAATAACTATTGAAAGGGACGAGATTAAAGAGAACGTGATAAGGCAGCTGAGTGACGATCCCGTTTTGAAAAGTGTTCTTTTGCAGTAATTGTAGGGCTGATGGAACTTCACGGAACACTTTTTTTCATTATAAGTAGTTGGCAATGTACCCTTAAATATTTAATAGTCAGATTGTACAAAAATCTTACATTGCACTAATTTTTCCCAGTTACTAAGACATGATCTCACTCTTGAATTCGATACAGTGAATCGATATTCTTTTAAATAAAAACCCAGTAAGCTATCCATAGAATTTGAAATCTTTTGTGTGAACATTAATTTCCTTAATAATTAACGTGTTTACACGGGCACAGGTTAAAGAGAACAATGGTACTTGTAGTAGCACTAGTAATATTGTAGTTACTATGTGAGATATTGAATTTCCGGTTTGAATTCAACCCTCCGTTTAAAACCACAGGGGGTGTATAATACTACACCACTTGACCAGTCTTTGACAATTACAGTGCCCTATTTAGTGGCTTTGAGTAGTGTACCTCCCTGAATCAAGAATCGGGCAGCGGAAGGGGTAACCTTAAAACTTTTAATGCCAGTGAGGCGTTGTCTTTAGTTGGACAGGGGTATCGCTCCACTGGGTGATTACCTTTTTAATCACTCAGAAGAGTGATATTGAACATTCTTTTAACTGGTTAGTTACTCAATAGAAAACGTCTCTTGGCAGCATGTTGGGTTGGAGACGATCAAATAAAATATGGTTAAAGGGGTTGTCAATAAATGAATTACTTATTGCACTATCTGTTGGGCCATGGTCACTAAAAAGATTGAATTTTCGAAAAATAGGCATGAATGCTGCCAGACTCAAACTTGAAAATCAATTTAGCATGAACTTACATTGCAAACCCTATTTCGGGAGAATTTTTTTTTAAAAGCGTTTTTTCTATACATAATAAGGATTAAATGTTTAAATGTTCAACCCTCTAGCTCCATTGATTCAGCCTGTGTACATGATAGATACATAGCCAGCCAGCCAAAACCAGACCAGCACAAAAAACTGAAGAAACCTATGCTGACAGTGTTGGTTGACGGTTCCTAATTAGATAATTAAACTTTGTATTTAAATAAAATTCCATGCAAAACACAGTTTTTTGCATGCTAAATTTTCATCACAGTATTTTGTGCAATGGATGTAACAAGTGACGTAACAGTTACGGGCAAAAAAATATATTTGGTTAACCGAATTCAAATCCTGGTCCTACTGCCCTTGGGAAAATCATGAAGCTATCTCTTCTCTACTGAACCCCATATAAGTATGGATAAAATAACAAAGCAGACTTGGATCTCTAGTCTTTGTTAGTAACCAGTCTTCGAGAATTACGACTCTGAATTTAAAAACAGGACGATTAGTGTGACGATTAGTGTGCAAGCTGGAGGGACGGTCAGAACCGGGATTGGATCCAGAATTCAGAATCTTCAGTGATGATTTCCAATTCTTTTCAATTTCTACACAAATCATCAAAACTCTCTATCATCAAAAGATCAGAATATTATCTATCACGAGTTTTTATTTCAAATATTAAAAATCTATTAATCTTTTTTTCACTTTCTTTCTTTTTATCAGATTTGAATTCAAGTGGTCTCGGACAGGATTCCTTTTAACCGATTATGTAACATGTGAAAACATTGGAACTTTGAGCCTTACACTCATACGAGCTGGAGATGTGGAGAAGTCAGCATTTGTCGGAATACGAGTTCGTCCAATGTCAGCCAAAGCTCAAAATGATTTTATTCCTAGCACTGCTAAACAAGTACAGTTTGAACCAGGTACATGATTATCATCTTTGAAAATCTTTTGAAACCAGAGTTCAAAGTTAACATTGTTCAAATCAAGTACATAAACAATACTTTAATACGGATCAGGCATTATTGTCTTTCAAACTAAAGCTGAACCATGATTTGATCCAAGTTATGGTCATTCAGAGCAGTGAGTAAAAAGTTAAACGAAGAATAAGCTCTTAGCCATACTCCATATCACATCTCATACAGCAACTGCTCTATGGATTAAGCTACTTACGACTGGCAGATCAAATCTGACTTTTGAACTGATCTTTCATTTTTCCTAATCACTCGGCTCCATACTTGTTGTTATTTCTAAAAACTTGAGTTGTATTCGAAGTATCAATGTTATCTAGATTAGTTTTTTTATTAGATGATGCATTGTCAACCATTAGTAACTTTTTTATTAGCATTTTCTCTCATCTTAATCTTAGTTTTATTCATTTCATTAAAAGAAATATTGAAAGTCATTATTATTGCATTTTCATATATCCACCTTCATTTTAATTGTTGTTGCTTTTTATCTCAACAAAATTTGGGCTTGGCTCCATTTACTGGTGAGTAAATAAATCAACACCGTGGATCAGAATAAAGAATAGGTTTCAGGTGAGAATCAAACTCATAATCCTCTATGCCGAGGGTTGGCTCACTTAATGCACGACCGCTCTTTCCACTGAGCTACTGAAACTTAATGGTAAGCGTGGATCCAAATCAAACCCTTAAACTCATTCCCTATCCGATCTCATCTGCGCCATGTTTATTATGAACTGGTAGTTCAGTATCAGTAATCCAATGTTTTTTCAAATTTTGTTTGATAGAGTATTGTATTTATTTACTATCTGCTGAGGGGAACCCAGCCTGGGTTAAGTTGCGATAAAAAGCAACAACAATTAAGATGATGGTAAATAGTAGACGAAAATCAATAATACAGATTTAATTTTAATTATTTTTTTATCACAAGTCCTCAGACCATTTATCTAGGGTAGTGAGTAAACAACACAGATCTGAAGTAAAGAATGATGTTTTTGGTAAGATAAGAAGCAACTAAAATTAAGATGAAAGAAAATACTCGTCAGAAATTAATAATGGTTAAACTCTTTTGCAGTTGTAGAAAACATTGACTAACAGACAGGAACAGCGATAGACTTACGAACATCAAACACAGTCATAGAAACTTTGTAATTTATAAGAAAATATGAGTTTACTAAGTGATAAATAATGCAGTAATTACCACAAAAGTCTTTCTTTCCCTGAAATGGTTTTGGCAGAAAGGATTCAACAGACCGAAACATTGCGGGAAAAAGACGAGAAAACGACATCAAAGATTGAGGAAATTAGACTGTATCAACTTAGTACAATGATTGAAAAACCTCATCTGATATAACTCTAACAAAAGATGGTGGTACTACCCAGTGCTGCTTAGCTAAAAAAGGAAGTGAGGGAATGCAGGACTGTCTGCACTTGGAAAGGGGGACTTGGAACACCCCCCCCCCCCCGGAGAAATTCTTTTGATATTTAACCACTTTCTGGGATGTTTTGACGTCATACGGATATTGAACATATATAAGTAAATCTTTCTTGATTTCTTCAAACAGAGAACTTTAGTAGTATATAGTGAAGTGCAAAGGAGTACAAACCAGGGGGCAGCGGGGTAACTGCCCCCTTTCCCCCTCAAAAAAAACTTCAGGCAAAACAGTATAAATTTTTGGGCAAATCAGTATGAAAAATGTAAAATTTCAGGCAAAAGGTTCCCATGGGCCAATGTTGAGGGGGTGCCATTCCCCCCCCCCCCCCGAAAATAAGGGAATGCTGCTCCCACTGCACCACTGATGCTACTTCAAAAGATTTCCTGAAAGATTCAAGTACGTGTAACTTGATATTTTTCCTCTCTTTTGTACAGGAATGGTGAAGACAACATGGAGTGTTTTGATTGAGGCCGATAAACTAAAAGAGAACAATGAGAAATTCAAAGTGATCCTTCACAATCCAGTGAACACAATTATTGGAAAGAATGGCAAGACCACCGTCCAGATCATAAATGCTGTGAATGGTAAGTGTTAAGGGAGCCTCACCAACCCAGTAGAGTCAAAGTAAAGTAAGGTAATGAGGAGTCTAACAACCGGTGACGAAGTACTGGTTTCTGTTGCATGCTTCAGCTTAATGATCCTTGCAAGTTTGATTGAGACCAAGACTTTATTCCTACAAGTTTTTACGATCATCCCCTTGGTGGGATGCAAGCTTAATCACAGAACTCCGAGTGTACTTAATTAGCTGCTGAGAGCACAGGGAAATGTGTCCTATTGAAGAGTTTTCTACACTCATTGCTCATACCAGTAATCAAATCTGGGGCCTTCTGGATATGAGACAGATTTCTCATGCAGGAGTTTATGGCAATTCATGGCATCACCCAGGTCTGTCAGACCTCACTCCACGGCCAGAGAGATTCCAGGCCGTGGCCGAGATATAAAAGAAAGAGGACTTTGCAGAGAAAGAAAGGTGGAAGCGATGCTGAGATGTGTGTGAGATCCTGAGGAGGGTACTTTGAAGGGAACTAAGACACCATTGCCTTATGTAGTAATTTTTTTACTAATATCAAATGGTCAGATACTTTTCAGACCTCGTATAGAAGATTTACTGTTGCTTGAGTGTGTATGTTGTATATCTGCTGAAAAGAGAGTGCAGATAAACATCTTATGTATCTTATATATGCCAAAATCATGGCTAAATAGGTATTTCAGCAAAGAAGAGTATTTATGACCATCTGTAGATTGTGTTTCCTTCCTGGGGATTTTTTTTAGATTTCAACTCACTTGTGTATACGAATCCTCTTTAGAGCGAGAAAGGATAATTATATTTTCCATGACAAATATCTTTCTCAGGGTTACTCTTTAATGAATTCATATTCTCTGTATTGATATTATTTCTTGAATGAAGCACTGTAAATTATCATTAATTTTTTATTAGTATTTCATTAATCTTATTTTTGTTGATTTATATTGTAACTCTCAAACAATCACTCTACAATCATAAGTACAGCATGGATCGTAAATAAAAGAAATAAGCCTCCTGCTCTGTTACCAATGATGAATGTAATTGTAAGTATATGTAAACAAAGAAGACAGCAGTGTATCAGGCAATCAGAGAAAATAAAGCTTGAAAGTTATGAGGAATTTCTACATTCATTTTTTAATATAAGTATTGATTTCTTTCAGGCAAATGTCCCCAGTATATTGGAATGATTAGCAAGGATCATCCTGAACCACTTACAGAAACCAGTAATCACATTCAAGTAGGTAAAGACTTACCCTTACAGGTAAGAATTTCTCCTTTTCTCTCTCTTATTTTAGAAACCATCAGTCAAAACTGTCAACATAGATTTCGTCAGTTTTCAAGTTGGTTTGGCTGGCTATGTATACATCTTGTGTACAGGTTAAACCAATAAAGCCAAGGAGCGAAAAATTCAAACATTTATTCCGTACATCAAAAAAAAAAGTTTTGGGTGGGTATTTGTACAATTTTTTTCCGAATGGTGGGGTTCAATTTCCAGTGTAAGTTTATGCTAAATTGGTCTCTTACTTTGTGTCCAGCACCATTCATGCATCTTTTTTAGAAAATTCTGACTATTTTAGTCAAGAGATTGAGAAAAAAGTACAGGTCTGGTTAGTCACTCAATAGAAACTCTCGCATGACAAACGTCTTTTGATAGCATGCACTGTTGGGGTTGGGTGATCAATTAAATGATTAGAAAAAGTGGTGTTCAAGGTTTAGATCACTTCTATCACCTATTGTTGTGCAATGATCGCAAATAAATTAGAATTTAAAAAAAAAAACAACAATGAATGCTATCAGACGACACAATGCAAGGGACCAGTTCAGCATAAACTTACATTTAAACTTGTGGGGGACGTTTTTCCTGGAGATTATGAGGAATGAATGTTTAAAATTTTGGCTAGTTTCATTGGTACGGCCTGTAGACATGATAGATACATGGCCTGTCTGTCAGCTACAAAGCCAGAATCACTTAAACACAAAAGAAACCTATTTTGATGTTGATTATGTTGATGACGGTTTCTGGAAAGTTGATTCCGTTCAGCAAGGTTATACAAATACTGAAAGCAGTTCGCCTGCAACAAATCAGGAATGACAAACAGTCCCAAATTCCTACCTACATGCCAATAAGCAGACAGCACGAATTAAGCAGGTGGCACATGACCCCAGGGGTTAATATTTCACCGGAGCCATGAGAAGAATCAGATAACAATTATTCACCAATATATGTCAGCCAAGATGACAACGAAGGGAGATAACAAGGTTTTAGCAAAGTTTTTTTTTCATTAAGGGAGATAACAATAAAAGATTTATTCGAAGTTATTTACCTTAGGAGTCATAGCTTGTTCTGTTTTCTTGTTTTTAAAATTTTGGGGTTCGTCTAGATTATTTCTTTATTCAATTTCGATATTTTTCGTCTTGAAAACATTGTTGTTTATTTCATTTATATAAGATATTTTTTTCTTTAAAATTATCTAATCTTTTTTTTTTCAATCGTTTCCTCTTCTTCTTCCAGTTTAATGGTTTTCCCAAATTGCAATTATTGGACAGTCCAGGGGAAGAAAACAACCAATTCGAAGTGGCGCCAACCAAACCGAAGAAAAGTAAACAAAATGGAAAAGGAGGAGGAAAAAAGGGAAAAAAATCAAAGAAGGGCAAAAAGAAAAGCAAGAAATCGAAAAACAAAAAAACTTCAGCTGCAAAGTCTCCAATGGATAAAAATCTGGGCACAGAAGTCGTAACCGAGGGTAGCTTGAAGGTAAAATAATATACTTATGTAATAAAGAGTCTCATTGTTTCTGTTTGTCTCTCTGTAATAATGGACACTATTTAATCTATCCAAGATGATTACGGTAATTTTTGTATCGTATAAATAATTATTTAAAATCAATAAAAAAAAAAATATTATAGTATAAATGTATTCATTTATTCAAATGAGATGAGTTCTTGCATATCTATTACATGAATTTTTGTAGATATGTAAGACTTGTCCATTTGGTTAAGTCAGCAAGGGAGCCATCTGCTGATCATTTCTTCACTTCATATTCAAAGTCGGTTGCAAGCTAAAAATATTTGAAAGATGGTTGTTTTGAGATCCCCCAAAAATGTATTTTTAGTAATTCTATCAGAATTTATTTTGAAGAAATGTTAATCAGTAACACTTCTAATTGTTCAAAGTAAGAGGCACATTGGTCATACTAAATGAAGCTAATTGTGACGATTACATATGCTTCAATCGGTACATGAAAATTTGTCCTATTGCGCAGTTGGTCCTAAAAATTGATGTTCCTATCAAATGGAATTCACTGTTTATTTATAAGGTATATAATTATCTTTTGATATTTAAATAGACTGTTGTTATTTTGTCCCCACAATCTAAAGTTGACTGTAAATATTGATTAATTTTTTCAATAATTTCTTTTTCTTTTCATTTTCATTCAGTCTATTTTTTTTATACTTCAATTTCAGGGTGCTAAAATTTGTACAGAAACTACAAAAGACCTGCTCTTTCTAGACATGGCAAGCAAAAAGTTATACCGCTGTGATGGAAAACAATGGCGTGAATGGCATTTCCTGCAGGGACAAAAAGATGAACAGCCTCAGAGCAGTGTTTGTGAACAAGGTAAATGTGCTTGTGAACAAGGTAAATGTACATGTGAACAAAATAAATCAGTTGTATCAGTTTTGATTACTACTAACCATGATCTGAAGTTTTACTTGTTTTTATCACAACTCAACTTGGGCCATCACTCTATGGTAGCAAGCAAACAGCGCAGATCAGAAATAAAGAGTAAATGATAAGATTACCCCAGCGAGATATGAACTCACATCCTTTTTGCGAGAGGGAAGCCATGTATTTATCCAACTGCTCTAACCACAGGAACTTCATCGTCACTAAGAGCTTAATTTTTATTTCCGATCTATGCTGTTTTCCTACTGTCATAATGTAATGGCTAAACCCTAAATCAAGATGAATAGTTGTCAAAACTAAGACAATGGATTGTATCACTTCATCTAAAAATAAATGAAACTAACAAAAATGGTAAATATGTTTGTGAACAAGGTGAATGAGTCCAATTACGATTTATTGCCTGTAAAAAAATTTTAAAAATGGAGACATTTGTATACAGGGGTGTCTGATGTGGTGGGGATCATACCTGGCCTTCTCACTGTGACTGAAGGGGTTTAAAAGTTGGACCTTTACAGTTAAAGGATAATGGTGCTGTAAAATTGTTTTATGTAACCCCACCTTGGTGTTCTCATATAAAAAGACTGTATTATTATTTACTGATGCTTGCTCCATCGTGTCATCACAGGATCAGGTCATGCATCTCTGACAATGGTTAAGTGCACCATCTGACATCTGGATCGTAGATAGAGAGGGTCATACTTGCTTAAACTACAAATGGCAGTGAGTGCAATATCATTTCCATGAATGGAATGCTTCTTATGTGATAGGGTTGCCACTAAGATATATCCTGAATATTCCCTCTTGCTGCCACTCACAATTGGGAATGTGATAGCGGATGCCAATGATTGTATGATAAAAAAATTGTGATGGATACTCATTATTGCACAAATGTATGATGTCTATTTAGAGTAATTAAAAATTCCTTTCTATAGTGGATTATTTCTTTGCAAGTTGAAATAACAATCTTGTTTAGGAATACAAGACTCAAGATTCCTTTCCCATGAGTCTGCAGTTTCTTGTGGTGTGAAAGTTTGCTTGGAAATTTCACACCACTAAATTACAGTTTCAATAAATTTAAAAAATAATCAATTTTTCTTTAAGTGACATCATTAATAGCAGAGCAATAATAAATATATATCTTTTCTTTGCAGAGTTTGTACTATCTGTTTGTTGTTATTTGTAATATTCCAACATTATTAGTTAATGCCATTTTCAAACTGAATGAAACGTTACAAATTTTTTGTTCTGAATTTGTTGCCAAATTTCTTGATGTAATGTTTTTGTAATAACACAAACATTATGAAAATGACCAAAAACAAATAGATAGTTCATTTGCCACAAAGGAAAAAATATATATCTATTTAAAAGTAATTTTGTAATTTTTCCCATTATTATTCGAGTTGAGAGTTATCAGCTTTATTATACTTATTTCTCAGACTAGTGTCCTCATCTTGGTTGTTATAGACACAATGTTTAAGCTTCTGTGCCCTGTTACCTTCTTCAGGTGCCTGTTGTTGTAGGTAACCTTCAGGGAATTTCAAACTGAACCCTTTATTCAATCCACTAGGGTAGATTGCCTTCATTCTGATGCCAAATGATATCTCGTATCAAGTTATTTCTTCCTTGTTAATTCATCTTCACTATTTGGCTTGAAAATACTTGTGTATTAGAAACCGTTAACCAAAACTGTCAACATAGGTTTCTACAGTTTTCAAGTTGGTCTGGTAGGCTGGCTGGCTTGGTATGTATGCATCACATGTACAGGCTGCACCAAAGGAGCTAAAGGGCTGGAAATTTAAGCATTTACTCCTTATTACATCTAGAAACATCATAACTTGAATGACAATGGGCAGGCCATGATGCAAGAATGGCAGACAACTGATGGACATCACGACTCACAACATGGATCCCCAGAGATCACATGCGAAACTGAGGCCGATAGAATACAAGATAGAAAGATGAACTAGACAAATTCAGAAAATACTGGCTCCGCAATGCCCATGATAGAGAATTGTGGTGGATCCTGGGGAGGGTTTATGTCCAATGACGGACGTTCAAAGACTGATGATGATGATGATGATGATGACGACGACGACGACGACGATGACTGAAAAACTGATTTTTGCTTTTTTTCCTAATTCCCCCCTCAAGATAGTTTTTTGTGGGGTGTTCAATTTGCTATGTAAGTTTATGTTAAATAGGTCCCTTAGTTTTTATGTCCAGCTGTATTGACTCCTGTCTGTTGGAAATTTGGACTTTTTAGTGATCACTGTCCAACAAAAGGCAAGAGAAGTAACTTATTCATTGATTGGCCCTTTTCCCAATTTTTCAATCTAACACCCCCAATGCGAGATGTTGTCAAAAGATGTTGGTGACATGACAGTTTCTATTGAGTGACTAACCAGACCAGTTAGTCAAGTTCTTATATTGGGAGTTGACCCATACATAAGTAATAGCTTCTGAGGTCATCCTGGTTCAAAAGAAATTTGACATTTTATAAATCTGATTCTGCCTCTTGTATTTGTCTTTAAATTCTTTTCATTCTCCTATGTGTATTTTCAGGCTGGGCAGAATTCCAGGGTCAGTGTTACAAATTTGTCAATGAGAAGGTCACCTGGAATGATGCTGAGCTTGTGTGCCGTGGATCCTATACTGCTCACCTGGCCAGCGTTTTGTCCCGGAAACACCATCGGTGGATGGGAAATCTCAGTGGCAAAAATTCCTTCTGGATTGGTAAGTAGCAGAATTTCTTGGATAAATTTTGGATAAATTTATTGCATCTTTTGAGATTGCAAGAGAGGAAACAGTCTCTTGAAACATCCAGTTTCCAAACTTCTGTCTTTCTATATTGTCTATTAAATTCACTATATATATAATGAATGTTAACATCTCATGCCTAACGCACTCTTTAGCAATCAGCCTTTATCATCAACAACAGATAAAATCTGTTTTCTATATCTTTCTTTTTATATTTCTACAAATTGATAGATTATGAATATATATATATACATATATATATATATAATTATATGTGTTCCACACAACAACTTGGCCTATTGTTTCAAAGCAATGACATATAATGAAGCGTACAGATTTTTACGATTATTCAAAGCACACAGTATTTGGGATTTTTATCTATTTTATTTATTGACTTGGTTGTACTGAAGTATATCAATAAGTCAACAGCCTAATGTAGAAAAACAAACATTTATTTTATACAACAAATATCTATTTTTCAACATGATTTCCTTCTTTATCGGTGCATCTAATTCACTAGAGAATATTAATCACCCAGATCGAAAATTATACAGTGAAAGTTCAGCAAATAATCATGACAGTTACAGACTTTTAGATATAAAGTCAGAAATAAAGGTATATATACACATGTATATTTATATAGGCACATGTGCATACCTTCTTGATTCCAAAGAGTCAAATTAATAAATCATCTAAAACAACTTAATTTCAATAATAAAAAGTTGTATGTATTGAGCACTCTATGAAATAAATCCATTACATTTCAGAAATGGCTTTATTTTATCAATATATTATCATATTATGTTATACTGCTAGCCTGATTTGTACCACATATACTGTGTATACATATATATACATATATATATATATATATATATATATATATATATATATATATATATATATATATATATTGAGCACTCTATGAAATAAATCCATTACATTTCAGAAATGGCTTTATATTATCAATATATTATTATATTATATATATATATATATATACATTCATTTACATATATGTAGGATCATTTGTTATGTATACCTAGTTGTGTGCACACTCATGCACACACATACGTATAACAGTTAAATCAAGGGCTTATGTATTAAATGAATGCATGTATGTATATTTTTAATTCTAATTATTTATTCTATTAATTTTCCTGTGTAATGTGTCTCT
The DNA here is from genome assembly GCA_963457665.1 of Thysanoteuthis rhombus. Classification (NCBI taxonomy): domain Eukaryota; kingdom Metazoa; phylum Mollusca; class Cephalopoda; order Oegopsida; family Thysanoteuthidae; genus Thysanoteuthis; species Thysanoteuthis major. The sequence continues at coordinate 36,534,422 of OY735235.1, read as the reverse complement.
CTTTCGTGTTTGCTTCAGGTTTGAATGACAAGTCAGACACAGGTAACTGGGTGTACATGACAGGTGATCCCGTACGCTACACAAAATGGAGACAAGGCAGACCCCGGATCAAAAGAACTGCCCACAAGAAAAACTGTGTTCTTGTGAATCGGAGACTCAAGTGGGCCAACAAAAAGTGCGACCGACCAAAAGCAAAGTTCATCTGTCAGAAAGCAGCACTACCAAAACATATGTATCGGAATCTACCTGCTTCGTACAGAATGAGGCAACGTCGATATTTCAGCATACATTAACGCACGGTACACGCCTAAAAGATGTTAGAGCTTAACCCCAAGTTATTTTTTGGGTGAGGACGGGTGGGTAGAAGGTTGCCACTTCTCCCACCCATATCAAAGAATAAATGAATAATTAAATGGATAATTAATTAATAAAAGACTCGAAGCAAAGTAAAAGAAAAAAAAAAAAGAAATATATATATATATATATGAAAAAAAATATATATGTGCCATTTTTGAAGAAACTGACTCAACTAAAAAAAAAAAAACAGTGTAATTATGTTTTTTGTCTGTCAGAGAGAAATATCCATCATTCAGATCAAGTTATTTCTGACGACGCTGTTTATACTTGTAAATAGAAATATCTGAAATTCGGAAATCCTCCTACCGAAAAAAAAAAAGCAAAGAAACAGATGAACCGTAAAACAAAACCCTTTGAGTACTGTGTTCATTGAACGGTCTACACTTGTGAGAAAAAGAAAAAAGAAAATCCTATTCTCCGTTAAAACAAGAGACAGAAAAAAAAAAAGATTTAACAATGGAGAATAAAATCAGATAAAGAAAAAAAAGGCTGGTTTGAACAATGCAAATACAATGACAACGATGATGATGACGATGATGATGATGGATCGAGACACAAGACAAAATAATGGTATCATGGCTTATATTGAAACCATTGCTGGTTGCTTGTGGTATGACGTAAACGTGCTGTCAAATATAAAAAAAAAGAATATGCGAGAGTGAAAGAGAAAGCTCTACAGTGACAATAGCCTGAGTAAAATGAACAGGTGCCAAATTTTTGACTGTAGATATGGAGTATACCTGTTTTCATAGCAGATTTTTTTATTGTCTTTCTCAAGGTAGGATTAATGAAGCAGATAAAATATTAAAAAAAATGAATAAAAAAAATCAACCACACAGAAGATAGGGATGTTGGACATAGGAAAAAAGCCGGCATTCATTTTTACATATTACTTACATCCTGAAACTTTTCTTTTCTTTTTTGGCTAGCTGCAAATTTTGGAACGTTTACCTTATAAGTTACTTTTGTCCATTTAACATTTTATTGCATCGGCGGCAACAAAAAAGCTCTACAAAATAATCTGAAAAGAAGAACAAAGAAAAAGACACATACACACCCACAGAGAGAAAAAAAAAACATTTAATCATTTGGGGTTTTGTATCCTGTTATAATTGAGAAACCATTAATTAATTTGCCATTTAACATTTTATTACATCGGCGGCAACAAAAAAACTTTACAAAATATTCTGAAGAAGAAAAACAAAGAAAAAGACACATACACACCCACAGAAAGCAAAAGAAAAACATTTAATCATTCAGGATTTTATATCCTGTTATAATTGAGATACATTAATTAATTTGCCATTTAACATTTTATTGCATCGGCGGCAACAAAAAAACTCTACAAAATATTCTGAAGAAGAACAAAGAAAAAGAGACATACATACACACAGAGCAAAAGAAAAACATTTAATCGTTCAGGATCATGTATCCTGTTGTAACTGATAAACCATTAATTAATTTCAATATCAATGAATGCAAACAAAGTAAATGTTATTGTAAATTATTATAAGAATCTTCCAGACGAAGCCAGAATAATGAAAAAAAGGAAAATGAGATAAATTTTGGTTGTTCTTTATGATATCAATTTTTAGAAAAAAAAAATGCTGTATATTTTTTGAGAGCTAATCCAAAATCTAATTGGATAACAAAAATTTCCAAAGTCTAGTTTGAAAGTATACCAGGTGAATATATTTGTGTCAAAGTGTTCTCTAGTTTTTTTTTTGTTTTTAAACACACACACACACACACACACACACACACACACATACACACACACACACACACATATATATATGTATATGTATATATATATATATATATATATATATATATATATATATATATATACATTGTATATCTTTAATTTTATCTATATTCCCTCTTTTTGTAATGTTGCCCAGAAAAACTGAATCCGTGAGATGTTCTATCAAAACATCAGGTATAATACATATCTTTAGATGAAATTAACAACAATAATAATAATGATAATAATAATTATAATAATAATAATAATAATAATAATAATAATAATGATAATAATAATAATGATAATAATAATAATAATAGAGAAGAAAAACAAGATAGTTTTTATGAAATTTTATGCAATTATGAAAATTTTCATTATTCTTTATATCTCAACCAGTCATTAATACATAATTGTTTGAAAATTCATAAAAAAAATTCATTCTCGTTTTTCTTTTTTTAGATATTAACAAGCAAGACATTATCAATCAATGCTTATACAAAAATGATAATGATAATGATAAATACTAAAATCAGTTAGAATACTGAGGAGAGTTCTGGAATATTGAGGAATCTTGCTGTCACTTAATCTCCAGGGAAACCATCAGGTTTTACTGATGGGAAAACTCAATGAGTACAAATAATAATGATAATGATGATAATAATAGTAATGATAACAATAATAATAATAATAATAACAATAATTGAAGAAACTTACTGTCACTTTATCTCGAGGGAAAGCTTTTTTTTAAGCTTTCAATCATAACACACCTAATCTTGACATCATTTCAGAATGAAAAAACCTCTAACCCAAAATCTCAACACTATAGAATTAGGATTTTTCCCAGGATTCCTCCTTTAGTATTATGTAGAATATTTCATTAAATCAAATTGTATTTTTTACTTGGACTTTAAAAAATTTCTAATTTATAAACAACTGATTAGGAAAGTCTGAAAATCATGAGCACTGGATTCAAACTTATTTTGCTAAGGATTCATTAATAACAAATATTGAAATATGTAGATATGGAAAGAGAGAAAAGTGTTTCACGATGCAGTGTTGACTCCCTCACAAGATTTGTGAGTGTATATATATATATATATATATATATATATATATATAAGAGTTGAGAGACAATTTGGAAGGCCATATTGTGTACAAATGGGATATCTTTATTCAATTTAGTGTTTTATTGTTCATAACTATCTCCCTCAGAAAAAGTGATGGCAAAACAAAAGGTCTGTTTTATAGAGTCCATATCCTGTTATTTTTCAACCTCCGCCTACATCTGGGATATCAAGCCAAAAATCAGATATAGTCTCTATAAAAAGGATACTTTTTCGTATCTCCATCACTTTTCTAAAGAAGTTAGTTATGAATTATTGAAACATCAGATTAAATAAAGATATCTAATTTATACCAACATGGTCTTCTGAATTGTCACTTCACTTTATTACTATCAAATGAATTATAATCCATATCGATACACTGGTCATTCATATATATATACATATAAAGGTACTAGTATTCCATAAGAAGGGTCCAGTATGTGTAAGAGATAAGTAAGAAGTAAGGAAGAGCCACACTAGTTGGAGATTATTTTACATTTAATAAGTTGGGTATTTAGTTAAGAAAGTTTCATGTTCATATAGTTGTATTTTTCAACTTACGGACAAAACTTTTTCTATGAGCTGAAAAGTGCAACTATAAACCCACTTTTTACTAAATATCCAAGTTATTAAATGTAAAATAATCCCCAACCAGTGTCACTCTTCCTTACCTCTTACTTTTCTCTGACACTTTTGCCTCTTCCTTACTTCTTACTTATATATATATATATATATATATATATTTTTCCCGGCATCAAAAATACTATTATTTTCCCAAATTAAGTCTCGAAAATATACCTACAGGCCGACAGTTATTTTTTTCATAGGCCTATCCTAACCCCAAAGGAAAGTAATCTATGCTAGACAGTAATCCAAACCCCTGTATATGACCTCTGAATAAAAAAATTATACATAATCACAAAAGTTCATTACTGTATTGGTAACCTTCAATAGATGAGCCAACAGACTAGTAGTAATGTAGATGTTGTGAAACAATATTACTGGTTATTATACTTTCCTCAAATGACCTTGACTAAAGGAACATTATTAATTGACAAAAAAAGAAAACTGAGATATGTTGAAAGGGTTTACTGGTGAATGTTATAATAACAAATCTATTATAAATGCTTCTCCACATTTTTTTCAAAATTTTGTAAGACAAAATTACAATGCATCCTTGAGGCCAGAAAAACCTTTAGGTCAGAGCGTCCTGGATACTTGGGAAACATGATAACCAATCTAAAATGCTTTTTTTTTTCAAGAAAAGAAATGTGGGACAGTAGAAAATAACTGAATACTCAAACAGTAACTAACAAATAGAACAGTAACAATTATAATTGATATTTATTTTTTGAAAATAATTTAATCAAAGACATTTCCACATACTCAAATCTCAAGGCTATCTCTCCAATTCGGTGCCCACAAAAAAAATGATTCACACTTGTCCCAATACATTACAGCCTTTAGGAACTGTTAAATCAAATTTCCAGGTGATATCTTGTTTTTCCAGTGTTTAATTACCATCAAAATAACCAATACAAGGTTTTCTGCATATCTCTGTTTATATGCATACTATAAATTATTATCAACCAGAAACGTTTTAATACTATTTAACAATGTGCTGAAATTTATTTATCTCAGAATTGCTTTTAACCTACAGTCAAATAAATATACAAATTTCAGAATAAAAAGGTTGTCTGCATGCAATGAAAATTATCTTTTGTACTGCCTATGGTACATATACCACTCTCTGGGAAACAGCACTTTAAACTTATATATATATATATATAGAGAGAGAGAGAGTATTTGTAATAAATATTCGAATAAAAAGACATATTGCTTTTAATCACTTGCTTTCGAGAGTTAAAAGCAGGAGCATTTTTTTTTTGCAATCAGTACAACAAGACATGCATTTAGTTGTGTTTTGTGGTTCTGAATGTTAAATCTCTGGAAAATGTTTTTTTGATTGAAGTAAATTGTTAAATGCAAAAACAGTTAATGATCTTATCTGTACCTCTCAGAACCAAGCAATTAAAAGCAGAATGTTAGTTTATTCAAATACTTATGACAAGTATTTTATATACAAGGGAAAACGGGGCAAAGTGGATCAGAAAAATGTAATTGTAGGTAGAAGCATATTTGATTAATATATAAAGTATTAAAAAAATCAACTCTGTTGGCAGTGAAATAGGTTACATAAAGACGAGGAAGTAATATCTTTTGTGTTAAAAGCTGGCAAGCGCTTGATTTTTGTTTGATTTCTGATCCACTGTGCCCCAGCACTTGTACACAGAGAAATATCTCCTGGGGAACAGTGAATCAGCATAAGATTGAATGATTCAAAGAAGTTCCACAGTGAAAACAACAACACATTTTATTAATACATTGTTGAATTGTAGACCATATTACACTAAAGGAAACATTTAACACAAAATCACATTCACATAGTCTCAAAAGCAATATAAGAAGAGAAAGAAGAATGATACAAAAGTAAAATTAAAAAACTCTTTTAGTTTTGTTGTAAACTATATGAAATGAATTGACAAAATCAATTTTAGCTAAAAGAATTGAAATGGCTCAGCCCTAGCAGAGATCGACTATGCTCTACACCTACAATTGAGAAAGATGACTTTACATCTCTCTAAAGAAAAAGCAGAACAATTGCAATGAGTGCAGAAATAATAATTCTTATTCAATCTAAATTTCATCTCACGTAGCGTAGTTATAAAAATCCTAATAGTTTTTGCTCTATAATGAAAGTAAGAGTACTTCAGAATAATACTTATAGCTTAGAATTAGGTACCTTAGCTTGCACACTGTACAGCATTGCTCAAGATTGTAAGTCTTTCATAAAACAAGATGGTGGATGTATTGACTTGAGAAGAAGTAGTAGTAGTGGTACTGTTATCTATTCACATTTGTAAAAATTTATAATGATTCACTGGGCCCCGTGATCCACCATGCCCCAGTTACCCCATCATACATACATGTATATGTATATAAACGTATATCAAACAAGCTAAGAAAATGAGAACTTTTCCATGTTAAGATTATGGAACAAGAAGTACTGCATAGGTTGCTGAAATGCAAGCTTTATGGTTAACGTTTAAATTTCTATTTGATATCTTTTTTTGCTTCTCAGCATCAGAGAAAAAAAGAGAAAAAAGAGGCTGTGTTTCCTTATGGATATTACTTATTATTTCTGAAGAAAGCCGCAGGATGATTTGGCCAAAACATTGTGTCAACATCAAAGACGGAAACAAGAGATTAAATTTTCTGAACAAAAGTTGGCAAACGGAGAGGTAGAGACCTGTGTGTTCAGATCTGTTTCCTTAACCATGCTAAATCCTCTTCTGCTACTTCCCGGTCAAATTCAAAGGAAAATGAAGCTGATGGGGGAAGAGCAAAGTCTATATTTGAGGTGTGTCACCAAAAATATCCAGCCATTTAATATTAACGAAAAATAGCCTTCCTTAGTCCACTTCAAAGTACTCTGCTGGGGACCTCACACACTTATACCAGTGTACCTTTCACTTTTCAAAACAGTCTACAAATTCTCCTTTCAGAACAGTAAACAACCTCAATGGTATCTTACTGCCAACTGAGTAACCATTTAGGAGAGTGTCTTTTCAAGCTTATAAAGTTAGGTCCCCTCTGATTGGTTACCAAATAACATTAAGGCTGCACAACCAGTTCTCAAGATATTTAAAATGGCTTGATACTTTTTGAACAGACCTCTTAAATAGAAAAGTTGATGTCTGCTGCTCCTAAGAATAAGATATACGTGTTCAAATCTCGGCTGAAGCTTAACATTTATTTGCAATCCATGCTGCTTACTCTAAATTTGCAAAATGTAAAAAAGACCTGAGCATTGAAATGAAACAGCAACAAAAATAAGATGAAAGAAAAACTAGTCAAAAATGAATGATGACAATGCTTCATTTAAAAATTTGTACGCCTTAGGACAATGATGAAAAACCTTTTAAGTACGGTGCTTCAAAATTTTAGTTTTTAGAATAATCCTGTTATCGGAATGTCAGTTACATGTTTACATGTATTTCAGTTTTAGGTTAATGCTAATAGATAAGCAGCTTATTTTCCAAATGTATCTATAAAACTTGGATTTAGATAAAAAATAATTTGAAATTTCAAAATATACTTATAAAAACCAAGGGACCAAACCCATATCACAAGAGTAAAAACATTTTTATATACAAAATTTAACATACAACAAATATTTATGGGTCGCAATGCAAAAAAAATACAACTTTTTTAAACTAATTTTGCAAGCTTTTAATAACTTGATCTTGTGGGAAGATTTTTCTTTCAGAGTCAATTTTGTCATCCAGAAACCCATGGCACATTATAGGTTTGCCATCACTGCCTTAAGACTATCATATCTACTACTTCTTGGTGTAAACAAACAATATGGCCTGGAGTGAAATCGGAAATAGAAGAATGTAGCTATATGATAAAATTTGAATGATCACTGCTATGCTCTAGTTGCCTAATTGACATATTCCAAAAGATATGCAGCTCCAAATCTTGTTTCCCTTATTCTCTATTTTCTGATCTGTACTGATCACTTAACTGTCATAGAATGTGAAAAGATAATGAGTAAGTTGCCAAAAAACATGTCTGGTTAGTCACCCCATAGAAACTGTCATAAAACCAAAGTCTTTTTACAGCGTGCCATGTTGGAGTGATCAATTAAAAAATTAGAAAAAAAAGGTTAATGAATAAATTAAATACTTCTCTTGCAATGATCACTTAAAAAGACCGGATTTCCCCAAAATAAACACGAATGCTGCTGGACACAAACTAAAGGACCAATTCAACATAAACTTACAATGCAAATTGAATCCCCACTAAAAACCTAGACATAATAAGGAGTCAATGTTTAAATCTCCAGCTCTCTGGTTCCATAGGTGTGGCCTGTATGCACAATATCTATATGAATACATAGCCAGCTAGGCCAACTTAAAAACTCAAAAAACCTATGTGGACAGTTTTGGTGTCTAAAAAAGTGATGAAAGAAAAATTAATCAAAAATGAATGATAATCGGCTTAGGAACATCAATTGTAAATCTTCACTGCTTACTTGCACAATAATTATGTAATCTAAAATATCAGATTTGTCTGGAAAATATCGAGCCATTTGATATTAACAAAAAAATAGCTAACCTTAGTCCTTTCAAAGTACGTACTCATCTTAACATCCCTTCCACTTTTCAAAACATACTGCAAAGTTCTTCCTCAGGATCACCATCAGCTGCCTCGTTGCATTCTCCTTAATCTTGTCCATGGTATAAAATCTCTTTGGGGAAACCAAAAGTTGCAGGGAGGCAAAGTTGGACTGTACAGGGGACTGATAGACCTGGGTGATGTGATATTTTGTCTAAAAACCCTGCATGAGACAAGGAATGGGCAGGCTATATCATTTTGAATGCTACGGTCTCATAGTACACAAGCTCATTCAATGGTCTCTCACAGCCAACTGAGTAACCCCACTGGAGGGTGTCTGTTTCTAGACTGACATTGTACTCCAAAATATTAGTTGATGGTTGCTATCACATTCAAAGTGCTCCTAACTCGTGTATTCTCCAAAAGTGTAAGAACAGTAATCTGTTGCATTTAAAAGATTTTTTTTTTCAACAACTTCAGCTTACGTTTCCTGCGACTTTTTGTTATTTTCTCATAGTGGAAATGCTCTCTGAATCACCCACCACACTCCCATGGGCATCCGTTGGGGGTGGAGCCAAACGAAGCATTGCACCCCCACACCATCAGTTTTTCTCACCAACAGTGAAGGGGTTTGAAAGTTGGAACCTTATGGTCAACAAAGGATATAATGGCGCTTGTATGATCGTTCAATGTAACTCTACCTTAATTTATCCAAAAGAAAAAGGATATCATTCTTCACTAGTAACAGAGTTACCACTAAGATATATTCTGAATATTTCTTTTTGCCTCACACTGGGAATATACCCCCCCTGGGCCCCCCTGGAAAAGTAGCAGTAGATGCCTATTCATCCACCTCTGTTTTGCATCCAAGTAGGGTTCTCTTGGTTGATATTCCTCACATCCCTTCATCTAGAGAGCCAAGTCTGCCCTACTATATTTTTGCTTTCCATGTTTTCAGTGACCTACAGTCAACCCCAGAAATAAACGATTCATACTTAATTTTACTTAATAATAGTCCCAAAGCATGAGAGTAGTGAAGCTGACAATTTGGATATTCCAAAGAGAGGCCATTAAGTGCTTCCCTCAAGAGGGGTCATAAAGTGCTCCCCTCAAGTGAGAAAGTCAAAGTCTTCAACTTGTTGATGGTATTGAGAAAAAATATTATGCTGTAGTTCATAAGCTCAGAAGCAACAAACAGGACCCGCAGCCCCCTCACTACTGCTTGTGCGTCAGAGCTTTGGGGGTGCAATATATCTAAGGAACCAAAAAAAATCTAAAGAGTAATGTAAAAAGATCCAAAAAAATAATCCTCTGAGATCCACAAGGATCTCTGTCGTTCCTGGCTGTGCAGTTCTTTGTTTCCTCGATTGAGTGACACCTGAACATACATCCCTTACCCTGGGGCTCAGCTATTCTCAAGAGCCGCCGGGTCACCTACACTATACATAATCAATCTGGAATGTTAAGCTAACTACGTGCTGCTAATCTACCATAACAGATTACCATATATAGTTGAACAACAGTTATCTTAAGAACCCTCGGCCGACTGAATGCCCCGAGAAAGCTACGTGAAAGAGCACTCTGCCTGGCAGTGTAAACAAAGCCCATCCCAATCAACTGGAATGACCCTGGCTGTTTGTTTACTATTTGTCAGTCATCGCAAATGATCACTGGTATATGCTGTTTTCTTTGTTTGCTGTGCTGTTATTTCAAGGTAGAGTTAGGTTTATAACTGAATAACCGTAGCCACCAAAGGTGGTAAAGGGTTCTAGCCCTTTTTATATGTGTATATGTTTGCGTGTTCCAGCACTCGTGGCCATGTTGTTTCATCTACAGACTTGAAGAATTGAGACCATCCAAACAACAGCACTACTAAAATCAGCTAGAATACTGAGGCGAGTCCTGTAGTATTGAAGTATCTTGCTATCACTTGATCTCTAGTGAAGCCTACCAGTCACTATTGGTATGAAAACTCAATGTGAACAAATAATATTGATAATAATAATAAAGGCCATTAACCTAATATTTGGAAGGAAAACTGACCAAAGATCAACTTGTGAGGTCATTCAGAGTCGCCAGGGGTTATTTCTGGCCATTTTTAGCCTATTTTCATAGTTGCTGGCCACAATTTTGTCCCAGGGATGCTGAAATTTGGCATACAGGTACATCTCATCACAAAGGTCAAAGGCTATGTATAGTTGACCTCAGGGGTTATTTGAGGACAACATGAATCATTTCTGGTCATTACAACTAATTTTCCAAGTATTTCTCTACAGTTTTGCACCTATAACACTGACTTTTGACTTAGGGATAAATCTTCCCATGGTTAAGTTGACCTTAGAAATCACCAAGGATCAGTTCTAGCCAATTTTCCAAGTTGTTGGCCACAGATTTGTAGCTATAATACTGAAATTTGGCATAAGGGTAAATCTTCTCATGGTGAACATAATAAACAATGTGAAGTTGATCTTGGAGGTCATTCAAGGTCTTGGAGGTCAATTTTCCAAGTTTTTTCACATCTGTGAGTACACTCCACATCATTTAAATTTATGGGATCCTTATAAAATATCATTTACTTCCCTGTGTTGTTATATTTCAAGTTTTTCTTCCCTGGGCATCACCAGGTACCCTACCTAGTAATACTTAGAAAAGCTTCTGTTCAGTTTCAAAATCACCAAACATGACAGACCCAAGGGAGTATAAATATGATTTTTATTTCTATGTCAATAAACTACATGAATTACTTATCTTTAAGAGAAAAAATCAGACCAATACAAAGATAAGGGTGCTGGTTCAAGTAATACTTAGGATAATGTATGTTAATATTTGTAAAATCCAAGATATCTCTATAATAGAATGAACTCTATATATCCACATCAGTGCTGATCATCGTGGTTCAAGTAGTGAAAACTTTTGACCCTCCTACAAGATAGGAATATTTTTGTGTGAAATTCTGAAGTGACAAATTATTAATCACTGCTACCCACAACAGACTGGTTTAATCACTGTTGCTGGGTTTAGGTTATTCATGTGTTCTGACATTTATATATGTGTATGTATCTATCCAGACATTGCCCAGCCTTTATCATTCATAGTAGAAACTTGAAATTTTGTACACATACTCCTCTCAATCAATAAGGAAAACTTTTTTTTTTTTTTGAAAATTCACCCCTAAATAGGATCTTAGTGGGTGGGGAGATTCAATATGCAATGTAAGTTTATGCTAAATTAGTCACTAATCTGTGCCTGCATTTTTTTTTTTTTTATTCAGACCTTTTTTTAGCCCAACAAAAGGTAAGCGAAGGAACTTATTCATTGATCACTCCTTTTTCCAACTTTTTAATTGATCAGCCCCAACACAGCATGCACGAATGGTAGTCACTTTTAATTCCCCTTGGAATGCTAGTTATTATTATGCACTGATTTACTCAGATTAGCATCCTCATCTTGGTGATTGTAGTCACAACATTTGGACATTGTACCCTCCAGCCTTCTCTAGGTGTCTGTTGTAAGTATTTGGGAATTTCAAATCTAACCCCCAATACGAATCCATGAAGGTAGATTGCCCTCATTCTGCTGTCCATTCTACAGGATATCTTGTAACAGTTAATTCTTCTTAGTTAATTTCTCTTGGCAATGTCACTTGTCTGCCTTTTCCATTGATCCAGAGTTTATGACAAGGCAGGTTTCAAGATATGCTTGACCAATACTTGTATGCACTTGGTCCTTGTGCTGTAAGACAATGAGAACAATCTACCCCCTGGGACTGAATAAAGAGATCAGTCCAAAATTCCAAGTTGGTTACCAACTGCAATGAACACCTGGAAAAAGCCAGAGGGTACAACGGTCAAACAATAGCGACCAAGATGAGGACTAGTTTGAGTAAACCAATGTATATCAAGGAATTTCTTTCATAAATACGAAAGAAAACAGACTGACCAATCGGAAACTTTTACAATCTGGTACAACACACATAGGTTGGATACTGACATTCATTGCTCCAAATACCCTGATAAGAAAATGCAGTTTTTATCTATCTACTGTGAAACAAGTGGACATAGCCACAAAATACAAATTCTGACTTTCAGTGGTGTAAGAAAAAGAATGCACAGAACAGCCAAAGTGAAAAGACAGTCATACCTGAAAATGAAAATGTCTTCAAAAATAATGTCAACTCGCTATCACAGTTAATAATTGAACAACCATAGCATTAAGATTTCAAGTCATGTAAAAGAAATTCCATTAGAGAATAATCATTGTCAGAATGAATTCTATTTATGACACTACTGACATTTTCCAATGAAAGAAATCTGCAACAGACTAAAAAACATCCAGATACATCTCATCATAAATAAACCCATCAGAATAAGGCCAAAAAATCTTCCGTTTTCTTTAGATTAAATAGACAGTTTTAGAAAGGGATTTAGTATTGTACTGATGCCAATTTCAAGTGTGTAGACAAAACAGTATGGCCAGGGGGACTGGAATAGACAAACAACACATGAACAAACATATAAGAAAGGATTGAATCCTTTACAATCTTCAAGGGCTGCGATTGTTCAATTCATACCAAATTTAACTTCCAAATTTTGGTTTAATCCCATGCGAACTAAACTGAAGCTGGATTAATGATACGATTAACTGTTGTCAATAACAGTTTATTTCAAGTACATACAATGATAAGCAGGGATGAAAAGGAAATGAGACGCAGCTTTTTATTGAAATTCTTTCTGGTGAATAAAATCACTGTCAAACAAAAGAAAACAAAGAGTCTTTTACTTACCCTGCAGCATACTATAAATACATCTTTTAATATTCATATGTATATGAAATTATAATGGGTAGTGAAGAGTGGGATCAAGTTCAACAGGATCATGTGTAACACGGGATCAAGTGAAACACAGGATCAAGTGTAACACAGGAACATGTGTAACACGAGATCAAGTGTAACACGGGATCAATTGTATTACAAGATCAAGTGTAACACAGGATCAAGTGTAACGCCCCAATTTCACACAATCAGAAACAAGCTATTGTCATGTTAATCATTCTGCACACGCTCAGTGATGTCCCCTGCTTGCCTGGACAAAATCAGCTCATTTTTGAAGATCATTAGATTTTATGGCAAAAAACATGTTTTTTGAGACAAGAAAGTAACTTTCTTAATATTCTTTATTTTCTAAGTACTGCCTTGAGTTTTCATGCCCAGAAACCTCAAGTCATATCATTTCAATAACAATTTTCTTAACTAGCAGCCAATGTGACTAACAGGCTGAAATTTCGTTGTCTCTTACTAACACAAGGAGGTTTTTCTTGTATGTCAGCAGTGGAGTCAAATGTAATACCTGACCTCCTTTGCTTTCAAGTATGACAATACTTTGCACATATTCCCTTCTTCCTTCTTTTAACAAACGAAACATTATCAATGTTTTAATAGAGGTCAACCAATTGCTGCCAACTATCCACTAGCTAGCTACTAACCAACTATCTGCTGGCTAGCTACCAGTCAACCATCGATTAGCTTGCTACTCGCCAACTATCTGCTAGCTAGCTACCAGCCAACCATCCACTTGCAAGCTACTACCCAACTATTCACAAGCTAGCTACTACCCAACCACCTCCAAGCTAGCTACTAGTCAACTATCCACAAGTTAGCTACTAACCAACTATCTGCTAGCTAGCTACTAGCCAACTATGTACTAGCTAGCAACTACCCAACCACCCACTAGCTAGCTACTAGCCAACCACCTATTAGCTAGCTACTAGCCAACCACCTACTAGCTAGCTACTAGCCAACCGTTCACTAGCTAGCTACTAGCCAACCGTTCACTAGCTAGCTACAAGCCAATCATCCACTAGCTAGCTACTAGCCAACCACCTACTAGCTAGCTACTAGCCAACCGTTCACTAGCTAGCTACTAGCCAACCGTTCACTAGCTAGCTACAAGCCAATCATCCACTAGCTAGCTACTAGCCAACCACCTACTAGCTAGCTACTAGCCAACCGTTCACTAGCTAGCTACTAGCCAACCGTTCACTAGCTAGCTACAAGCCAATCATCCACTAGCTAGCTACTAGCCAACCACCTACTAGCTAGCTACTAGCCAACCGTTCACTAGCTAGCTACTAGCCAACCGTTCACTAGCTAGCTACAAGCCAATCATCCACTAGCTAGCTACAAGCCAATCCACTAGCTAGTTACTAACCAACTATCCACAAGGTAACTAGCTCAAACATTTAGCAAGCTGGCGTGCACTTCATGTGGTGGGTGGGCATAAGAGTCATGTACATCAGGAGGCCTATACTACCTCTATCACAGCTGTGAATAAGACTGAAACCAGAATATTCAAGTTTTTAGATTGACTTTTCTCATGTGATCCGATTAATTACATTCATACATTTTACAGTTTAAATGTTTGTCCGTATTAAATAGGCAAAAAAGATTATTTAAGTTAGGAAAAATGTTCTCAATGATGAGTTAACATTAACTCCTTAAAATGCTTTAATGGTCTTATTTGTGGTTGTTCTGTAAGGTATTACACTTGACCCCCACAATGTTACAGCTGATCCCACTCATGGGGTCAACTATAATGCATGACTTCTAAAATGATATCTATATTTTACTCTTTATGTAATTTATGGAGTCTTTCCAATGATATGACAAATTAATACACTTGTGTAAATATACTATTACAAAATATGCTTAATCCAGTTGAATAAGTTTTAAGGTAATTCAGAAAAGAGTAAAAAGTGTTACACTTGATTCTACTCTTCCCAAATCAATAATGTAATATTCAATGATATGACAATCAATAATGAATGCTTCACAAAACTTCATCGGAAGCTCTTGGTAGATTTTAAAAATTTTCCAAGAATAACCAGGGTCAGCTTATTCGTTAGGAAAACTGAGGCATCCGCCTAAGATGCAAAGGTCGTGGGATGCATTATGAACTGAAAAAAATAATAGTCGATAAAATAAGACCGGGGATGTAGATTTTAAGTCTTGCATAGAGCACATGAAAACCTTCCAGTTGAGCCTGAGATTAACTATCTTATTCTGATGTAAAAACTTGGATTAACCCAAGTCTGAATTGAATATGAGATGCAGAATGTTTTTGATTATTCTATTACATCATTATAATCTTTTTTGAGTATTAGGAATAAGAATGTCAAATCACCATAGCCCCACAAATGGCCCAACCTACCAGCCATGTGGGCTACAGATTCTCCTCTACCGGCTTGTCTGTGTCTTTGTGTATTCCTGGTCACATTTTGGTGGATACAACCTGAAAAATTTCCTAAAGTCAATAACTAGGCACCATCTAAAAACATTTTTTTTGTTTTCTCAAAAAAGTACTTTTTAGAGTCTTTATGGCAATTTTGGACCAACAATGCCCAATTCTTGCCCAGATATTTTTTCAGATAATTTTAGATTAAAGATCCATTTTGTTTTAGATAATCTTTTACATAATTTTAGATAATATCTTAAATAAATTATTCTGGTACATGCGCAATCTATGATGATTTATGTTTGCGAAGTATGCATATTACTTATTTTTTATTGACTAAAAATTCGATAAATGTTGTGCTTAAAAGTGTTTTTATAATAAAGCCGAACTTGAGAAATTTTTCTTTCAAATGGATTCAATTTCCAATGATCCTGGTTTATATTTAAGAAGTGAACATTGCATTAAGATTTAAAACTAAGTATAACTTTTACTGAAAAAAGTTACATGAGTTACCTCCCTTGCGAGAAAAATTCGAATCTCCATCAGAAATATGAGTTATTCCCCTTTGACTAATCAGCCTTCAAGGAGATACTACTTATCTCCCTTTGACCAAGCATAAATGCTTCACAAACAGGATTGAGAACAGATTTTATATAAAAAGAAATAATGGAAAAAATCTAGTTTCATCTATAATGTGAATTCATTATCCCCTTTGACTTTCTGAATTTTAAATTACATATTTGATAAAGCATTTCGAATTATTCCATGATTTATTCAGACTAGTATCCTCATTTTTGTTGTTTTTATTACAGTATTTTCCAATGCAAATATTGACCTGAATTTTGTTTTCACCTATTAAATAGGGGAGCAGTTATCCTATTTAATTAGTGGGAAGTTTAATAGGGTCAAATGACCTATTAATATGGAAATAATTTTATAGGGAACAACTGACCAATTTGAAAAAGGAAAAATCAAGACACCCGAAAGACATTTTTTCATAATTCAAAGAGTTCTTATATTTGTTCATGTATGATATGCGCTTGTAATTAATGGCAATGAAGTCATTGAAAAAACATCTCTCGTGGATAATACGCTCTGACTTTTACTTGGTATCATTTATTATAAAAGTTACATTTTTAATGTGTACTTGTGAAATAAAATGAACATTTAATATATCATCATTACCATAGAAGAATGTAACATTATCTTGATTCAAATGATTCAAACTCTTTGTTACACGTCAGTTAGCTTGGACAATAGATATAATTTACTTTTGGTCATCCTGACCTGAATATAACCATGCACTTAGGAAAAATAGGTAACATCTAGTTCTCATGTGTAAGGCACAACCCTAATGTTTTTTTGTCAACAAATCTTGTCAACAAAATGCATATTATCAATGAATAAATACAGTAACTTCCTTTGTTCTTATTTTCTTTTAAACAATTTCAGTTCTGATCTTCTCTCCCATGAACAATTCTTGTATTCAAGCCAAATATTTTGTTTTTAAATTCAAGGTTTTAAATGATATACATATATAACAAATGCAAAATCATAACAACCTTTTTTAAATTAATTTTATTTTTAAATTTGTGGTTTCGTGTTTCATGCAGATATAATTTATGAATGTTTATTTATCATCTGAAATACATGGTCTGGTAAATAAATATTCAACAACTCAAGTGAAAGCAAGAAAATTTCAAACTGACGAAAAAAGCAGAATAATTGACTTTATTGCAAATCATTCATTTGTTCAGACTAACATCCTTTTTTTTCAAGTAGAATTTTATCTATCTATTTTTGCTTTCAATTGTACCTAAATGTAAATACATCATACAAATGAAAACAATAATTATCACTTTTTGACTAGTATTTTTTTTCACCTACTATTCAGGTTGTCAGTCTACAGTGATTTAACAGCTTGTATCAGAAATGAAGAATAAATCCTAAGCAAGATTCGAACTCACATCCCTACATTTTGGAAAGCCTGCCTATGTACAGCAACTGCTCTACCAATTGAGCTACCAGAACTCAATAGTTGGCAGAAGATCAAATAAACTCATCCATCACCCCCCCCCCTCATCACTCAGTGACATATTTATTTTTATAAGTAGTTTCATGATGGATTAATCCAAGATGACTTCCAGTCAAACAGTGATACAGTCAACCAAAATGATGATTCTTCTTCTTCAGATGATGAAGGAGACTCCAATCTCAATGTTTGTCAATGGTGCAAAATGAATTCTGATCCTGCCTTTCTATACATTCCTTTCACCAATGCTCTCGGTATGAAAAACCATATCAGTGATGAAATGACCCTCTCAGATTCTTTCAATCTCTATTTTGATGAAAAACTGTTGGATTCCATTTTTGAAGAAATCAACCCATTCACCAATCAAACTCGTCTTACAAATTCGAACGATGTATCATGTGTGGAAATATGAGTGTTTTTTGTACTGAAAATTCATTAAAGAATCTTGAATAAGATCCTAGGATGATCCCCAGGGTGTGATTTTATGAATTATATATATATATATATATATATATTGAAAAAAAATCCCTTAAGATGGTTTTGTAGCAGTAGAAATCTCATTTGGTTTTTTTATTACATTAAGCAAAATTCTAAAAGTGAAAAAAGAGAGTAAGTACTAAGTCTGAACAAATTACTGAACTTGGAAAGGCAAAAAAGATCTAAGTAGATATTTAATAAACATGTGAAGAATTTTTAACAAAAACAATCAGGGAGAAAAGTTTTTCCCAGGCTCATCCCAAGGAAAACTTTTCCCCGCAGAATCGATGAAAAGAGTTAGTTTTATTTCTTGTTCAAAACTCTTCTTATCCCATTCGATGTCCAATCAAGGCCAACAAGACTTCTTCATAATCTCCCATAGTTTCAGATGAGATGGCATCAGCAAGTGATGTACCTTGTTCCTTCTCGTACTCTTCCCGCATTTGCACCATATCAATCTGAAATAAATAAATCAATTTATTAAATTGAATCAAATAATTAAATTATATTACTTACAACAGTGAAGGTTGCCAGAAAACTAAGAAGAAGACGAACAAAGGAACCTCCAAACAGAGAAGATTGTAAAAGACATTACAGATGAAAGCAGTAAGCAGGCCAAAAGGGGATCTAGAAACAGGCACAATAGACATCAGGGAGGAAGATCCAAAGAAACCAATACTCAAATCCCAACTGAGGGAATTCCCCACCAATTTTTTTTTTCAATATTAAAACAGTTACCATATATTTTTTAATGTAAGCCTAAACTTTTTTACCTAAAATGTTGCATGAAATTACCACCTTGACTTATAATCAGCTTTGTCGTAAAGAAAGGCCAATACTTCACACTGGACAAATGTCTGAGTGAACGATAATATCAGTAGTTGTAAGTCATTTCACACTCACTAGTTTATTTTGCAATGTATTTATATTTAGTCGGTGTTTGTTAAAAATAATTTTGAGCCAACTTGTGGGTTTATTTTTTGTTGATTTTTTTTCTCTTGTTGAGGCAAAATCATCAAATGCTCAAATTCAAGCTATTTGATTTAATTAGCTTTTCTATTTTAATTTGACTTCGTTTTATACTCATAGTTTTATATTAAAAAATATACGATTGAAAAACAGAATCATTATCATCACTTTGAAAAATTACATAAAGAAATTTAAATACTAGAGAGAGAGAAGATCTCACTTGAGAAATACAGAATGATGCATATTACATACGAATAATTATTATGCCTATCATCATTGATTTACCAGAAATGATTCTGAAGAAGATTTTGTTTTAAATTTTAATCTGGCATAGTTATAATCTGGTAAAAACGACCACCTCTCAAATCTTTTTTTTTTAAATTCATTTATAAATATCGGATTTAAAAAAAAACCTGACAACGTATTTTATTTGGGAAAAAAAAAATACATAATTACCTCCCTTTAAAGAAATATCAATTGTCTCCCTTCAATTAAGCCAATGGGTTTGAATATGTGATAATGATTGAAATGAAATTAAAGTTTATCATTGATTTATGTGGCGGGAGGAGAATGGGGGGTATGGTAGAAAGATGAAAAGAGTGCGCACTGCCTTCATAATGGCTTGCTGCAAAATAAAAGCTAAATGATATTATCACTTTTCAACTTTGTCTAAAATAGCAAAAAAGTAGCATAAAGCAAACTTTTAAAAGTGGGTAAAATGGTAGGTAGAATATACTTTCATTGGTAAATTTTTTACCTTTAACTGGAAGAGACCAAACTGTTGATTATATCAAAATCAAACAGTTCATTATATATGTAGATTCAAAAATTGATAATGACAATGGTTAATCTCATAAATTCAGATAACTTGAACCCAGTACATCTATTATATTACTACTACTACCGCAATCTACCATAAGATCGCCTAGGGCGCTTAAATGGGAAAACAGTCAAACCTGGGTGAAAACAATGGACCAAATGATATCCTAGGGGACATTATTAGAAGGCTGTCAAAACTATTAAATTGAGCAAAACAATGGAAAAAACATAAACAAAAGAAGTTATCACTCATGCGTTTTTATTTCTCTCTCTATCAATCGGTACAATTTTAGATTGTTACAGGGATTCAAAGTCCTTCAAAATCTTTTTCAACGTTGCTATAATCACTATTGAAGATTCTCTGGATTTTTTCATCAGCATTTTAAATTTCATTAGTTTCCTTCAAAAATACAGACACTGAGATATTATCAGCCTCAGCCTTTTAAACATCCATCCTTTGGACGTATACTTCCCCCTGCTAACAAATAACAGTGATAATTCTAAGATGGCTACATTTATTAGAAAGTAGTCAACCAACTGGTGACAACCGCATGCAATGGAACATATTACCTTACCCCACCCTTATACGTATATCATCCAACAGCAAACTACGTAAGTTTTCCGCCCTCAATGACTAGAAAATTTCGGAAGACTACTAAACTAAATGATTATTTGAGGTTTGCTACTTTTCTAGCTTAACTACTGATATTAATTTCTCTGAAACAACTTTTTTGTCTCAGATAAGGCAAATTGATATATAAGACTTTATGTCTTAATTTCTGTATTCAAGGTGTCCAACTTTTTATTCTGAAGAGCATTAAAACATAGATTCTTTAAAATTTTCACCAACAAAAACTTGTCCCCCAAAAAACACCCACCTGAAATAACTGCCCAATTGTGATCTATTGGGTGGGTGATCCCATGGTAGATATTGGTAGATGTAAACAAGCAATGAAAATAAGATGAAAGGAAGACTCATCATTCAATTTGGTAATATTCTTCATCCAAGACATTCAGACAACTTTAAACTATTACATCTTCTATTACTGCAAGGTGTAAACAAGCAACAAAAATGAGATTTAAGGAAAACTTGATTGTTTTTTTATTTTTATTAGATGTATCATAAATAAATATTATTTTTAATTATTTCTTTTATGACTGCTTTTTACCTTCACCTTCATATAAAACCTTCTGTAAAACCTACTTGTGACTGAAACATCAGATGTATGGCTGTGTCCCTATGCTCCAAAAGGAGTCCATTGGAATAAAATAAAATAATTATCAGGATTCAAATGAAAAAGGTTATTACCTCGGATCTGCTGATGAGGATTCGGATCAGGTTGAGGTCTTTGGTTCCAAGACCTTTCATGGCTTTGTGAGCACGATAGGCGAAATAGCCGGGCATGCTCTTGGCCATGCGCACTGGAATAAAATACAACCATAAGTGAAAGTGATAGAGTCAAAACCTATTTTTAATCATATTTTTGGGCAGGGAAAGGTTTTGAAAAAATAAAGAATATATGTATTGAAGATCAAAGAAATTGAATGTATAAACACCTACAATAAAGCATTATCTATGTGACATTAAAGCCATTACACAATGTTTTTGTTCCGATTTAAGAGTGTAAATGAAATAACCCCACAATATGGTCGAATAAAATGGCACAATGTATGTGTTGTTCATCTCAACTAGGTAGGTACCAAAAACATTACAAATTCTAGTTATGATCATAGATTCTCTTTGGAAAATTTTAAAATCTATAGCAATAATTCAAACATCTTCTTTGAATTTTTAATTTTGGTTTTAATTGCAAGAAAGCAGCAGAGGTTAAAAAAAATTTCCTTTTGCATACTTAAAGTAAGTTTTGGATTGCTTTTAATATCAGTTTTTGTCATCCAAAATTAACTTATTTTTCTATCTTCATAGTCAGAATCATTAAACAAAAATTTACCAATTTGATAAAATATTTTATTTTAAATGCACACTGATACGCTAGCAGTCACAATACAATCAGTAATGATCTTTTTAAATGAAGTTGAAACTAAATGCTCCTAAGCATTTGACAACATTTGTTTCTGTAATAAAAATATTTCTTTGAATTGAATTATCAAGTTAATCCCCATTAAAATAAATGATCATTGTATCAAAATTACAAAGAAAAATATTATCTGAAAAGCAACATAATTCATTGTAAATGAAAAATTTATGAATACATATATGAAGTGTAAACATTGTCCTGTCTGCGTTCTTTCTTTCCTTCTTCCTCTTTCTTTCTTTCTTCCTTTCTTTCTTTCCTTCTTTCCCTCTTATATTTTTTTTCCATCTCAAGAATTGATTTTTAAGAAAAGGAATATGATTTATTGAGACATAAAAAAAGAAAGAAATATCCCTCTTTCTTTGCCCACTCTCTATATCGTAACTTTCTATCTTTACCAATGCATTCTCTCTCTTACTATCCCACTCTTATCAAGATAACAGATTTCTTTCTTTGTTACAAATGTTGTCTATCTCTCTTTAACCACTCCCTCATCAGCTCACTCAATTCCTTAAAAACACCATAAACCTCTTAAAATCTGGTCTTAACATGAAATGTTTCTCATTCTTAGAACTGTCAACTTACACCGCAATTAAAAGAGATAGTCTGTCTGAAAGTAAAAAGCAGTCTATGCCTGCTGAAAGAATTGCGTTGAAAATCATTCCAATTGAGATGGTGAAAATCAAAAATATAACATCAGGTCTGGTTGATAATTCAATAGAAACTGTCACATGACCAACATTTTTTGGCACCATGCCATGTTGAGGGTCATCAATTAAAAAATTGGAAAAAGGGGTGATCAATGGATAAGTTACTTATCTAACCTTTTGTTGGGTAGAGATCACAAAAAAGTCTGAATTTTCAAAAAGTTTAAATACTGCTAGACACAAACTAAGGGACCAATTCAGCATAAACTTATGTTGTCAATTGAACCCCAGACTAAAAACTCATCTTGGGGAGGTGAATTTTCAAAAAAGACACAAAGCCTTTCATCTAAACATAATAAGGAGTAAATGTTGAAATTTTCAGCCCTCTAGCTCCGGTGGCATGGGCTGTATGCATGATACGTACACAGCCAGCCAGTCGGACCAACTTGAAAACTGAAGAAGCTTATGTTGACAGTTCTTGCTAGAGGTTTCTAATATGAAACCGAAGAACACACTAAATAGAATGCTGGAATCAAAACAATTAAGATGAGGATACTAGTCTGATTAATTGATGGAAGAAAGAAAGAAAAAAATAGGAGAAGCTGGTATTCTTACCAATGGCTTTATAGGCATCACAAAGACAACCACTTGTTTCACTCTTGATAGCATCTTTAAGATCATGTCCAGCAATCTCATTATACTGAACACACATCTCACGCAAATGGTAAAAACTTCGACTGCAGAGTACATTGTTGAATCGTCTCTCACTTGTACCAAAACGACCTTCTCCTGCCTAAAAATACAAGAAGAGAGAAAGCCATTCATTATAATTGTCAATAATCTTATCAAACAATTATTTTTATCAAAATTAGTCGGTCCCAAACACTTTACTCTAAATTAAGAATTCATATCAATTTCAAAATTATTTTTTTATAATATACAGTTGTTTCTAGAAAAAAAATAACACACCCATATCAACCACATTTGGGGCAATTGCAAAGGTGAAAAAATAATGAATGCTCTCATTTAGCATTAACTTGAACTTTAAAACCATTTTAAAAACCTATTTAGAAGGGAGAATTTTAGAAAATTAAAAAAAAACATTTTTATAGACATGATGAGGAGTAAATGTTTAGATTTTCAGCCTTCTAGCTCCATTTGTTAAGCCTGTGTGCATGATACAGACATATATACATACATACATATACATACATACATACATACATACATACATACATACATACATACATACATAGCTAGACAGCCAGTCAGCTTGAAAACTGAAGAAACCTACGTTGACAGATTCAATGACAGTTTTGGTTGAAAGGTTTTTGATAGCTAAAAGCAGCAGAAGTGCATTTGATTAGTAAAAGTACTGAGATACAACTGTGTGGTGTGGGTTGGGCTGAGACCATCTCAAAAATTCAACTTCTGTGTGCTCTACAAGGCCTTCAAGATAACTTTGGTTTGCAAGTCATGTTTGGTACCAAATACACGCTTTGGTGGGCAAGCAAAATCCTTGGAAAAAATACTTGGCTTTCAGAATTTTAGATAAGAGATTGTCTATTATATATCGAAAAAGTTTAGATTTAGAGAAAGTTTGTGCAAGTGAGATGAATATCATTGTCATAATTCTCAACTAATTGGTACAACAACGTTTTCAAGGACCCAATTCTGAGCCATCTGAAAGATTCATTTTTCAGTTTTCACCCATTTTTAAAATTTTGTGATACTATATCTTCACAATGTTCTTATGTGATTAAAGGAGTCTGTATTCTAGATTTCATCCTTGTTTTAATTGGATTTACATTAAGGTTTGATCGTGGCATCCTCATTTGGATCAACTTATATTGAATTTTTGGTAATAGAGCAGCATAAAATTCTCAATCTCTACTTGAATGGCATAAAATATTTGTAATTTTTCTCAACACCAAGCAGTTTTATTATTTATTTATTTCTTATTTCTATTTCGAAGTTAATAGACTGAACAACCTTTTATTTGCTATACAAAATTCAACTTATTTTGGAATGGTATCACAGAATTTGAAAAACTTTAATAAAACAAGGATTGTGTAAATAAATAAATGATAACCAGGGAAGACTGAAAAATTGACCTTTCTGATGGATCAAATTTGAGTCCCCGAAGACTTTATTGAGCCAATTGATCTCTTAATCCAATGCCCTTTCAAGAAACCACAGATTCTTCAGAATTTTGAATTTCTTACCGCATAAAGTTCTTGTGCATCTTGTCTGGCCAATTCTCTGTTTACTTTGATAGCTGTATCTCTCTCTCCATTAAGCTGACATTGAAATAAATCTAGCAAATCACCACTTGTGTCGTCTGCTATTGCCATATCAAGAGTCACTCCATACACTAAAACAAATTGAAAATACTGTGCATTGAGACAATAACAGATAGACCTTGCTTTGTGTTGTTAATTCCACCCACTAATTTGGCTCAAAAAACGCACTGTTCAAGGTTTTATTATAAATAAAGTGTTATTTGTTTTTCAGCATATACTTATTTACATCAATTGCCGAATCAAAACTGCACTATTTAAGATATTACAGTAGATTTTTTTATCTCCCTTGAAGACTCATTTAATTGGAGGTTGTCTCCCTTGGATTTCGATTCTATCCTCTAGTGGCTATATTGTTCTTCATTTTTGACTTATCAACACGGAAATATATGGAGGCATTTCTATTGAACTTACTTGGAACAACTTTCAAGACAACAGTTTTTTTTTAATACTTTTAGCTATACAGACAGAACCAATAATACCCACAAAATATACAATTAAATTCAGGGATGTCTCAACAGCTGAGTTACACAGACTTTTGCCAGTGTGGTGAGTTCAGATCTTACTGTTGACCTGCTATTCCTGAACTATGTAGAGATACCTACATTGGTTTTAATTTGTATATGGTATAAAAAGGGTTGAGTATGTTGCTCATCTAGTGTGAAGTTGTCTGTTTCTGATTGTACACTATTGTGTAGATATGCAAAACATATTACTTGTACAGATCCCCTTTCACTTGTAGTAGGATACTTTAAAGTCAGTTATAAAATAACACTTACTTGTCTCGTATTGCGCCTTGATTTTGGCAAGGGCCTCAGAGGATCTGCTGAATAGGATTTCAACCAAAGTACTTTCATCAGTTCCAATTCTCTGTAGAAAAAAAAGGAAATTTTAGGAAAGTTCAGACATTAACAATTATAAAATCTATTCTTTGAATTCTTTTTTATTTTTTTCTCTATAACAGGAAAGTAACAGCAACAACAGAAAGGGTAGTGATTAGAGGGAGGTAATCCAAATCCACTAATGTTAAACTCCTAGGGAGTTGACTTTATTATAGCAATTAGTTTGACATGGAAGAAAGAGAGGGAAAAAAGAAAGAGTGATTCCGTGACATAATGGCCTGTCAACTCGTGCTTTACTTTTTCTCTCTTTTTTCTTCCCCAGTCTTCTAAGCCCTAAACATCTATAGTAGATACTTGAAACTTGGCGCGCACACTCCCTTCAATAAGTAAGGAAAACATATTTTTTAATTTAGCTTAGTTGCTGAAATAGTTGCATTTGCAGTTGAGTCTGATCTGAAGCAGTCGGGCTTGTTTTCAGAAATTTTTCATCCAGATTTAGAAATTTTGATTTGCATCTAGGTATCAGAAATTGCTATTTAGATGATTTTCAGTAAAATAATATTTTTATTCGTGTTTTTTTATGCTATTTTATATGTAAACTTGACCATCAATTCAGAATTAACCCTGAAAATGAATTTACGGTTTTGGTTGGAAAAGGTAATAATTCTACAGTGGAAATAATTTCACAGCAGGAATGATTACTATTGAGTCTATGTGAGAATGATTCCCCACATGAAATACAAAATTTTATTGCTTTATAAAACTACTTTAATGTCGAATTTCTCTATTAACAAAAATTGTAAAATGATCTCTCTCTGCATGCATAACGAAAATTAATTGTCACCACTTCTGATATCTCTGCTTGATTTAACTTTTAAAACAGGAATGTAAACAAGAAATCTTTTAACAGTTTATAATGTGGTTGAGATGAACGGTAAACTTTACCGCTGCTTATTTTTTGAAATTAATGTTTCATCGAGCCAATCAGAATTCAAAAAGATAATTTCATTAGCGAAAATTTTTGTCCTTATTGAAAAATAATATGAGTGAATTTAGTCTTTATTCTAAATATGTGTTAGAAAAGTGAATTTTGCCTTTATTCTACATATCCTTTAGAAGAGTGAATTTCATCTTTATATTACATACCTGTTGGAAAAGCGAGTTTCATCTTTATATTACATATCCGTTGGAAAAGCGAATTTTGTCTTTATTTCATAAATCCGTTAAAAAAAGTGAATTTGGTCTTTATTTTACAAATCCATTAGAATAATAAAATTTGTCTTTATTTCACAAATCTGTTAGGAAAGTAAATTTTGTCTTTATTTTCCATATCCATTAGCAAAATGATACAAGAAAATTTTTTCTTTATAAACTTGATCAGATTGAGTACTGGAAATTTTAGTTAAAAGCAATTGCAAGACAGCGATTAATCATAGATTTTTTTCACCTTGTAACTACTAAATATGACAAAACGCTAAACAGGGGATAAGGTAAAATCAGTATAAGAAAAGCCAAAACCTTGTTTGCAAGAACCAGGTTCAAATGCAATAAGTATTAAAATACAATCATATTTATTATTTCATTTTCAGCGAAAATGGCTTACTTTGACAGCACGATTCAATTCCTTGCAGTCATAAACTTCTGGTGGATCCAAAAGGGACAAACAAATATCTTCATAATGGCCACTCAATTCTGACTTGAAATCATCTCGCAAGACCTGAAAAAAAATGAGAAAATAAAAAATTAGGAAAATTCATTGCACAAACAAAAAACAAAATGGCGAGGTGTGTTTCTTTTAAAATTCAAGAAATCATATTGGCTAATGATTGAGGATGAATATTCAATCTAAAATGGACAAATGGTAGAGATTTTGAATCATGCCTTTTCAAAATGAATTTAATGAATATGAGCAGCCTAAGAATTTGAACTCAGTTTGCCAATCATTTTCATGGTAACTGTTAAGCCACTCTATACCTCCTGAATTTTTACCATTTCAATGTTGATTAGTTGGCCTTGTTTAGTTGTATATATTTTACTTTGAAACTTTCACCAAGATCCGTTGAGTATGCATGCCAAATTTGGTTGGGTGAATCATACTTTTAGTATTATATAGAAATAGATGGAAATCAGATCATTGTAATCTGGGTGATAACTAATGAAGACCGCCACAAATTCTTCTTTTTTTTTTTTGCAAAAAGAATAACCACATGTGAAACTAGCTTATACAGCTTATTTGGGGCCTAGTGGAACCATTTTAAGAACTGGGTAAAGTCAAAAATACAAAAAAGAAGTTAAATCAAAAATCTACCAATGTAAAATAATATAATAGATATCTTCTTCAGAACATAATCATACACAACATGAGTTGCATTTTTATAAGAATATTCAAATAGTAAATATATTGCAGAAGACCCAATTTGGAAAAGCCATTTTTCCATCTTCTCTTCTCTCTAAGAAGAGATGATTGGAATCAGTTTCCTAATCATTTGTTGGCTTTTTCTTCTCATAACTGAAACAATGAAAATTTCTCATAAGAGTCATAATTTCAATCATATGAGGTCTGTCCGAAAAGTATCTAGCCATTTTGAATATCTCAAGAAACAAATGCACAGCCTCAATGTGATTTGGCAAACAATCAGAGGGGAATTTACAACACATGTTCTTGCATACTCTCCCACGGGATAACTCAGTCAGCAGCGAGATGCCATTGCATGATTTTGTGTACTGTGTGGCCATTGTATCCACAACAACCAAA
The DNA here is from genome assembly GCA_963457665.1 of Thysanoteuthis rhombus. Taxonomy (NCBI): domain Eukaryota; kingdom Metazoa; phylum Mollusca; class Cephalopoda; order Oegopsida; family Thysanoteuthidae; genus Thysanoteuthis; species Thysanoteuthis major. The sequence continues at coordinate 36,505,919 of OY735235.1, read as the reverse complement.
CTTGCTCATTCTTCTCATGCAGAGTTTTTTGACAAAACATATTCAGGTCTGTCAGCCCCACCACTATCCAGATTTGGCTCCCTATGACTTTTGGCTTTTCTGAAAGAGATTTCAGACAGTAGACGAGATTAAGGAGAAGTTGATGGGGCAGATGGTGGTGATGCTGAAAGAAGATTTGGCAGACCGTTTTGAAAAAAAAAAGGATCGCCAGGATGATTTTGGGAGGTCACAAGACGAGTACTTTGGAAGGAGGCTAAGATGCCATTGTTCTCAATAGGCTATTCATTTATCAATATTAAATGGTTCAGTACTATCCGAATATACCTCATAATCCAAAAATAGGTAAGTTACCACCCTTCTTTAATTCTTATTAAGCAGCAATTCAAATATCTACTCACCCTTCCAAACTTTTCATTGTAAGTTACTTCGATCGCCTGTCTCTGTTCATTGGTATGGCGGGTGAGAACAGCAATCAGTTCTCTGTCATTAGTACCTAGAAAACAGAAACAAATATTCCAGAAATGATGACTTATTAAATAATAAGTTCTACACAGATTTGAGCTCAACACTTCATGCCTGAGAGAAGAAATTTAAGGCAAGAAAAGAGAACAATTGTAGACATTTGCAAACTTCCTCTTGGATATTACAACAGTTTCTTTATGAAATTAAAGACTGTTAGATATTTGCCAATTTCTGTTGAACACTGCATCAGATATTCTTAATTGATGATACCTTCTCATTCTGTAAACCTGGAGTTCTTAACCTGGGGGACATTGAAAAGAAAAAAACTATGCAAATATTACACTGCATCCAATTTTTTTCACTAACACAGGATCATTATAAATATTTTAAGAGTGAATTTTACTTACCAAACCCTTCCATGGCATCCCTGAGGTCCTGGGCAGATACATCTGGACTGAAATTTGGGTCAGCAATAACTGTACCCTGAAAGTAATAAAGAAAAGCAAATTTAGTTTTATAAATTTTATAATTGAAAAACCCTGTTTCTGAATAAATTTTCTCTGTGCCAGAGGTAAACAATTTACAGCCTGTGGGCCACATCCAGCTAGGTTGGGATTTGGGTCTGTAAGCAAATATTGAGGTACTATGCCTACTTTTTATGTTTTAAAGATTTTTCTGTATCTTTTTGAAAGATTCAAATGATTTGATTGAAATAATTTGCAAATTGATTGAGTTCTTTGAATACTAATTGGAGTTAATGTCTTAGTTTCTACCATTAGAACTTAGAACCATCTGGAAATTTCTTAGTTCTTAGGAAAAAATTCTCAAAAGTTTTAAGAAGGGGTTTTTATTTACAATGAAACTATAATGCTGAACTGGGTACTTACTCTTTATTTTTACGGAAATATGGATTACATAATTCTATGGTAAAAATAGTACAAGTCAAATTAAGTTTAAAAAATAGAAATGAATAAGAGAATTCATACAAAATAAAACAAGACAAAAGAGGATAATCCACATGAGCCGTACTTCCATCTGTACTTCTATGAAAATGGTGGAAAGAGAGTACCCACTTTCATATCCTTGGTTAAACATAAATGATTTTCTTGCTAGCAGTATTTATTGATTTGAGGCAAAATATAATAAGAAATATTCAAATGGATACATCTAATATCTTAATGCCATCAATCTAGCCCACTTTCCACGCATTAATAAACAATCACTGGTCAATACTAATGTGACCTCAGCAAACTACAAGGTTCTTTTTACATAAAGCTAGGGAAAAAAAAAACAACACTTGTCATAACATCTCCTTTTCTATAAAGATGCTCTGTTAAATGTACATCCTATTTGTTTTGTCTAAACATTTGTATTTGTCTTTATTCCAATTATGAACGATGTTTAATCTCCACGTCCATATTCATACACTGTGCGGAAAGCACATGGAGACAAATTCCTTTGTCCTCAACAACTACAACCATCTCGTCGGTACACAGAACCAACAACCATTACTATACCCCTCACACAATATAGGAACTATTATGAACCTGTAAAGTAATTGAAGCTCATGAACAAGATCCAAGGAAATTCCATAATTAGTTCAATTAAAATATGAGGTCCGTACAGAATGTAGCCAGTCATTTGATATTTAGGGAAAAAAATAACCTACCTGGGGCAACGGGACTTTAATCCTCTTCAAATCTATACGCACTCGTCTCAACATATCCATTTTCAAAACAGTCCCCAATAGCCTCTTGGGGGATTTCCATCAGTTGCTTCGTTGCATTATCCCTAATCTCGTCCAGGGTCTAAAATCTTTTGGGGAAAGCAAAAAGTCATAGGGAACTAAATCTGGGCAGTAGAGAGGCTGATAGACCTGGTTTTGCAATTTTTTTTAAAGAAAAAAAACCTGCACAAGATGTGGAGATCGGGCAGGTTCAGTCATTCTGAATACAAGGATCATGCAAAACACAAGCTCAATGGTCTCTCACCACCGACTGAGTAACCCTTCAAGAGAGTGTCTATTCGAACACACCCAGTAAAGCCCCTCTGATTGGTTACTACGTTACATCAAAGCCGTGCAATCGGTTCTCGAGATATTCAAAATGGATAGATACATTTGGGATAGACTTCATATATTTTGTCATAACTTGTTACCACACCCTAGGCCAGTGATGGCAAACCCTTTTAGCAAAGTGTGGCAAGATTCTAATTTTTTTTTCTGTAATCCTGTTATCAAAGAGTCACTTATATGCAAACAGATATTTTAGTTTTTGGTAAATATTTGATAGATAAGCGGTCAATTTTTCTAATATATTTATTGCACTTTTCTCGGGTGTCAAATAAACGTGGGAGGTCTTTGAAAACCAGGGATCAGAAAAAAATTGAAAATAAGTAAGCCGAGGGGGGTAATAAACGGGGGGTGACATAATACTTATGAATCAAGTATAATAGTCCTTCTAATTCCACGGATTTGATTACAATTTGGAAGTTTGCAGCTAATTTTAGAGGATTAGCTATAAGGATTAAGGCTCAAGGAAAAAATGGTTTTCTTATATGGAAAAAAAAAATGGGCGTGTCGTGATCTGGGGGGTCAAATAAAAAAACACGGGGTAAGTCTATTCTGTCACCCGAGAGTAGGAGTTAGATAAAAATATAACATGAAATTTCAAAACAAGAATGATAAAATGAAATTTTTTTTTTTTTTTTGCAAGTCCATTACGAGTCACCTAAAAGCCTGTGATTTGTCTCGGCTGGAAGACATCATAGTTTCCCCAGCATTGCACTAGGCAAAAAAAAAGCATTTGATACAACACTAGTTTCTCTTTCAGATAAAACGGAACTGCACTTTTATGTTTGACCACAAACAAAAAAATCTATCAAGTGTATTGATCAATAAATGCAGGACGCTGACTCATAAAGAACTCAATCGATTATTGATTTGTATATTAGCCAATAAGAATGCAGCTACCTCGACCTCATTTTTCCTGAACTTATTATTAACAAGGGCAGTTCCCATTCCAAAGGTGTGTGTTATGGAAGGGGTCGGACTTTATGGTGTGGGGCAGCCTATAAAAATAGTCATAAAAAATAATGTTCCATCCTTCATACGGAACTATGGTTTGGGAAGTATTTCGATTACTTCTCTTCTGTGTTGCCAATTTGGGTATTTTGTAACTGAATTTAGATCTATAATTTCAGATAGAAGATCTATAATCTGTAATTACTTATCTATTTTAATTAGATTTCTTAAGAACCGCAAATCAAAACAACTTCAAACTCAACACTCCGCTGCCTTTTGTGCTGACTGATATATCTGGCAAATGTCAACGTCATGCAATGGTCAGTTGTTGAGTAATTGTGGTTCATTAGATTCCTCAAGAACTGCTGATCTAAACAACTTCAAACTCGATAGTTGACTGCCTCGCGTACTGACTAATGTAAATGGCGAATTTCAACTTAGCATAATGGCCAGTTGTCGAGTAATCGCAATGGTACACTCACAAATTTCTTCAATTGTAGTTAGATGCTTTGGCGAGAACCTAGTTTACGGCTGAGATAATTGCATATTCCCCAACGGCACCAGGGGTCACTGTTCAAGCCAGGATTTCAAATGCTGACTTTCAAGACATGCAGACTCTCCTTACTTGGAAATGGACAGTTCTTTCTATCTGAAATCTCCCTCAATTTAGCTCTTTCGGAGACTAAACTTAAATTAGTAAATATCAATAATATTTTCGTTTCTGTCATGACCAGCAATTGATATACAAGTCACTTACTGTTATATCTTGGTAAAGTAATCATGGTGAATGTGAATAGCATATGTACTAATTCACTATACTTAGTCGAAAATGATGTATGAGACTGTCTTGATAATCACTACTCCATGGAGAGCTGCCATATTATAGTTATTCAAGATCAGCTTAGTCTAATACAAAGCCACAAAGGTTGGGTAAATGGCTCAGTGAAAACATTAATTTCTTTTAATAACTGGAATGGATGGGGCGTGCCAGAAAAAAAACTTGTGTCAATAACTGACAGTTTTTGTTCATAACAATATGTTGGGTACTCTGAAAATGAATGTTCAGCAAATGGCGACACTTTTACTAGTTATCCAGTGGTTATTTCAAATAAAAGCGATGCACAAGTCTGATTATTCACTCGATAGAAACCGTCCTTTAACCAACGTCTTTCGGCAGCATTCTGTGTTGAGGGTGATTAATTGAAAAAATTGGGAAAAGAAGTGATCAATGAAAAAATTACGTCTATTCCCTTTTGCCGAAAAACTTATTGGGGGGAGTAAACGAGACAAAATAAAAGTTTATTGTACACATAATATGGAGTGAATGTTAAAATTTTCAGCCCTCTAGATGGTGCAGCCTGGACGCATGATAGTTAGCTAACCAACCAGACCGACTTGAAAACTGAAGAAACCGATGCTGATAGCTTTGTTAATGGTTTCTAACGCACATAATAAAATTTTATAGTTGAAACTAAAATAAAATTTGAATTATGCAGAAGGATGTAATATATTTTTTCCAAATTTTCGATGACTGTCACATGGTTTGAACTCAAAACATATAGGCCAGGAAATCTTTTTCCTCGGTTACATACTACTTAACTTTGATAAAAAGAAGAAAAGAAAAACAATCTTTCTTTCCCCAAGAGGAAAAAGACAAAAAAACGTAAATTCCTCTTGTTGTATTAAATTCTTAGAATAACAGAATTTACTGCAAGGAGTGAAGAGCTAGAATAAGCTCTTTTTTTGCTGATCAAATCATGAAAAAGAACCATTACAAAACAAATGAATGTAAAGTATTGTGTCAGTTTTGTAAATGAGCAGAGAGCTCATAATGAGGTCAGTGGTGAATGGTGCATTGTAATACTCACGCACGTGTCCTGTAGAGGAGAGCGGGGCTAGTTGTATACTGGGGGAATACGTGGGGCAAGTTGATACACTGTTATTAGTTCTCGTCAGTCAAAGGCGTCAACATCGACCATATTGCGAAGAGGGGCACGTTGGACAGCCCTCTCAAAGACTGAAAAAAAACTATAAAGCACTCAGAGAGCGCATACCTCAGCTGTCTGGGGGAGTAATTGAGCATGGATCCGCCCCTAAATTTCATCGCTTCTTCCGTAGCCTACCTATTATCTACCATTCCAGAAAAATTTCATAGAAATTCTTATTGAACTTTTTGAGATTTAGTACGGAGAGACATTGGATTTTGGCAATATTATGTGGTTTGGAATGTAACTACGATGTAGTGGAGGTAGTTGTAAGTGAATACATACCAAAATTTGATTACTTATCCATCATCCTAGAAATGTTCATAGAAATTCATTGAGAACTTTTGGAGATATCGCAGGGGACAGAGCGTACATAGATGCATGAAAAGAACAAAAATATCTCTCAATCAAGAAGTAATTCTTGGATCCACCCAGAGATTTAACCAACCCTCCCTTACACCATTGACCACCTTACCACGAAATTTCATTGAAATTTATTCAGTTCTTTTGGATATACCGTGTGGACAGACCGATAGATTGACAGAAAGATGCGACCAAATATATATACCTCTTCAACTTCGTTGGCAAAGGTAAAAAAAAACGATTTAAGACACCTTGATTAAATATTCTGGCCTCTACAAAAATTATATAGACCTTATAGAAAGCACAGCTCAATAAAACTAGCTTGATTATCAGAAACAGCTGACTTTATACTTGATATGTGTGTAGACTTTATTTTCCCAGAATTCGATTGCATGGCCTAAATTACGTAAGAAAATAAAATGGTCGAGTCGAGACTTGTTACATCTTGTAACAAATTGCCCCTCATATAATATAACTACAATAATTTACCCCTGAATCTGGATATTTTGATACACAGATAGTATCTATTTTTTATTTTAGGGTTATTCAACAGGATTCGAACGTGCTAGAGGAAAACTAATCGAACTGAGAAGTGCAACACAGGAGATCTGGGATGGACAGCTGAACGTGCGATCAGTAATAATGAAAGTTTAATGAAAGCGGATGCTGATTGAAATAATGAATGGTCAATAAAATGCCCCACCCCCGGATGCATGCCTGGGTGGATCGTACGGAGGATCTGGGATGCCCAATCGTCAGAATCCTCCTCAGGCTCGCTGATGTAATCCAAAGGTAAGAGTGATACGTCTGTCATCAGCTTGGCTGCGGGGGCTGCCGGGAGACATCAAATTGGGTGTCAAACTACTTTAAGGGGGCTCCCCTCCATGGTTTGGAATTGGAGTTGTCCTCATCCTAAACTGGTTGTCTTCCCAAGGCACCCATACCTGGAGAAGTAGAAATCGATTCATGCCTTTCCCAAGCGCATTAGTGCAGAGGATTTTGAACTCAGGTCGCTGATTCCATTGTCTGTGCCAATCGCACCTACTGATAATTATAACGTAAGTTATCCAACATAGGTCTTATGGTCTTACATTCGAGGACAATAAGAAAAGCCTTTTTTATATATTTGAAATGATTGTCCAACTTTATGGGTCAAAATTTTTCCATGAATACTATGCCTGACTAACCACTCAATAAAACTGGTTCTGTGACACCTGAACCTAACCTAACCTAACTTTGTCTAATCTAACCTATTTTCATTTACGTCCAGTTATCCTGTCACCAGTAAAACCAATCTCAATAATATAAAAAGCAATATGCCAGCATATATTTGTTGGCGTATTACTATTAAAATCGTCCCAGAAAGCATAATAATCAAACTTACTCCTCTATTTCAGATTTACTTTATGAACCTACATCGTTATTGCAAGAAGAAGAGAGATGGATTGGAAATCGCAGCTGGATACAGACAACAAAGATTAGTGTTTAGCTCCCAGCCCCGAGAATTCTCTGATTGAATATAGCCTCAAAGATTTATTATGGACTGACACTAAGGCAATGCGCAATTAGTAACAATATCAATGTATGCATCAAATTGAACTAAAACTGAATTGGCTGGACGGGGCGGGTTTTCAAATTTCATTAAAAGAAACCTTACTCTCCCACTGTGAACATTTGAAGCAATGAGTCTCAACAGAGCCATAAGCTTCAATAAGCACTGTGTAGGGTTCATGGAAAGTTTCAATACTATAATATTTACAATGTATAACAGGTGTAACGACGGTGCAGCATCCAACTCGAATTATTGCTGGAAAAGGAACATCATCATCGTCATCTTGAAGATTTCTTTGGCATAGAATATTGTCGAAGCTAGGTTCAAATTGGTCTGAGTATATAGATAGTGCCATGTAGTGGTGAGATACCTAAGATTAGTCGTTGCAGTCGGCGCTCGTGGCAACACAATTCGACCAATGATTAGATTCCCCAGTATTAATTTCAGGGATCATACTATCTGAGATGGACCTCCTGGAAACATCGGAGCAACGCATTCAACGGGATGGATGGCAGAACGAAACTTCGTCTCCATGAAACACTTTATGTCATTTAAGAAGTACACAAAAGAAAAGCCCGTGACCCCTCTTCCCGACGACTATGGTAGCCATGTTAATTCAGAAATGGTAGACTACTGCAGGGACAATAGGGTGGTTCTTGTTCCATTACTGCTCTGCTGTTTGCACAAACTGCAACCCCGGACAACTTTTAATCGAACACGCCGCTAATACACCAGAAGTTGCTTAAGCAAGAGAAATGGTTGATACTAGGCCCGACACAACAGCTGATCCGAGCCTTCCACAACCTACTGGTGCTAACAGAGATTGTAATAGGCCTACCCCCGAGGTTCTTTGAGAACAAGTCATGAGAATTTGATTCCAGACCCTGATCCAACCACAAGTTTTGATACCTCAGGAGGTTACACGCATCACCTCCTCTTAACCACGAAGACTGTAGGCGTAATCTAAACCCCTTAAGTATTGTGATCGTTCAGAAGGGCTGGTCTAAGGAAGACGCAACATGGTAGCAACAAAAACACTACACAACTATACTGTCACTTGTGTGAAGATGAAATTACAAGAGTCTCTAGGAAAAAAGAGCAAAATCTACCGAAGGAAACTGGACATTAAACAATATCAGAAAACTGCAGGAAAGGAGACAGAAAGGCTATAGAAGATTGTTGGTGTCTTGCATGCAGTGAAAACCGGTCGAACTCTGCCTCGGAAGAGAAATGCGTGTTGTGTACATACAGTAGTGTTTGGGCCCATGATGAATGTACAGATGCCACCTCTGTGAACGAGGATCTTTTTATATTTTTTTCGATGTTTATGATAATGATTATAAACTTTTTATGAAAGAAATTGTTTTATTATCTTGTGACGCTTCTAAATGGGTGCCCAATTAGTAAAATTCTAGGTGTCCCTCAGTAAGTAACCTCTCAGGGAATTCGTTTTTTTTATTAGTAATCCTTGTTACAATATGTCCCACACATGGGACATCATCATCATCATCATCGTCATCATGAAGATTTCTTTGGCATAGAATATTGTCGAAGCTAGGTTCAAATTGGTCTGAGTATATAGATAGAACAGAATGAATCATCATCAGTCTTTTAACGTCAGTCTTTGGACATAAACCTTTCCCAGGATCCACCACATTTCTCCATCATGGGCGTCGCGGAGCCATTATTTTCTAAATTTGTCTAGTTCATCTCTCCTTTTTGTATTTTGTCGGCCTCGGTTGCGCATGTGATCTCTCAGGAACCATGTTGTGAGTCGTGATGTCCACCGGTTGTTTGCGATTCTTACAACATGGCTACCCAATGCCATTTAAATCTTGTAGTAGATTCTATGATGTCTCGGACTCCTGTTTTCTTCCCGATATGCTATGCTGTCTTGTGATTCTGTTATGTGCGCGTTACACGCTTCTCAGTTTGCGGGTCTGTCTCTTGGTTAGGTTCCATGTTTCAACTCCACAAGTGACTATCAAGATGATGCATTGGTTGTGCACCCTTCTTTTTGGAATTAATGGGATCTTTTTGTTTTTGAAAGTTGAGCTTGCACTGCTGAAGGCTTGCCCCCCGAAGGTGATTCTTCGCTTGTTATATCTCTAGATCTCTAGAACAAAGCAATGTTTCCTTTTCCTGTTTTGTATTCATGAAGATAAACATAATGACTTTCTTGTTGCAGAAATGTCTTCAAGTTATCTTTAGTGATTTTTTTTTTGTTTTGGACAATTAGCCATGCTCTCCACAACTCTATTTGAAAAGAACCGGAAAGAGCGCATCCCCAGTATCTGAGAACGTCAAAAGGGCCCACCATCCGTACCCACAGTACTCCAGTGTGCACTTCAGCCATATTTAGGTCCACCAATGACAACACAGTCACATGATCGGAATGATGATCAACCAACAGCAGAAAATTAGAAACATCTTATTTTTTAAATGTAATAACTAGAAAGCAATTAGAGAGCGAATACTTTGCCTCCGCCATTGTCAGAGTAATTGCGTATGGATCCGCTCTAAAAATTAATCAGTTCTTCTGTAGCCAATGTTAACCCTTCCCCCAAATGTTATTGAAATTCATTCGAAACTTTTGGAGATATCTTGTAGACAGACATGAAACTTTAGCGATATCATGTGGTTTGAACATATAGCTATAGAATAAGGGAAGTAAATGTGTATGGGTCCGCCTGAAAAATATAATTAGTTCTTTTCTAGCCTATTGTCCACCTTCCCATAAAATAACATTGAAGTTGATTGAGAACTTTTGGGAATATCATGTGGGCAATCATGGTGTATACATAAATGTATGGGAAAAATGGAAAATATCCCACAATCAAAATCAGCCCCCGATAATTTAACAACCCTTTTCCTTAACTCGTTGCTCACGTTTACTCGAAATTTCATTGAAATCCATTCAGAACTTTTGGAGATATCGTATGGACAGACGAACAGGCGGAAAGATGCGACCAAATAAGAGTCTTACTTTGTTGAAAGAGGAAAAAGATGCAGTTTCAAAATTTATTTTTTTTCTTCCAAAACTGATCAGCTTCCATTAGAACAAAATTTTGGAATATTGTGTTAGATCGTGAGACCATTTAACAGTAAAGGAGTTTATGCAAGAGCAGCTGGTACACCTTATCGACCGTGGTCCCGATTGGATGTCACGCAACGTCACGCAAATATGAGATCTGGCGAAAATTTACGAAGCGAAGCAGTAACAAATTAACAATATAATTTATGTATTTTACCCTTCATGAACACTCCTATTTTTTTTGCTATTTACCTGCCATCTTCAAGACCGAGAGTGTCCGAGTACGAAATGTTCACACTCACACCCGCCACGTGACGTCAGCAGAGTTTCAGTCGGGGATATCTTCGCTGAGTACTCAGTTACCTTTTCAATGTGGAACGTTCGAATCAATAAATAGTTTCTGTGCTACCAAAGTCTAAGTGATTCGGTATCACTCATTGTCCGAGTAAACTTTTTCTGTTTTTTTTTTTTTGTTGTTGTTTTGTTTTGTTTTGTTTGTTTGTTTGTTGTTTTTTTGCCACTGAAAAAAACCTGTTGGAGACTATCATTCGCTATGGGTGTCTGTCGTTGTCGTCGTGTCCCTTTTCCCAATAACTTCGTTATTCCATAATATATTTCAATGAAATTTAATATACGGGCTTGTGGAGAAACTCTACCTGGGGATATTGAGTCATGGCTGATCTGATTCTTTGTTTACATTTTATAAGCAAAAACGTTTGGGGTTTTCTTGTTTACAATTGGAAAAAATTCCAGAATCAGTACCGATGTTGCTGAAATTTGGTTATAATGTTGACAAAATCTCAGGAATTGAAAAATGGGAGTTATGATCGATTCAATTGTTTGTTTACATTTTATACATAAATAACCATGTCAACATACAAGAATATTGAACTTTGGAATTACTAAACCAATTAGAATGAAAATTTTGGGGCACCTAACTGAAAGTATAAAACATTTTTAAGAATTGTATGGTTTGAGTAAAACATATTTCGGAGTTACTGAATCTTCTTGGAATCAAGATCAAAAATAAAATAATTTTTCATAAGAGCAGAAACTACAAAAACAAAAAAAAAACACTCAGAGAGCGCATACCTCGGCCAACGCCATAGTCAGAGGAAGTAATTTTGCATCGATCCCCTCCCCCCAAAAAATATGGCCCACCCTTTCATATCATTGGAACTGAGATCTTTTGGAGAGATCGTGTGGAGAGTCATAAGCGTATACATAAATGTATTTGGAAAAAAACGGAGAAATTTTCTCTCAATCAAGAAAAATCCTGGATCCATTCCAAATTCATCACATTGTCCTCCCTTCCACAAAATTTCATTGAAAGTCATAGAGTACTTCTGGAGATACCTGTGGATAGACAGACAAGCGGAAAGACGGACAAGACTGATTAACACATATATACATCTCCGACTTCTTTCTTCTGGTGGGGGTGGGGATATGTTCAGAGTTCATGAGTAAAATTGGTCGGCAAAGAAAAAAAAATTATCCAAATAAAATATCTTTAAAGAGATATTCCCAGTTCAGTAGATTTCAGTTTTTGAAAGTTGTCACTACTTGAAAAAAAAAGTATTAGCTTTCCGCAGTTAAGGAAAAAATGATGAATCTTAATTCATGTTTACATGTAATATGAGGCCGGACAAATAAACGAGCATGAGTCGAACTTGAATTTGAAGTATGCTAAAGACAAAATAATGAGTTTTCTGGAATCCAAAAATATTAGAACTACCGCCAACAGAAATGAACAACTTGTCTGACAACCTAAACAATTATTTTTAGATATAACAAAAAATTGCATTTTCACATAATCATTATAGAAAGAGAACCAATAAGTGCTGTTTTAAGAAGAAAATATAAAATTCATCGGGAACAAGCACTTGTTTATATAGTCTAGTTCGAGTTGTTACAAGATCCCCGTCTGTCAGGCTAGTCTATGACAGTGAGATGGGTGTGGTTAGCCCTTTGCTGGAGATTTACTCACTATTATATGTATTTTAATTGGTATAGCAGAGGGGTAAAGAAAAAATGTTACATTAAGAATGGTACCAGAGGGGAGACCATTGGTTTCCAGGTTACTTTGGGAGAGATAGTCGTGATGCTTGAACGTATTCAGAAAACGATTGAATTTCTAAGGGTGAAGCAACCCCGTTTTTTAAAGGATCGAATTTCGATTAATCAGTGAATCGTTTTAGAAGTAGCTTCTTTCGCTTTTTTACCAGTAGATTTCTTTTAAAACCAAAGAAAACATAAGCGTGAATTGAATGGAATGTAATAATAGTTTTGTCTTTTTACGTTTAACAGTGAACACCCGAAAAAAGAAAAATATCTTCAAGACAAAAATGAAATATTCTTCCTTCTTATCAAATTAAACCTTTACAGTAAGGCTTCGTTTTTTGCCTATTACAATCATATTGAAGCTGATCTAATAACAAAATGAAGTTATGTTTACGTTGCTTATTTCTAAATTAAAGTAACGATTACCGTACGGCTATGAGATATGAAATATAACTCGTACTAACTCAAATGAAAGAAGGAAAGTTGAAGGGAAAAGGACGCTTTTTTACTTGAAAATTCTTACCTGAAATCTGGGAGCCAGAGGTACCTTCACAAGGACACTGTTGTCAGGTATATTTTCCATGGCTGGTTGAAAGGTTTAAGGCGAAGTAAAAAAAACGTCCGTTGATCAGCCCGAATACGATTTGCGCAACTGGGGAAGTATCCTACAGGAGCGGAGTAAAAGAAAAAGCTCAACGCCTAAAATATTTTTACTCTGTTCAGTAATATGAAATGAAGGAGTGGCAGCTGTGGTAGCAGTATGACCGCATTCACACTAATGAATGAATAGAAACTAAAACTCAAAGGAAAAAAAAAAGGATACGTCTGTGCAGCCCAAGAAAAATATGCCTCAGTAACATTCACTCCTCTCACTTTCCCTCAATTGCTTATTTAATGCATAAAGAAAAGATGTCAAAAGTGACAAGTTTGAATTAAAACCACTCAGCCGGGTGCAAATTGTCATCGTCAGAGACAAGCAATGGCTCAGCTGGTAAACATGTCGGCTCTTTTAGATGCTAAGATAAGACAAACGCAGGTCTGGTTAGTCACTCAATAGTAACCGACATGCGACCGATTTTGCTAAGATATCGTGTTGGGGTGATCAATTAAAAAATTGGAAAAAGGGATGATCAATGAATGAGTTCAAATTTTAGATTTAAAAAAAAACGAGCGTGAACGCTACCGGACACAAACTTGGGGACTGATTTAGCATAAACTTACATTACAAATTGAAACCTTGATAAAAAAAACTTATTTGGGAGATTTTTTGTAACAAAAACAATAAAAAAAAAACAATAATGTTTCAGAATATAATTGGGAGTAAATGTTCAGATTTTCAGTCCTCTAGCTCCATTGGTGCGGTCCGTACGCGTGATACATACATACATACATAGTTAACCAGCCAGACTAACTTGAAAACTACAGAAACCTGTTGACAGTTTTGGTTGACGGTTTCTAAAAATGCATAAAACGAATAATCATATTCAGTCCTTCTCTTTACAGTACTGGTCAATCAGTGATGTTCCTAGGGTTGATGTCGCCCAGGGCGGCAACTTGGGGTGTCAAACTCAAAAAACTCAAAAATTTTTTTTGCGCTAAATTGATTAATAAAAATGTCAAAAAACGCCGAAAATTGCTAAAAAAAACACTTGGCCTTTTTAGGATCATTTTAATGGTCGAAAATGGCTAGATTCGTCCAAAATGGTTAGAAGATAGCTAAAGATTGTCTTATATCGGTGAAAATAGCGCTATAAGTAGCGGTAAATGTTGAATTTTCGCACTGCCAAAACACCACGGTGTCTACCCCCTGATGGTGTCACCCGGGGTGCCTCCCTCCCCGTCGGTACGCCTGCGTGGTCACTAGGCTCTCGAGGGCTACGTACACATACTTCATGAAATAGAACTTGGATATCAGCGTATAGCCATCTGGTTTATTACCCCCACCCAGAGCAATGGATCTAAAATAAACCCAACGGGGTCAATGGGACGATGCAAAGAATCGATAATGTTCATCAATGTACAGATAAGATACTTAATAGAGATACTGGGTTGTTATACATCAAATGCTGTTTTTGTACCATAGCAGAGGTCGGCGAACTTTTAAAACTGCTTTTGAGTCTTGCAGACCAAAGCGAATAGGAAACGGAACTCTCATTATACAAGGGAACAGTTTGTTTGGTTCTTTTCAATTACTTTAATGTTTTTCGTTTTCATTTTTACATAAACTTCTGAGTACTATCAATCAGTACAGACCATGAAGCTTTCTTTGGCATTGAATATTGTCGAAGCGAGGTTCAAATTAAGCCGAACATATAAATAGAACAGAATGAATCATCATCAGTCTTTTAACGTCCGTCGTTGGACATAGACCTTCCCCAGTATCCACCACATTTCTCTATCGAGAGCGTTGCGGAGCTAATATTTTCTGAATTTGTCTAGTTTGTCTCCCTATTTTGTATTTTGTCGGTCTTGGTTTCGCATGTGATCCTGGGGATCCATGTTGTGAGTCGTGATGTCCATCAGTTGTCTGTCATTCTTGCAACATGGCCAGCCCATTGCTATTTGAGTTTTCTAATAGATTCTATGATGTCTCGGATTCTCGTTTTCTTCCTGGTTGTGATAAAACATTTTTACCTATTGAACATTGATTCATTCGGGGCCATTGCAAAATTGAGATTTCTCTTTCCGATAGTAAATCTTATTGTTCATAACCACAGTTTTAAAAGAAGAGAAGAAAAGAAAACCAGAGAATTTTTGTATGCAATATCAAGTCGGTAGGACAAATCTGGTCCGCCGACCATAGTTTGCTGAGCCATGTCATTGAGAATTGTCTAAGATTTACTAATGTAATTCCATTTTTTCAGGTTCAATGAACATAAAGATGTAATTCGTTATTGTTGGGATTTTTGTTAGCGCTAACGACAATGATGTCTACCAAGATATTGACCTAATTTTTTAGCACTATTTCAAAATAGGAAAAAATGCATCTCATTCGGCTGATAACGTCAACAAAGAATTTAGAGTGAACACCTCTACAGTGCAAACTGTTTGGCGTTGGTTCAAAAAGTCTGGAAATGTGGATACCAATAATAAGCCTCAAGGGAGGCCCAAATCTATTCTTGATAAATGAAGAATCATCAACAGCAGAGGCCAACGACGCATTAGCACTGGTTCGAATACTTTCTGTTATCTCAAGGCAATAGGCGACGTTAAAAAGTCGTGAAAATGGGTCCGCGTGAACTGTATGTAATGCTCCATGATTCCACGCCTTTTAGCTCAATTTTAGCTTAGAGGATTCAGATATGAAGTTGTGTAGCTTTCTCCATATTCATCTGACATTTCTTCTTCAGATTATCAGCTTCTCAAGTATTTCGAACTCCACATTCATAATAAAACGTTCAATGAAGGGAAGATATAATTCGGGCTTTTCTAAATCTGTGACTACTAAAGCTAAAGCTTTTTTTTTATAGTGGTGGCATATTATCATTTGAGGATCGTTGGAGGAAGGTTTTTGCTACAAATGGGTCATAATTTGATAAAAGATTTACCATTATTTCGGTGTTTATATAATCCATCATCTTACTATATGAAAAAAAAAACGATATTTTATAAGTAACAACCTAATATCATGTAGCCTGGAAAGTTTAAAAGTATTTCTGTTTATACGACGTTTAGTTTTATGTCTATATAGAAAAAAATCTTGTTGACTCATGCCCCACACCCTTAATATACCCGATACAAAGTATAATTTTATACAGTTGAAAAATCATACCTTACAAAACTCTCTCGGTCTGTATATATAGCATCATTTCAACAACAAAAATAAACAAAAATAAACAAAAAGGAAATGCGTGTTCGGTCAAGCAGCAATATGGCGATAAGATCTCCAAAACAAGATTTGTAATTTGGTGAAGAGTAATCATAATTTGAAATAATTGGGGAAGAGCAATTAAAATTCGCCAGGAGTTGTTTGGTTCATTGAGCTCATCGCTTTTTGTGTTGTTTTTGAATTGTTACCACAAGGTCTTGGCCGATACATTCAGCTGCATTCTTTTCAGATAGTTTAGTGTCACGGTTCGACAAATTTCTTTCCTGTAAAAAAGAGACGCCTCTCTCTTCCAATGTATTATGCATCTGAAGAAGACTGCAAAGTGGTTTGGTCGAAACAATGGAAGCAACATAAAGAACGGTGAGTTCAATAGATCGAGCAACTCTTGGGAAGACGTTTTATTCCAAATAAAAATATTGGATTTTTTAATAAAAATCATACTTCGAGCCGGTTGTATTAGTCAATACTTTTCATTTAGAGTAGCTTACATTTACCACCTGAGTAATCTAGAATTTTACTATCTGAGAAAACACGTGATTTTACCATATATTCGGTGATATTATTACAGTTGTCAAATAGAAAAATCTACTCTAGTTAAATTTTATACGGCAAGCCGGTTAATCTAACCTACAGATTAGAAGGTGTATTATTCGAGGTGAAATCACTTGCGCCTCTCCAGACAGCCATTACAAGCCGAAGCAGCTGGACGGCTTAAAGACAAATACAGGTGAGATTAATTCGTTACTAAATTTCCAGGGTCTTATTTTAATTTCTTTTTTTTTTTTATCAGCTTATACTCAGTTACATTAATACCTTAACTGTAGCTCATTAAAACCGCACCATCCAATGTAATCCTGTATATCAATTGAAAGAAAAGGCTGAATTATAAGATTTTCTGACTGGGATTTAGGTGTCAGTTGGAAAAGCAGAGATAGGAATTTCTGCTTCAAGAGAGAACAGATAAAAAGTTCAAAACTATGCTTATGAAAATAAAAGTTAAACATACTTTGAGAACAAGGAATTGAACCAGTCTTCACATACCAACAGAATATTATTAGGTGTCGCAGTGGACGAACTTCGAGAACAATGCTTCCACCGATATTTTGAGACAAACTGTCAAGTATTAACCCAGAAAATGGACGCTGCGTGTCAGTATATAAAACAGGACGACTGTTGTCAGGAAGTGATCGGATTTGTGACCAGGGTCGTGACTTGGAGACATTATTCATTACCGCATCGCCAAAATTTGGCATGACCGAGTTTAATTTAAAAACTGGTGTGTTCATGCAAATTCATGGTCTTTGTCCTCATTTTCAATGAATAGAGGAACGTACGAGCAGTTAAAGCAGCAGTGGTTTCGGGCCTGACAAGAATAGGCCATGCCTCGACACACCGGCATGGGAAATACACGCTGGTGATTTAACCGATTGGAGAAAGTCAATTTGGTCGCCTCGTTGTAAAAGATGTAAATCAAATAGAAATTATTCCTTGCGTAAGAGAGAAAAGAAATCCAAACTTCCCACTTATTTTCGACACAAAGACGGCGATAAAAAAAAAAGAATGTTTAGAGAGGAGAGAAGATACAGGGGGATAAAGGAACCATTTTTTTTAGAGTGGATAATAAGGGTAGCGCCATCGGAAGGTGATTATTTGGCTACTTGACCCCGGAAAATGACTGGTCAAGTACTTTGACTTACCATTGGGCTCGTTGCCAGCAGGGCAAAAGTATCCTTAAAAATCCTAACAGTCGTCACGAAAGAAGCTAATGACTGTCTTAATCTATTTCGTGTTTTAAAGATTTACTTACAGGGTTTTGAATCAATGAAGAGAAAAGAGTAAGAAAGAGTGTAGTAGTGAGTTCGATCCCCATTGAGTAATACACACGTTGCTTATGCCAGACTTAGCCAAGCTTAATAAATAATAGAACAGAGGATCTTGAAGTTTATTGTATGACGGCACACTGAGAAATACATTTGACTTACACGGCATACCAACTGTAAAAATGAAATGAATTAGACAAGAACATTTCAGTAGTCAATAAATGAAACTTTCATATTAGCATATTGATGTACATACTTATCACCTCCTTTTCCTTTCATCTGTCGCTAAGTTTCAGACCTCACAGAGTCTAGTGATAAAACTCCTAGATTGGCAACTCTTTGGTGAAAATGGGACAGACATTATACTCTTATTGGACAGTCAAGACTTGAAACACTGTTTGCGTATATAGAAAAAAATACACAACACAATTGGGCGGTAGTTGCGACACTGTTCCAGGACCATGGCTATAGAAAACCCGCAACATAAAATTTACAAGAATCCAAACTGCTTGAGCAGAACTTTCGTAGTCTGTTTTCTTCCTCTAACAAGAGCAACAAGACCAATCCCCGCCAAAATGAGGGTATCAACCAATATGAAAAATCCACATTTCCCTACTGCAATTTGTAACCACGACCAACTTATTGCCAGGAGGTTGTCTTACGGATTGAGCAAAATTATCAGGTCTAATTTATCATACATAGCATACGCTTATTTTATTCTGAAAAATATACTTATACGAAAAATATATACATATATTTTATTTGATATATAATACAAAGGTTGCAGTAATCATCTTCCGTCGGAATAGAAGTTGGAGTGAAGTTCGACCCTGCAGCAGCCAGTCTTATGTTTATACTATTTGTAGAGTAATGGATAACACTCTCAAGCCATTGAAAATAAGTTTGTTTGTCTCAAGAAATAGTACTTCATGATACCGTTGGCTTAGTCCAGAAAATACCCACCCTGTAAATTGAACAGTAGTTGTATGTTTCCCATGGGTGTTATTGGGAACACCCAGGAATTAGAATGCTGATATTCAAGACAGACAAAGAGGATACCTTCAATTTCTATACTTAAACTGAGATAGTGTAATGAGAAGAATCGTTCGTCATTAATTTATATGGGAAAAATCTTTGAGCGTTTCCATACCCAAAATAATGGTCCTGGTGGCATCTTAAACTGAGTCGTCGAATGTTAAGATGGAGGGAGATACAGGAGACTAGACGCAGAAGAAATAAAGAGGGTGCGGTCTGTCTCTATAATGACTCAGTCCTGAACAAATGCTGAGCTGTATTTCCGCCATTTTTCGCAAAAGTGAAAAGGTGGCGAAAAGCGATCTTTCAAAAAGCGGAGAATACCTGTTCCATGGTGAGTTCAACCCCCACGCCTTGATGATGTTGTGCCAAACTGAACATGAATCAGTTAATGCCTATTACCCATTACTGCTATAGTGAGTTCAATTACACAGACTGAGACTTCCTCAGTACATTAAATATTTTAGAGTTTCCGTCTTAGTAAAAAGGTTAGGAAGTCATTTCATTTTCAAATTATACTTATTTAAACGCAATACAATAGGATGGGTAAAGGTAGCTGAAGAAAAGTAATGGTGACTCAAAAAAGTTTGTACATATCAGTTGGTACTAAGTCTGACACAAGGCCCTAAACGTGAGGCACTCAATGAGGAAGGAATCTCTCACAATATATATATATATATATATATATATATATATATATATATATATATATATATCCAGTCACTTATTTCCCAATATCTGTTAATCTAAGTTATGTAATTTTCTTCAGTTTTTTCCCTTGTGTTATCTATACTTTCTTATTATGGTACTATGCGTAAATTTTGTCTTGTCGGGATTAACGGTTGTTTACCGTGTGACTGATTCGGGGATTTTAAAAACAAAACAGTTACATCAACATGGCACTCCAGCAGTGTTGATCAAACACCACCTACCTTCCAGACACGTTTTTAATACATAGCTTATTTCATACATGCAGTTGACTTCATGTAGGTTATCATCATAATGTATTTTATATAGATAATATTCATACTCATCATCAGTCTTTTAACGTCCGTCATTGGACATAGACCTTCCCCAGGATTCGCCACATTTCTCTATCATAGGCGTCGTGGAGCCAGCATTTTCTAAATTCGTTTAGTTCATCTCTCTTGTATTCTGTGGGCCTTGGTTTCGCATGTGATCTCTGGGGATCCATGTTGCGATGTCCATCGGTTGTCTGTCATTCTTGCAACATGGCCTACCCATTGCCATTTAGGTTTTCTGATAGTTTTTATAATGTCTCAGACTCCCGTTTTCTTCCTGATCTACTGTGATGTCTTGTGGTCTCTCCATGTAAGGTTGAGAATGCTTCTCAGTTATTTAGACTACACATCATTAAATTTTTAAAACAGGGCTTACTTACATAGGTTACCCCCAATAGTATTCAACGATGAGGGATCAGTAAGTATAACAACAGACGCGGCTCGCTGTTCGTGTCACTGAACCCTAACCCTGACACGAAACACCTGAAAAAATCGATTCTAAAACAAAGTTTGAACGCCATTATCGACAGATCACGTGAAATGTGAAAGATGTGATTTTTAGATAAGAAGCATCCTATCAAGGGACACCTTTCAAATCAAGTAAAGCTGACTTTAAATAGCTGAGAAAAATAGGGGAACAAACCTACCGACCGACGGACAAACAGGGCCTCTCAGGGAGAGGTCAAGACGCCTCTTAAAATATGTGTACACAGGAAGTGCACCAAGTTCTACGAAGACATTAAGTTTATGTAAATATATTCTTCTGCATGTCATCCTTTTTATGTGTTAAAATTACTTCAACATTGTTTAAAGTGTCCGACCAAGATAAAGCAGACTGATTGCTTTCTCTTCAGACATGGGTACAGAAATAAACTCCATCACTCGTAACAGATTTGTACTCGAGGACTAAGTCGTAAAATTGAATATTCAAGAGGCCTTGAAATTTTTTTGTATAATCTGAAATTCACTGCAACGTAACTTAATATCGACAAATCGAATTCAAATTTTTAAAATGCATGAATCCATTCCACCCTGTGTACAGTCCAGTCACCAGATCTAAACAAAAATATCCTGTCTCTGGCATGCCACGATGGTTGACAGAGAGTGCTTGGGCTAAACTATCCTCCTGAACGACCGACCCAGGCAGTAATAACTGTAAGAAGTCGTTACACCCCTTGACAGGGACCAGTATACTAATGAATATAAGGTTAACAGCAAAACAATAATTGCATTAATTCTTCTGGTGTAGAAAACAAAATCACCAACTTTTCCTAAAATACATTCTACCATCGAAATATATGATATATGAAAGAATTAATCCTAACTACATGTTGTCCTGTCGGACAATAGTTAGCCAGTTACAAAAAGATGCAAAGAAATGGATGATTTTATGAGGCTGACATCATCAATCGTTTTACTGTCGAATCTCCTGTAATTACATCTATAATTCGTTGGCAAAGTTATCGAACCTGTCTGTCCACACGATATCTCCGAGAGTACTTCATGGATTTTGATGAGATTGTGTGGAAGGGTGAGCGATGGGGTAAGGAAAAAGTGATTAAATTTGGGAGCGGATCCATATATATATATATATATATATATATATATATATATTGATTGATTGAGAGATATTTTTACGTTTTTTTTTTCAAAATGCATTTATGTGTACGATCATGTCTGCCCACACGATACAATGCCTCCTTAAGTTCTCAATGGATTTCAATGAAATTTTGTGAAAGTGTGGTCAATAAACTACAAAAAATGATTAAACTTGAGAGTGGATACATGCTCGGTTACCTCCCCTACATCGTAGTTATATGCTGACACTACATGATATCGCAAGAAGTTCATGACTGTCCCCACAATCTCTCCAAGTTCTTCATCAAATTTTGTGGAAGGTTGAACAATAGGCTACGGGAAAAGTGATTAGATTTAATGGCAGATCCATGCAAAATTACCTCCCCTGACAACGGCGTGTGCTCTTTCAAGTACTTACAATGTTGAACAGAGTAGTTTGCATTCTCTTTTGAATTTCAATCATTATAACATTCTTTCTTGGGATTCGTATTGTGCTCTGATTATCATGAGGATGACAGTCTTTTATCATTGACATACGTAAAAAATTCCATAAATTCGTATGGGACACAATGATTTTGTAGTGATTCATTATCAACAAGAGTAGGGCACCCAGTGAGTATCAAAATCACAACACAGTAGTAATGGTTCGCTACAAATCTCTCTGACCATTACCCTAGTGCAAGGTGACCAATTTTGGTTAGTATAAATGGAGAACGTGTGTCAACAAGTCTCCAGTGAGAACCAATACCATTCCATTTCAGTAACAGAGGTATTCTCCGCTATCCAAAAGTAGACAGCATTCCTAAGAATAAAAATGAACTGTTGTAGATCGAAATGGTGTGTAGCGAAGAACCAATTACCATTAATGTATATGGAGAAATTTTTTGAACATTCCCAGACTCCTAAAATGGTAATGATGGTATATTAGACTGTGTCATAGGATGTATAGGAGACCAGTGTGGAGGAGAGAGTTGAAGATGGTACACACTGCCTCTATAACAACTGACTGCAAAACAAACATTGAATTCTATTTTCACTCCTCGCCTTTTTCATAAAAGCGAAAAAGTGTCGAAAAACTGGGGATACCTGCATAGTAGCTCGTTCTTTTTACCAGTCATTTGATTTGACTTTCATTTCGTTAATTGCAACTAAAGTCGACAGGTCTATAAATGCTAAAATGTTTTTCGTTTAGACCAAATTTGAATTGTTTGATAGCGTTCCCACCAAAGGATAGAGCAAGGGGGCACAGTAAGAGGAATATTATTTTTTTTTTACATAACACTACGACGTATAATTATTTTTTTCAATGTGATGTAAGTGAAGGCATTTGCAATCTAAGAAGCTAGTACATCTGTTTAACCGCTTATATTGTAAGCGTAGACTTATAAGAAATAACTCATGGGGAAAAAAGATAAATACTTACTTCTTGAATACAAATGAGAGTATAGCAAGGCTCGAGAAAACCAGTCAGTGTCTATTTTCAGAGAGTCTTTTTTCTATCTCCACACAGCTTTACATTTTCTTTCTTTCTTTTTAATCAATTGGAAACAAACAGTTTCATTACAGAAACAAATGCAATCAAAAATATCAAAACAGGTTTTGAACCGAATCAGTTATTTTTCTTGTTACTCACGGCAACAGACAGCCATTTTTTTTCTTTACACCGGAGATGAATGCGGACAAAACATGCCTAATTATAGAGAAGGATTGGTCAACATTCTTACAATCGTCATCAAGTGAAATATTAATGAAGACGACTGGGCTTGTTGACTGATAATGCAGGGCTGTTGATTAGGTCACTCTTTTGTAATTTTATTGGGGTTAGCTCACTGATCCCAGACGAAAGGAATATCAATCAGAGAAGAGGGGATGCATAAGGGTGAAAATATTTCTGGACGACAATTTTACATAGGGGATATAAAGGAAACCTGGAATTGTAAGGGTACGAATGTGACCCGTGACTCTAAGAACCAGTTGGTTCGCTCAACATGACAACTGGCAGAATAGTACTGTGTTAGTTTATCTGAATTATAAAAGCTGAATGAGAGAGATACACTTTTGGGTAAAAAAAAAAAAAAGTCAAACATTTTTAATCATAAGGCCAAACTTTGTGAGAAAATTTGGGAACCATGACCAGCTTTGAGAAGCAGTCAGAGATTGAGAGAGCAACAATCTTGCAGTACACTGTAAGCAACTCTCGGTCAGATTGACCAAATGGCTCAGTTTTCTGACAGAAAACAAGGGAAAAGCTATCCCATACTAAAGCATACTCTGCACACAGTTGTTTAACATTGTCGAATATTACACCTAAAATTGTTAGAACAATAGAATTTAAAAAAAAAAAGGAAAGGAAGAAAAAGCTTGGCTCATTTTTTGCCAGTGAGTGTATATCCCAGGATCAAATGTACTACGGACTTTTGCCACTATTCTATACGAAATCGCTATGACCAAGGAACTACTTCGAAGGAAGCAGTGGAAGTGTTAGGGTTGAATCAAATTCCTCAAACTTTTGAATGGCTCTATGTATGTATATAAAAAGCAGCATTCTGTCTGCGAATGGCTGGGATACATGTTTCTCACAAGTCATTGTCAAAGATTAATCTATGATTAGTCTCGCTTTCATCTTATTTCTAACACTTTCCATCACAACTTCCAAATCATCCTACAATTTTTTTGTATTTGTGGATCAGAAATTAGGAATAAGCCTTAAAAACAATAAAATAAAATAAGATGAAGGAAAAAATGATCGGAATTAAAAAAATAATCATCGTATGTAAGTGGGGGATTTTTCTGGGTAAAAAAAATTATATATATGAAAATGATAATAAATACTTGTGTCATCCATAGACAGCTGTTTCGTAATATTACAACTCTTCAGTTTAGCTATGAACTACCCAACATCCAGAACCATGCGGTAGGATCGAAACCTTAGCTTCAGACCCAGAGGCAAACATTTTACCCCTGCCCTACACGGAACTGAACAGTCAGTAGGACCAAACTAAGCAATCTATTACTCATGCATAATTCCTCGTCTACCAAAGTGCTCTATTCCAGAGTTGGAAGAGCATTGCATATAGCAGTAATAGACGGGTGCCCCACCCCTAAAGAAAGGAGCGTTAATAAATAAATAAATAAATAAATAAATACATACATACATATATATACACTTACCCTTGTTCCAAAATATGTCCTCTGCCGGTTAAATGAAATAAAGAACAAAACATCCCAATCCAAATATTTCTGTGAATTTTCACCTCTGCCATCAACGGGTGGATCATTAACACACACTCAAACATCATAGAGCAGTAATCTGCAAGCTTCTCTTGCCAGCCATTATTACCGAGTTCGATTCTCATTCGGATCTCCCATTATTGATGGTCGGATACAAAAATTTCCATCTCAACAAATGACATGAAAAAAACAAAACCTGGGTGCAAGTCAGGCAGCGATGATCAGCAAGCTGATCTTGCTGGCCTCTGTTAGTAGGTTTAATACTCATTGGATCTCGCATCATTATGATAAAAAGACTTTTTCAGACAATCGAACTTTGTTGTTTGTGATAACACGTTCCAGCCAATCCATTCTATGGCCTTCTTCAGGTGTACAATCCAAATATGTTGGTAAACAGAATTTTTCCAATGGTAGCAATGCTATAACCTCGGATTCAGGTTGTATCTTTTTCTCTCCTTTTTAGGCCTGAATTTCCATACCTTGTCTCAAGTTGAGGCTCATATTTTCCTAGCCCCCCCCCCTCATTGGTCAAGGTTTCTAGAGACAAATGCCTAATTCTGAAACGAAAGTCAAATTATCGTCATCTACCACTGAATATCAATACCTTTTGTTTTCTCTTTTTAAATGAAAACACCATCCTAAACTCAACTTATACAGAATCATCCTTTCTCCGAGAAACAATGTAAATCCATAATTCAGCAGTCTGAGACTATTCCTTCACTATTTCAAGTGGATCTGTATTTCTCATTAATATATTGCTTCATATCATTAAAATTTGTTTATATTTTCCATGCAGCAAGTAAGAAAGATAAGTCACACATGGATTCCAAGACAATGGCAGAGTGAAAGGACAGCCAAGATGAACAAGGCACCATCTCACAAGGAATAAAAATTCTAAAAATCTTTTCCAAATCATAAAGAGCAGAGATATACCTGCCTGATTATTCTTAAAAAAAAAAAAAAAAAAAAAAAAAATTTCTCAAATAGTTTTTCTCCAAAATTATTTCACAATGATATACATCAGCCATTTAAAAACTTTTCTGCTTCAGTGCCAGTTCACACACAGAAAATCATTCAATATGATTATTTCAATCCCTGGCTAACTTCTCAAGCGTCAGGGCTTCCAAGGAGGCCATATGGCCCAGGTTGAGAATGATTGATGTGCATTGACAAAATAGACACCGAATCATTAGGGGGGTCACAATGAAGTTTTCTTTTCACTAATATTTTAAATAGCTTGAGACAATCATGGCAGTGAGAGGAGTTAGAAGAAAAAAATTCATTTTTCAAACATGCTTCATAGAATTTCAATAATTGAACCCATTTTTAGTTTGAGATGAAAAAAAAAAAAGTCTACAAGCATTTTCCCATGAGTGGGTTTATAATTCAACACCTATTGTCATATACTTCATTAATAGGTGTGATATAGGATTAACACAAACACCACGGGTCATCATTTCAGCCCGTCACCAAATCCCGTACACAAAGGGTTTTTTTTAAAGGTGGGGGGGGGGGGGTTAACCATACACTATGTACTTGGACCAATTTCCCTCTTGAACTATTTGTTAGTTATATCAGCCATTTTGAATAATCTATAATTGAACAACCATAGCCATCAGGAGTGGTAAAGGGTTTTATTTTTCTTCTATGTGCGCATGTGTTGGTGAATTCTGGTGCTAATTGCCATACAATTCTGTCTACAGATTTGAAAATCAGTACCGATAGTCCTCTAAATCGTTTTGTAGAGTGGGTTTGACTTTTAGAAGAAAAAAAAAAAAAAAAAAAAAAAAAAATTCTTTTTTAGGGACCTTATTAATAGCATCTAGATCTCTTCCAGATGTGTCCAATTATTGACTGTGATGGCAGGTTCATATTCATCACGAGAATGTTTGAAATATTTTGCTATAATATCTGGACACTGACCTGTCACACAAAAGCATGAGAGCAGAAGTTTCATCCGATTCCTTTGAGGAAATTGTATTTTAGAAAGAAAAGAAAAAAAGTGTTTTGTTTTGATTTTTTACAGAAGGACCTTTATTGACAGTTCATAGGCAAGTTATTTTGTTGCTACAGCAGCTGATGGCGCCATGCCTTTCTTAGTACGGGGTTTTGCTACTTGGCCTTCTCTGAAACCATTCCTGGAGAAAAATAAAAATACAACATTAATCGATCTGAAACCAGTGAATATTGTGTAAGTGGAAAATAAACTCAATTCCTCTCTTGAAACTTGTTAGCCATAACAAAAGTTAACAACCTACTATTTTAATCTTTTCGAGCCCCAGCTATCAAAGAGTTTAATACATGAATCAAAATGTCCCCAGTAGATTTCTACGGGATATACACATCCCAGCTGCCTAGTAAGGGTTTGAAACTTATGCTTATTACATATAACTTTGAAAATTAAAGCAATGTAACAAAAAAACATACAAGTCCTTTCCAGCCATGGACCTCTCAATACTTGAAAGTGAACTGGAATAATAAATCCCTCATCTAAATGCCCACATTTGATAACCCAAGGATGATCAAAATTGTTTACCAAATTTATTGATATATCATTTGATAAGAAAAATAAATAAAAAAATTATCGAAGTTTTCACCTGTACAAAAATATGAGTGTACAAGACTAGCGCCTTTTTTTTTTTTTTTTTTACAGGTATCAATTATGAAGCAGAATATTCATATTTGCTCAACAAATAAAAAAATGAAAAAATTCATTTGTATAAAATTATCTTGAATTAATTTTTCTATCTTCAGTAACTTAATGCTAACTTCTCTCAAATTTAACAAGATTCGGGCTATTATGACCAACTGCAGCCCCATCGGAGAAGTTTTTTTGTGACTTATATTTTGCTTTTGATCCGTAAGACTTCCCCTCAGAGAATTGGTCAGTTTTGAAAAACTTGATAGCGTTCAACTAAAATCTGACTTCAAGAAGCATCCACATTGTCAACAAAAATTTAATAGCAAACAAGATCAATAGAGAGACTAATTATCATCAATTCTCTTCCTGTGAATTTTCAGAGGAATTGTTGGGAAAAAGAAAGACTGGTCTGTTTATCAAATATTGAACTCTTACATACACATTTGAGAGTTACCTTCAAATTTTAAAAATGGGATTGTCAAGGGGGAAAGAAAAAAAACAAAAAAAAAACCTTTTGCGTTTTTTCACAGTCTTCACTGAAGGGAGATACAACAGGGGGGGGGATCAAATCTGAATTTGCATAGAGGTACTTAAAACCAGTTTTCTAAATAAATACAATCTAGGAAGTTTGTCATTTAATGCTAATCATCCATTCTATACTTCAGCCGATTTCATTCGCAGTTTTTTCCTCTTTCAACACTGGATGCTCAAAAGTCTCTGGATATCCAACTAATTCATTAGATATGATACTTGCATCTGAGGTCATATAAATTGCCTACAATTTTATAATAGCAAAAAATTCTGGAAAGTGGTACTGAACATAGAAGTTCCACACAAGAGAAATTTAGACTAAATGTAAGGCTATAATTACTCATGACCACCGAACTAAAAGATTCCAAGGTGAGTAGCTAATTTGATGTGGAATGAAAATATTGATGAAAATTTGAAGATTTCATCCGGCTAACTTGACAGAAGTTAGAGTGCAGTTCAGCACAACACTTTCTTTATAAATCTGAAACCCACTAAAAACTCAATTTCTTCCATCATTAAAATTTCCTGGAAGAAAGGTACACCGTTTATTCAAAGCACATAAAAATATAGATTTTTTTTGCTTCCCTTCAGAGTTGGTGTGCATAAAAAATATGACCCTCAAATGCAAGGTGTACAGATATTAGGTGTTTTAAAATTAGAAATCGCCAAGAAGTTCAACAAGTTTCAAATTTTGTCATAGTTGAATCCTGAAAGCTATTTCAACAATAAAAACACTTCACTATTTCTGAAGTATTGCTATACAGAATTCCAGCAGTGAAAATTTTGTATCACCCAAAGACTTTTCAGCTCATCATTTTACTCCAACATATCTGCTATGTAGAGACTAAACAGGTCATACTTTTCCAACAACAGGAGAAGGGTCAAATTTCAATGGCCTTTTTTCAGCTGAAGCAAGATTTAAACCATCAAAAATTGCAGAATTCATATAAGTATGAAAATCTGACAAAATCAATGAAACATATCTTGCCATCACTACCTGACTCCTTAACCCCAATCCAGGCAACAGACACGGGAAATTGCTGCCACTTTACAGAGCTTCCAACATAAACCACCTCTTCCTGAGTGGAATTCTTGAAATCATACAAAATAGAAATACTAAATGATCAGGGAGAGGAGGGTGAAACAAAATATAGCTAACACACTCTTTTTAAACCATTCAGGAAAACATCACACTCTGTGTATGTTGATACCCGAGAGATATATAATGTGTGCTGTGTTTGATCAATTTATCTCTTGGTTGAAGAGGGGGAACTACTATCTTGAGAGCATGACAGCACATAACTAATATACGGTGTCCAATTAATGACCCCATTACACGATTCCAGGGATGTATCAATATTTGTAAACAAAACACACATATTTATGGATTTTAAAGAATCAACAATGACCGACACCATCAAAAACATCAAACTTAAAATGCTTCAGCAGATCCCAAAGATCTCCAGCTCTAAAGCCACCATTCATGATTTAAGTTCTTTGCATTCATCAACACTGAACTTTGGAAGTAGCAGTGAAAGGGGAACAAATCTTACAATAGAAAATGATCAAATAAACTAAACCACTTACTTGAATCTTCTGTATACCATTTTTAAGTGCTTCATACGACCAGTGCCAGTTGTTCTCCTCCTCCTGGATTTTACACTCCAGTTGTCTATTAAGAGAAAAAAAAAGGGGCAAAATGAGACAAAACTCATCTTATTCAATATACAATGAATCTTAAGCATGTAGACAAAATGAGAACAGCTTAATAATAGAATATTCTTTGCAGTATAATCTTGACCATGCCAACAAGGATGATTATTGTAACACAAGATATGGATTCAACAATGATCAAATTCTCAAGTCTTTAATTGCTCCTTCAAGCATGATCTTTCCATCGACATTTTATCCAAGAAGTGCCCACTTAAAGAACACTATCTATTCAGTGAAATCACCCCTCATTTTCATGACCCAAAAATTGCTAAAAATCAATGCTGTGAAAAGTAAAAACAAGATGAAACTGGCAAATCTTTTACTTACACTTCCTTTTACGAGCAGCTGGGTAGCCACAGGATGCACATCTTTTTTTCTGGATATGGAATGAACGACGCCCACATCTCCGACAATGAGTGTGGGACTTATCGTTCCTCTTACCAAAACTGGATGTACCCTTCGTCTGGAAGAAAAAGACACCGAATTCAAATTTGATGGATACATTATAATTCAGAACTCAACAAATGACATGATAGGCAACACACAATAAAAGCAAAGCAGCCGGACACGTGCATAAGTAAAAATGAACCTTTAAATTCAAACAGATATTCTAGTGATCAACCGTATATGGTACATTTGATTCTAGTTGGAAATTTCTTGGCCAATTACCTTCCAACCTCTTCACATTCAAAATTTTGACAGGGTATTATCAGTAAGGTTGTGGTCTTCGGACACGAAAATTTCTGAACAAAATCAACTTCTGATGTAGACATGAAACGTTCAAAGCTATACCATACATCAATTCATATGCAAGTGTTTCAAAATCTTCGGAAGTAGATCACACCAATAATAGCCTATCAATAATAATTCAAGATTGATGTTGAAATACCCTTTTATGGTATAGATACATATGCATCGAACTATTCTTAATAACAAAACAATTTATTCCAATCATTCCCATCAAGTTAATTTTTCAAATATACTCACTGAATATTGAACAGCGAGGGTGGTCAGTAAGTTTTACCTATTATATTGTTCATGTTGGTATATAATGCCCACACGCAACACCACAAATCTTATGAATTCAATTTTTTTTGCTCTTACAAAAACTACAAGGCTTTCCAATAAGAAAAATAAGCATCATTATCATACTTATTCATCCTCAAATCAAATCTTAATGCACACATGGTTTGATATATATTCAATACGAGGGGTAAACGAATATGCCTCCACGTTGGATTAACTATGATTACAAAAAAGGATCAGTTCGTCTGAAATAGGTTTACGAATTTACTGTGTCAAGATAAATTATCAAATATTAAGGATATCAAATCAATCAGAGCCGGTCTGATATTCCCGAGAAACAGATATCGTCAAAATTTATTTATGAATCAGAAAAAAGGTAAACGAGGGAAACGTACCTCATGGCAAAACGGGTCAGAGTATCATTTTATATCTTTTCACTAAATCTCCCTAAAATCTAACGCAAGAGAAAAATGACGGACCGGCAAAGTGATTAATATGCATAATTGAAAAAAATAAATCCATGGTTTTATTTATAATTTCTCTTCACCAGGCGATTTCAAAACAGTTTACAATATTACGATTAGAATTTAATTACTATCTTCATGTTGTACCTACAGCCTCAAATATGAGCTGAAGTGAAGGAAAATCTTTTCGCTAATAACAAACGTTTCGTAGAAGTATCTTATTTTTTCGCCGTGGAACAGAATGGATTCACCATGAACTTCGAAGCCCATCTTTGATTATGCCAGGTAATAGAACAATTCATTACAGGATAAATACAGAAAAAAAACATTTGAAACAAATATCAATGACGATAAGGAATAATTATAACAGAAAAATTTCGAGATCTACACATCTAATTATTAAGGAGAATTGAAATGAAGTTCAGTCTCTCTTACATGATATGCACGTGGCTTATATCTTTCGGTGATCGGTTGGGGCAAATAAACGTTCCCCCCACAAATCTACGATAAACTTATGCTTTACGAAACACTAATATCATGCAGTGAGACTAATCGACATATGTTTATCATCTTTTCCACACGAAAAAAAATGCATGAAATACTTAAATCGGCTACTTGATCATACGTTCGTCCATGCTGGCTCGTTCGCACGTACGGTATATAAAATCAATTTTAAATGTAGTTAAAGGATAACACAGGTAACAAAACGACGCAAATGAAAAGGAAAAAGTACATACATTTCAATTCTCTAAAAAATTAAGCTCGATTATATGTTAAAATTAAAAGATGAAAAAGGATAAACAACGGAGGAGAAAAATAGCACTCACCATTTCGACGCCAGCAAAAACGGAAAGGAGGTTACCTCGATTTCAATTCCGGAAGTAGTCTAGAATTGCGTACAAAATGAGAAACGGTGTTATTAAAAAATACAAACTCAAGCGAAACGAATAAGATCTTTGCAAATTTTACGAGTTTTTGTTATTTTTTTTAAATATTTTCATTACAAAATAATTTTTATAAAATTTACAAATATCAATAGCAATAATGAAATATTTTTTTTTATTCGTAAGATAAAGCTTTGAAAATACTGAGTCCTTCGACTTTAAATTTCATGCAAAGATTTATGGGGTTTATTTTTAGTGTTCATAGGGTAATTTTTTTAGAAGTGCTTTCTAGTTGGGCATTTTAAATAAATATGAAAGTAAGTCATTGGATATTGAATTAAGAACTGATACTACCCTTTGATTCGTGATCGTATCATGCAAAAAAGCAAATGAAAGAATTTTATGCAACAGTTTTTATGAAAAACTTTCCAGTATTGCATACACATGTTTGTTGTTTAAAATAAAACTTTAATCAAAATTTCACCAAGTATATTTAAATCATTTATACTTGAAAGTATAAATCAGTATACTTGAAAGTTAAATATAAATGCATCCAAAACTGATCTGGATTTAAATAATTTTTTATCCTTTATATGAAAATGATGCAGTTATTATTTTGGATAAGAAGGTGCAGGTGGCCAAACAGTTATTAGCATGGACAATGGAATAAGCAATTCAAGTTCAAACACCAGCTGAGAGTTTACTTCACACTGATGCCCTTGAGAAAAGTATGAATTCATCTCTTCTCCCTCCAGCAATGGGTAAATAGCAAGGCAGACTGGGCTTCCTCTCTCCATGGTTGGAAACCAGTCTAGGAGATGGACAACTCTGATTCCAAACCAGGGATTGGGGCCCCATTAAAGCCAGCAATGCCTTGGTCATCCACTGCATCCTGGTCTGTCTCCAACCAACCTGACTATGTTTTGCCGCTGGACCCAGACCCAGATGTTTTTATTGCTACTTACTCATTTTGTAACAAAATATCAATTTAGATATTAACAAATATATGTAGGCAATGATATCTTTTCACACACACACATATATATATATCATTGTGTCATCCACAGACAGCTATTTCGTTGTATTACAACTCTTCAGTGTGGCTAAAGACAATCCATTATCCCATCCAGTACCACGAGGCAGGACTGAAACCACAGAACTGGGCAGTCAGTAAGGCTGAATTTAAGCAATATATTCTATATTTTCTTAAATTCCCCATCCACAAGAGTGCTCTATTCCTATGGAAGGGTATTGCATATATTTATGTACATTTTTTTTTTCAACTGCTGTATTAGTTTCAGTTATCATAAAATGTATTCCTATATACCAAACGTTTTCAAAATCTTGACTTATGATTGTTTTAACTATTTCAAATCCTGTATCAGGATTTGATGTAATTAAATACTCTTCCTGAACATGAACACTAAACTTAATATTTTAATTCAGTTTGATCACTGTTCATACTTTTATAACAACTGTAATAAGAAAAAAGGGCTCAGGCAACTTGAGCTGCATGATAAATATCAAAGGGTTATACTCGGCTCACGGGTCGTTGTTTGGCCACCAGAGATATACAATATGAGTTCAAGCCTTGTCAGAAGCAACTTCTTTATTCTGATTTCATGCTGCTTACTTGAATAGTCAGAGAGTATATCAACCTAGACTGTTGGGATTGAAAGGAACAAGATGGAGAACAGGTCTGGTTGGGCATTCAATAGAAACTATCACATGACCAATGTCTTTTGGCTGCATGCTATGATTTATGATTTAGTGATCAATTAAAAAAATTGGAAAAGCTGGGGGTGATCAATGAATGAATTACTATCTTCTGCTATTGGTTGGGCAGTGATTACTGAAAAAGTCCAAATCTCCAAAAAGCAAGCATGAATGCTGTTGGGCACAAACTAAGGGATCAATCTAGAATAAACTTACATTGCAAATTGAATTTACAACCAAAAAATTTATTTAGGGAGGGGGATTTTCAAAAGAAAAAAAAAATTTATTAGACATAATAAGGAGCAAATATTTGCAATGTCAACCCTCTAGCTTGGTGTAGTTTGTACAAGTGATACATATATACATACATAGCCAGCCAGCCAATTAGTCAGACAGACCAACTCGAAAACTGGAGAAACCTAAGTTGAGTTTTAGTGACATAAAAAAATTGACAATGAAAATACTTCATCTGAATGCTACTCCTATAACTAGGTAGTAAACAAACAATATGGTACAAAAAATCTGTGTAAACAGAGCAGATCAGAAATAAGATTTGATCTGCAATCGTTGGCTTTTATAACCCAAGTCGGTTGTCGTGTTAAGACATGCCTCCCAAGCATGGGTGTCTGCAAGGGAGGGATTAGGCCTTCCCACAAAGGATAAGGAAGAAGGGAGTTTGAAAGTTGAAACCTAACAGTCAATAAAGGATAATGGTGCAGTACAATTGTATTAGTTAACCCCAACTTAATGTTCACATTTAAAAAGACTGTGTATTATTATTCGCCGGAAACAGGGTTGCCACTAAGATAATCTGAGTTTATCCCCTCCCTCCCCTGGAAAAGTGGCAGCAGATGTCCACACTCATAAGGAAAAATGGATGTGATTTTGAGTTTTGCCAAAAGTTTATTACTTTTTTCTAATCAGTTCTGTTTACTAATTGCCATAGAATGACAGTCTGGGTAGTTGGGATAAAAAACAACTGAAATTAAGATGGAAGAAAAATTAGTCAAAAATTAATAATAATTGACAATGCTTCATCGAATAATAAAAGTTAAGACACAGTGGTTCCCCCTAATCCATGGTTTTGCTTTTCTTTGTTTCAGTTACCTACAATCGACCCCAACAATAAACAGTTTATGTTTTGCTCAATAATGGTGCTAAATTGCAAGATTTATGGTGCTGGCTAATTGGATATGTCAAGCAGAAGCTGTGAAATGCTTCCTTTAAATGAAAAGATGAAAGTTCTTGACTTGATAAGAAGAGAAAAAAAATCATATGCCAAGGTTGCTAAGATCTACAGTAATAACAAATCTTTTATCTGTCACATGATTTTTATTGTAGTATATTATTATAATTGTTCTATTTTATTATTAGTTATTGTTGTTAATCTCTTACTGAGCATCATTTATTAATCAAATTTTATCATAGGTCTGTAAAGGAAACAACATGATATATATAGGGTTTGGTACTATCTGCTGGGGTTTTGGGACGTATCTCCTCTAGATAAGGAGGTGAGGCCACTGGGGCCACATTTCAAACGACTTAAGACTATAAAAAATATTCAATGCTTGCACCTTTTCTCCCTAGTCATTATTTGTTTGTATGTCAAAATCAAAAAAAGATAAATGAATTTTACTGTTATTTTCAACATTGCCATAAAAATGCAGAGAAAAAAAAAAAGAGGCAAAATTCAATTTCAGCTGGTAATTGACATTATTATTTCATAGGTTTTTTTCTTTAACTACTGACATCTATGAAGATTACTTATCTTGAATTGTTTTGAGATTCCGAGCCAAAGTATCTTCAGAATTTATTTTTGACTTGCTTTCTCCATCTTGTAGTGCCCCCTATGCTTTTAGTTAGGAATTAAGTACGAAACTCTTCTTTTAGCTAGATATCCAAAACGTCACTTCCTCTGACGACCCCTATAAAACCACTGGACGCACATGGTCCAGTGCTCATTAGCTCCAGCACCCCTAGCTGGGTACGCTTCTAGCCCCGGCTTCTGCAGCCGGCCATTCTCTCTCTTTCCTCCTCCCTGGCCCAATGCTCCTTGGCGCCAGTATTCCTAGCTGGCCGTACCTCTGGCCCCGGCCTTTGCAGCCGGCCACTCTCTTTCCTTCTCTCTAAGATCATTATCATATCACCAACCCACTGGCCGATCCAATCTTAACCACCATCCTCACTTCGGGAAACACGTTCTATGCCTTTTATAGTCTGTTCATCAAGAGAGTCTAACAGCATTTGAGAATAGACCCCAAGTTAACTCACTTACTTGGCAGTAAGGCTCACACACTGAACCCGGTTTCCACGTATCTGGGAGAAATCCAACCATACGGAATCCATGCGTTCAGACAACTCCACTACAACTTCGACGCTAGTATTATCAAGACGAGAGAACTCCCACCTTTTATTATCTCTTCTCCTAACATTACTTCTCACGATCGATCGTATTAGCATTACCCATACATGTACCTCAACTTTATTCTTGTTTTAAACGTACATCTCTTGTCTGGCCAAAACATGTGTATGTGTTAATTCCTCTTCATTTCAATGAGCGTCCAACTTCATACTTGGCGCGCATTCCATTCCCTTCTCTTTGTACAGCTTCCTTCCTTCCACAGCTACAGGGCCGGCGCACTACACATCACCCACGAGGATCCAAAATCCTCGTCTCTCAACAATCTATCGCTGTTCAGATCCAACAATAGACACTATGCGCAAGAACTCGTGTGGATTCAACACTAAAAGACTCTCCATCCAATAATCTTATTCCAGTTCAAACTGCTTATTTTAATGGTTATGTGACGTATCATTTCAGGAAGTATGGAGAAAAAGCAACAATAAATGAATAAAATTTGTCAAAAATTTAAAATTAAAATTCTCTATAACAAGCTTGGTTGCTGAAGGGTCAAACTTCTATTTCAACTGAAGATGATTTGTGCAACTATTGCATTGTAGATATAAGAGATAGATTTATAAATATACAAGTATTGTCAGTTTGATTCAGTTGGTAAAAGAGCCATCTAGCATTGGTCATGATTTCATATAATGGTAGGGAAATATTAAACCAAACGGTGAAGAGTTTATTTTCCAAAATTTGGTGAGGATTGCTCTTGTTCTTGTTTTTGTTATGGGGGAAAAAAGGGAGTCAACACCAACTTGGAATTCAAATATCTTAAGACTATTGGAAATTTTCCATACATCTTTCATCTTTTTTCTTTAGTCATTATTTGTTTGTATTTAAAAATCTAATGAAGGTAAAAAAATTTTACTTATAACTTTTATCCAGCAGACAACTTTAAAACAAGGGATGAAAGTGACTTTAATCTTCTTCTTTTATATGGCCTTGTGCCTGACTAATAAGGTAAGCTTAGTAAATATCTGGGATATTGATAATCAAAACTATATTTTCTCTCCAAATACTAATATCCGTGAATAAAACAAAATTTCAATTGTGATAAAAAACCAAGCAAAGTTGTTTCCTGTGTTGCACGACAGATGAGGAAACAAGGCAGCCCACCTTAACGTGTCCACTGAGTGCAGAAGTCAGATAAGTGCAGGTTCCAACCTTATGTGGCTTTCACTACTCAACTGAGAGAGGGTATGAAAATCCAGGGCTAACAAGGAAAGAAAAAGCTATCACCGAATCCGACATTAAAGTGTTGCTGCAATTGGAAAAAGTTCTGTTTACTACCGTCACATTCAGATTGTTCATCTGAGGAAGGCTGTAGAATGAACCGGACAAATTGTAAACAACGCAAACAACAAGAAGGAATTCAATTATCTGAAAAACTCTTTGAAATGATATTTGTCTCTGTTTCTTGAATGATCTATGGAGACCCAAATATTGTTTGTAACAATTGTGGCTTTCGACGGGGCCAGGGTGCTAGCCCGATACCCAAGACATACTGCTTTATTGGGCTAAAGCACTGTAACTTCACTACTATTCACCTTCAACAGTGTGTGGGAAGAAGTGTTTTCAAGCCTTTCCAATGGGTGTTAGTATGAAATGAATGCAAACTGTTCCGCTGAAAGTTTAAACAACTCATAGATTTCCCCCTCTTTACCCATTAGGCCCCCTGCACCCCCCATGATATAAAGAGTCTTGACTGAAAGTCAAAAGCTCTGAATTATTAACCTAGATTTGGAGGCATGGCCTAATGTTATTGTTATCAGTACAGAAAACATATTTGGCAAACTGAGTCCACATTCCAGCTGAGGTTACTTATATTCACTTAGCATTAATGTTTTGGTGGAAAGGCATGAATCTACCACTCCCTATGCTCTGTCCCATTGTCAGATATCTTAGAAGATCTTATCACTGATATGTTATCATCATTGATGGAAAATAGATGGGATGAATCAACACTTGAAAGAAAAAACCCTCCCAAGGCAGGAAAACCAAACTTTTCGAATTTGGCTTTTTTTTTCAAATCATTCTGATTAACAAGTTCTGTTTAAAATTTTTGGCTTTTTCCTGACTTTGACCCTTGGATGACTTTTTTTTTTTTTAAAATCTTAGACATTTTTTTCCAATGTGAAAAATTTAATCCTGTCTATTGACATAAAGTTAATGTTATCAATAGTTTTCTAAAAGCACTGTGGAAAATAATGTCTCCAATTCATTTCAATTTACATATTTATAGGAGCCAAATGTTCCAAAAAGAGCTAAGGTAGCTCCAAAAGAGCTAAATTGGCTAACTTAGCCACATCACTTACCGCTTGCCTCCTCCATACTGGTACCAACTTGGCCTCTTTCAAGCTGGAAGTAGATTATTGGCTCTAAAGTGAATAATTATTTTACAATCTAAATATAATATAAAACTGGGCGTTTACTTTTCACCCCTCTTTTTGGTCTTTCATGGCTTTTTTACTTCTCATGTATTATTTGGCTTAAAATTCAGATTTCAACTTGACAAAGGCTTTTACCCTATTGTCAACCTTGACAAAGTCTGATTGAATATTTGTATATATATAAGAGGTGTCATACAATAGTTTGTCTGTCATGGTAGGTGAACCACCTAAATGTAGACACAGCTTAACCAAATTTGGCATACATACTCAATAGACCAAGGGGAAGGTTTTAAAGTAAAAGGTTTTAAAAAATTGGAAAAAAAAGGTTTTTATCGGGGGCGTTCTGTTTACAATTTAACTATAATGTTGAACTGGATCCTTACTTTCTGTTCAATATACATATATACATACATATCTCCTTATTTCATTTGCTCATATATAATTCTTCAAGGGGTCAAAAGTGAAGAGGAGCTTTTTTCTCCTTTAAGGGGTCAAAGTAAATGAAACTTTTTTCTTTTTTGAGGAGTCAAAAGTGAAAGGAATTTTTTTCCCTTAAGGGGTCAAAAGTGATGGGATATCTCCCTCCTCTAATGGGTCAAAGGTGAAGATAGACTTTTTGGGGGTCAAAAGTGAGGTGGACTTTTATTTTACTTAAAGCGGTCATAAGTGAAGGGAAACATTTTTACATATCCGAAAACTTGAGTCCATGTTTTTACTCCTTTATTATTCAACCCAGCATTGGCGGGAACTTCAAGCTAGTTGATGTATGTAACTGGATGAATTTCTTATATCTACCATGTCTATCGGAGCAGTCAAATCCAAGGGAAGCAACTCTTTAATGGAAATCTATTTAAGCTGATAGTTATGTCAAATTCCAGTCCGAATCAGAATCAACTTTCTCCCCCCACCCAGCAAGAAGAACAATAACAACCCTCACCGAATTTAAGAGAGTAAGCTCTTCACTATTTGTCAATCATGTCAAACCAGTATATAAAAGAACAAAATTTTAAGTAATCGTCTTCAGTTGGAGTAGAAGTTGGAGTCGAGTTTGACCCTGCAGTAGCCAGGCTTGTTATGCACACCTGGTGTAAATAGGTAATTATTATGTTTTTTTAAAGATAATTTGACTAATGAAAATATCCTTCCTCTCAAAATGCAGAAGAACCGAAAATACAAGCCAGAAAGCAACTATTTGATGTAATCTTTTTATGTTCACAAGAAACATGAAAAGTACTTAGGTAAAAAATATGGAAATGAACTTCCTTTCCTTTTTTTTTTTTAAAGTGATTTTTGTGTAGATTTTTAAAAATTCGTCAGTAGTGTGTTGGGGATGATGAAGTAATATTTTTATTTGTTGAATACCTGAGAGAGAAATAGAGAAGGAGTGGTTGTTTAAAATAAGATGTCAAATAAAAATATCATTGACTATTTAATGCGAGCATGAAAGATATGTTGGTAAAAGATGTAGAAATGGACTTCTTTTATTCAAAGAGCTGTTACTTGTGATATTTTCCAGTTCACCAGCAGTGTGTGCGGAATGATAACGTCAATTCATATTTGTACTTTATTGAGTAAATACCGAAAAATTTTTATCAAAAATCAATAATTAGTTGATTTTGGTAGATTTTTAAATCAAGTTGTTTTTGCAGAAATCTTTTCGGAAATTTTACAATGCAAATTTCTACAATCATTTTTCGTTTACATTATTACAACTTTTTCACTATCAATTCGAAGAAAAAAAAAAAAACCTCCGGTTATGTAGAGTCTACACAAATAATTTTTATATGAGATTTGGTGATTTTTTTTTCATTGCGTGTTTATATGGGGTCATTTTTTATCTTAAAAACAGTAAATGGTTGATTTTTGGCATACACATTTGCTTCATCTAACCTCTGCACTTTGATAGGGAAATCTATTTTTACTCGACCTTCTTATTTTAAAATAAATATATTAAATTTCTTTTTACGTTTAGTGTGCACAAATATATTACTTGTAACTGATCTATAATGAAGAGTTATTTCCCTTAGACAATGACCCGTATGTATAAGTAGTCAATTCAAATTAT
This sequence comes from Thysanoteuthis rhombus, assembly GCA_963457665.1. Classification (NCBI taxonomy): domain Eukaryota; kingdom Metazoa; phylum Mollusca; class Cephalopoda; order Oegopsida; family Thysanoteuthidae; genus Thysanoteuthis; species Thysanoteuthis major. The sequence continues at coordinate 36,465,088 of OY735235.1, read as the reverse complement.
CAACGAAAGTTAAAAATGTAAGAGTTGCTTCCCTTCCACATGTAGCGAAATGTGTTTGACATTTTTTACGATTGTGTATAAATGATGTACTTGTTACTGATCGAAGTTTTACTGTTAATATCATGGTAAATATTATCATGATTATTAGAGACAGTCAATCATAACTGTTACCAAAACTGTCAATATAGGTTTCTTCAGTTTTTAAGATGATCTGGTTGGCTGGTTAGCTGACTGGCTGGCCACATCGCTGACACACAGGGATCCGAAAATTTGAACATTTACTCCTTATGGTGAGAAAACGAGTTCTTAAATTTTGATAAATCCCCCTTCCCAATTGGTTTTTAGAGGAGGGTTCAATTTACAATGTATGTTTATGCTACATGGGTCCCTTAGATTGTGTGCGGCAGTATTCATGCTTGTTTTTTTCAAAATTCAGAATTTTTTGGTGAGAGGTGAGAGAAGTAACTTATTCATTGATCACCCTTTTTTCTAATTTTTTTTCTATTGATCACCCCTGATTCAGCATGCTGTTAACAGATGTTGGTCATGTAACAGTTTCTATTGAGTGACTAACCTGACCAGTCATTATTATTTTTTTCTCTTCCTTTTGCTTCTTTTTCTTCCTTTTTTTCTTCTTTTTTGCTTGTATTTCTTCTTCACCTTTGTATCTACTTTTCTTCCTCCTTCTTCTTCACCTTTCTTTTAATTTTCCTGACATAAAACTCAGATTCCATGGAGAGAGAGTAAAGAAGGGAGCCACCAAGACCACACCAAGGCTAGGATATATATCTTTAGCCAAAAGATTAAAACAACTTAATCTAGAGACCAAGGAATACAGAAGAAAAGATGCTGACTTATTGGAAGTCTATGGAACAACATACATGCATTAAGAATTGATATATATTGTTAAAAATGCCCTGATAAGTAAATGTTGACTTTGTCTATCTGCAGTAAAATCAGAGGATACACTCATAAACTACAAAGTCAGACCTCAACTGGTGTTAGAAAAAATTTCTTCTTGGCAAAAGTAGCAAACACATAGATCAGCCAAAGTGAAAAGACGGTTACATCTGAGAATATCAATATTTTCAAAAATAATCCTAATTTGTCTAATCGATGTACCTACATCTGTTTAATTCATATGAATAAACTGTATCTTTTATATTCATCTATTGCATTTAACTATAAAAATCCATATTTAATATTAATCTAATTTAAGTTCCTAACAATCCTTCTTATTCAGAGATATGAGATGCACATAGCTAGTGGGTTAGAGATGTATTATTGAATTAATAAAATGGATAACCTGCTATAATTCTGAAACCAGTCTTGCTAGAAAATCAATAATGTGCCTGTAATACTACAAATAATAAAGACATTTGGCAGCATGCTGTGTTGGGGGTGATCAATTAAAAAAATTGGAAATCTGTGTGATCGATGAATTAATTACTTCTCAGGCATTTTGCTTGGCCATGATCACCAAAAATATCCGAATTTTAAAAAACAAGTGTGAATTCTGTCAGACACAAACCAAAGAACCAATTTTGCTTAAACTTACGTTGCAAATTCAAAGAAACAAAAATTTTTTTCTAGCCATAGTAAGGAGTATATATTGAAATGTTCAGCCTTCTAGCTCTGTTTGTGAGGCCTGTATGAATGATACATACATGCATACATACATAGCCAGCCGGACTAATTTAAAAACTGAAGAAACTTATTTTGACAGTTTCGGTGACATTTTTGGATGACAGTTTCTATTAATATTTCACAAGTACCAGGACCTCACAGGAAATTGAGAAAACTGTGCCACATGAAAATAATAATCAATTTGGAATTGTGTCCAAAACCCTAGAATCAAGATTAGATGAATTAGAAATTCAAGGAAGAATTGAAACTGTTGAGATCACGCAATTACTAGGATACTGAGGAAGGTGCTGGAAATTTGATGAGCCTTGCTCCCACTCTGCAGTATTAACCACCAAACATCTTCTGTGAACTTACAAAAGAATGAATGAGTGAAAGAAGAAGAAGAAGAAGAAGAAGAAGAAGAAGAAGAAGAAGAAGAAGAAGAAGAAGAAGAAGAAGAAGAAGAAGAGTTATTATAAAAATTAGCTCGACCTGCAGAAATTCCAAATTATCTCATGCCTCTGCTTTTCTCTCACCCTTTACATTATCTCCTCATTCTCTCCCTTATCCATTCCACTTCATTGCCTGTCAATGTTTTTATCTAAATGTTATACAAACCTGGATTAGTTTCATGTGTGAAAAAAAGCAATAAGGAATGCATAAATATTTACTTCCCCATCCATTTTTTTATCTTTCTTTTGCTCTATCTCTCCATAGAAATGTCTACAAATCTCTTACGTTTGGATAATTTTACAGTAACAGCTTGACCCCTCAAAAATCTTCGGGTGTTGACCACTAAGATTATCCATTATCTTATGCCTCTGTACTTCTCTCACCTTTTGCATTTATCTTCTCATTCTCTCCCTTATCCCTTCCACTTTATTGCTTGGCCATGTTTTTATCTAAATGTTAGGCAAACATGGATTAGTTTCATATACAAGGAAAAGAAATAAAGAATGCACAAATACTTTCTTCTGTATCCTCTCTTTCAACTTTCCTTAGCTCTATCTCTCCTTGAAAAATTTGAATATATTGCGATTTATATATCTTCCCATCCTTACCAGACTTTTGGTCTTTCATTCATTGTTCCTTGATACTTATATAGCAAGCCTGTCCTTTCTATGTTGTTATTTCATTTACATCCTTTCCCCCTTCTCTTTCACCGGGTTTTCTTTTTGTTTTTTTTTGAGCTTTCTCACTTCCTACTTCCCATCCTCTTCTTCCTAGCTTTGCCCGATTCCTTCCTGTCAAATATTACAGCTTGAGCATCTCAATCTCAGTAATATTTAAGACCCAGCCTTTTTCAGCCTGACCCAATGATACCTGACTCAATCTAACCATGACCCAGAATATGTGGTAACTGAGAATCACTGCCTATCTGTTATTGACTGTGTTAGCATTACAAAGAGGAATTTGTGCATTCAAGTGTTTATTCTTTTCTCATAATATCTAAACAGCCTGCAAATAGACCCATGGCATAAGTATTACCCAAAAGCATTCAAACTTCAGGCTTTTTCTTTATAGAATATGGATGGAAAATGATTTGAATGTTCCTGCATAAATAAACTGAATTTCTAATATTTCATAAATTGTATGAATTAAAAAATAAGTAAGTAATGAATTTTACCTTATGCGCCAAGTTAAAAGTTAAAACTCTTGATAATTTTACTTATTCAATTCATTTGTAAGTCAGTTCAATTCTTCTTTTTTGAGATGTAAACTGTTCTATGTCCTCAATATACAATGGACCTCCCTGCTTCATTTGCATCAGTGAACCTTTTTCAATAGAGAGAAAACTAAAGCCACTTAGTCTTTCCTGACTTTATGATCCACAGAAGGAAGTGTTCATCCCCTTCAGGGCAGAAAATTTGCATTCTGCTAGAGCATCGTTACTCAGTATGGTTGAAACCTGGTATGAGACTTTTTCCAACCATCAACTCAATCATTTCACACACATTTTTTTGTGGAGACTCAGAACATGCACATAGCACAATAAATTCATTTTTCAAGTGAGTGTAATCAAATAGAGTGCCATAGCTTGGTTAGTAAGTGGTCAAGGAATTTAATTTTGTACCCTTCACACTTTTATTACTAAAGCAGCAAGAAAAACTTATGTTTTGAAAATGAAGAATATATGAACTCAATCTGCATGCATAAGCTATCTATTACATTCTGATACAATCCAAGATGAGATTCTTTACATCACCTTCCATTAACTTAATCCTTTTTCAGCTTTGGTCTTAGTTGTCACTTTTTCTGGATACAGCAGAAGTCCACAAGTCTTCAAATCTATGTTCTCTCTCTAGCTGAATTAGTTGCAATATTCTACATCTCTTCTTGTAACAGTAAAGAGCATCATATGCTTTGCTTTGTAGAACATTGTACAAAACATCAGTTTAGCAAAATAATTCTTTAAAAATTTCTAGGAACAAAATTGTCCAAAAATATTGCAGAAGTTCTGTCAATGTCCTAATCTGTAGAGTTTCCCAAAATGTCCCCAAAAGAAATCAATAAGCTTGAGTCTGTATTTTTCTATAAAGCATTAGTCAAAATATAAGATTCCATCTTGTGTATGCAATAGATGGTAAGCTAGAACCAAATTCCTATGGAGCATGTTCCCATTTAGAAGACTAAGAAAAAAAATGTTTCCAGGCCACTCAAGATCTGAAAGACGATTCTGCATTCCTTGATGCTACAGAGACCTTGCTGGAGAACTATATTCAATACATGAGCATTGCAGTGAGTAAAAATTGCAAGGGGATACTTATTGAGCACTCTCCTCTGTTGTCCATTTACATGCCCATTCATAATGCTAGCCTCATCATAAGTCAGCCCAACCATTTTATCTTGGATATAAAAATCTTCTACTATCTTCACAAGATGCCTGAGCAGACCCCAGAGGCTCGATCAGCAATAACATTACTAAAACCAACAAATCTTTCTGACATTTTGTCTTTATGAACAAAATGCAAAACTGTAGAGAGTTGTGATTTTGCCATTATATCTGATATTTCATTAAGTATGATGACAACAAAAGAAGCTGAGTTTCTCTCCTTCTTTATTTGGTTAATTTCAACATGTAATATTCCTTGAAGATGTCATTTTGTACAGTTGATGAAGTTCTTTGAAACACAATTGAAGTAGATTAAAGAGCATCCAAAAGTGAATCATAATCTCTGAGTAAATTGAGTAGTTCTATGTAATTATCTCTACTGGCTGGAGAACTGGACTTATCATGGTTTCACAGTGGAAGCTCTTGTTTTGATAAATGATATACTGTATCAATAATTCTCTTCAAAATTTCACCACTTTTCTTAACTTGCTTATTATGTCTGCATATTTCAGCCTTTTTCTGACTATCTATAAAAGTATCAATTTTCTGCTGGCCAAAAACATTTTGTAATCCAAGAAGCTTGAAAATTGGTCTGAGATCTTTCATGCTTTTATATTGTTGATATCAAATGATAATAATCAGAGTAGAACTTCCACACACTTTTATCACAAGAAAACTGTAAACAGGGCCAGCAGAAAGGCTTAGAGAGTACCTCATACCCTGTTAGCCATTCTACAGTTTCATACAAAGTCATGGAGTGCTGTTTTCAGCTCACCATATTTACCATAAATTCTGGAGGGAAATGACATTTCTAGTATATCTTTAACCCTGTAAGCCATTGTATTGCAATGATTGAATAGCTTCTTGGATTTTCTGACACTTTACAATTCTCAATTAATGAAATCCAGTTTTATTTAAGTAAGTTATTATTCTCAGAGAAGAGTTTCAGATATATATTTAAAAGAGTTCCAGATATATATTTAAAGTATATGATATATCATGAATGAATTAAATGTGACCTTATTCCTCAACATATATTTTATCAAAATGTTACTTTATTCATAAGAAATATTACTTATTTTATTAAAAATCATCAAAATAGCAATTCCTGGCATCAAGATGCAACCAAAGAAAATCTAGATCTAGATTGAAAAAAACATCTAGAATTAGATGAAAACATCAGAATTGCCAAATGAGCTACCATCAAAGACATCATCTTGAGTTGTTTTTTTTTTCAAAATAACTTTGGGCATAAATGATCGTATTCCCATTTCTTTATTATAGAAATGATAGCATCAATAACAGGAGTGCTGCAACCAAGGAGAACACCTTGAGAATATTTGGATGTAAGGGGGAATGACAATATCGAAATACAAGGGAGATAATAATCATTTTTGCATTATGTCCCTTGATTCAGTAACAAAAAGTAAGCTTTTCATATGTATTATATTAATCTATGAAGTAACAAAATTATGTGCACAGCCTGTGCTGAAATTAGGTCAAGCCTTTGCTACACTGAGAAATCATGAATTTCCTAAACTTATAACACTCTCAGTCCAGAGGTTGTCAAGTTTGAGACACTCAACCAGTATTATGCAGGTTTCTCAGTTAGAATATGTAACTGATTTCAGCTCAGAAGGGCTGAGGATAAGACAGATTCTACACTCTGATTCTTGGTAGAAAAGTGTAACAGTTGTACAAAGAAATAAGCAGAATGATATTATGAATTATGATGAATACAATGTCAGTATATTGTTGATGATAATAACTTGCCATTACAGTCGATAACAACTGTAGTGTCAAAATTTGTAGTGCTTTTAGAAGGGTTCTAGTGGATCACTGATGCCAATTTTCAAGTCTGTAGACAAAAAAATATGACCAGGAGTACTTAAATACACAAACAAATCAATAAATCCGTCAGAATAAAAACCCCCAAAAGGTCAGAAAAGATTTTTCTCCAAAAGCAACACAAAAAAAATTTAGAAAGTGTTTAGTGGAATACTTATGATGCTTGATTTCAAGCCTGTAGACAAAACGGTATGGCCAGGAGTGCTGAAACCAACAAACAATCAAACAAATAAACAATCACTCGCAAATATAAAAAAGGCAAGAATCCTTTACCATCTTTGATGTCTATGGTTGTTCAATTGAGGTCCACAAGGATACCAAAAAAGTTATACCTAGTTATTTGAAGAGACTCCTGGTCACTCAGTCAAAAGTAATATCCATTGGACATCTGCTGTGAACACTCAAACGCATGAATAATGAATACCCGAACACCTAGGAACAATTGAAAATAAATCAGACTACAGATCTAGTTAGTGACTCAATAGGAACTGACATCTTTTGGCAGCATGTTGGGGATGATCAATGAATAAGTTACTTTTGCCTTTTGTTGGGCAGTGATCACTAAAAAAAAGTCTGATTTTTCAAAAAACTAAGAGACCAATGTAGCATAAACTTACATTGCAAATTGCCCCCCCCCCCCCGAAGAAAATTATTTGGGCGGGGGACGTTTGTTCTAGACTTAATGATGAGTAAATGTTTGATATTTCATCCCTCTAGTTCCATTGGTGCAACCTGTGTGCATGATATATAAATACATAGATAGCCAATCAGTCAGCCAGACCAATTTAAAAACTGAAAAAAAACTAATGTTGACAACTTTGGTGACAGTTTTGGTTGACGGTTATCAAAAGCCTTATTGAAATTAGCAAGAATACTCAGGAGAGTGTTGGAATATTAAGGAGACCTGCTATCACTTGATCTTTAGTAAGGAACCCCAGGTAATACTTGTGCAAAAATTCATATAACATCAACGATAATAATAACCAGCCATCTCAGTCAATAATTGAACAACCGTGGCATCAAGTCCTGCAAAAAAAATTCCATCAAAGAATAAATGTGATCAGAATAAATTCTACTTATGACATCACAGGCATTTTCCACTGGAAAACATCTAAAAATATCTACATTCTGGAGAATCCACATGTTATTCCCATTTAAAAAAATCTAAAATAGGACTATCCTCATCTTAGTTGTTTATCATACGTTTCAGCCATTGTACTCTACAGCCTTCATCAGGTATCATCTGCTAGGTGTAGAGAAGTAACGAACCGAACCCTTTATTTAACTGACGGGGTATATTGACCGCACTCCCCTCTTTGTATGAAAAACAACCAAGATGAGGATAGTCCAAATAATAATCGAAATTATAATAATACCTCATCTCAAAAATTCAGAGAAACACTATCTAAAATAGGGTGAATAAAACATCTAAAAATATCTAGATTCTGGAGAATCCAGATGTTATTCCCATTGAAAAACATCTAAAATAGGGTAAATAAAACATCTAGAAACATCTAGATTCTTAAGAATCTAGATGTCATTAAAAAAAACCCAACAAAATAAAGCCCCCAAAAGGTCAAAGATTTTTTTTGTCATTTTTTTGGTTTGAATTTTAAAAAAAAATTTAATTCATAAAAAAGCCACAGTCCAGAACAGTTCATTAGAAACTTTGTTTCCTTTATTACTTGTTAGAAACCGTCAACAAAACTGTCACTAAAACTGTCAGCATAGGGTTCTTCAGTTTTTAAGGTAGGCTGGCTGGCTGTCTATATATATGTTGCATGAACAGGTAGCATCAATGAAGCTAAAAGGCCGAAAATTTAATTTGCAATGTAAGTTTATGCAAAATCGGAGCCTTGCTTTGTGTACAGCCATATTGGCACTTGTTTTTTTTTTAAATTCTGACTTTTTTTTAAATTCTGACTTTTTTTAAAATTCTGACTTTTTTTTAAATTCTGACTTTTTAGTGATCACTGCCAAACAAATGGTGATCACCTCTTTTTCCAATTTTATAATTGATCCCCCCCCCCCAATGCGGCCTACTGCCAAAAGAGCTCGGTCATGTCTCAGTTGGGTAACTAACTGTACCAATTGTATAAACTTTCATTTTAGAAAATAAATTCAGTTAAAACTGACTGTGTTAATTTGCGTTTTTCAAGTTTATCTCTGTGTAAATAATTTATGACTGGTGTCACTTATAAGTGATCGTTAATGTGGTTGTCAACTGATTACCCCCACCCCATCCCACTAATACGTGAATCCTGCTGTTACCCTTTCAGGGAAACAATAGAATGAAAAGAAAAGTCAACACGAAATGGTATCCACTCACAAAATTACAAAGCACTCAGAGAGTGCATACCTCTGTCAATACCATCGTCACTAAGAACTGAACAATCGGGTTATGGATCCTAGATTATGCTGTGATAAAAGCTTGAAATAATTATTCATCAGAGACATCCCTTTGAACCTTGATTCATTTCAACATTTGATGATTATTATACTGAGTAAATTCATCATGATGTTATTATTACATATGAAAAGCCCCAAAATTGTCTTTTCTTGCAAAGAAAATTGGAAAAAAATTTGTGGATCTGCCCTAAAATTCAATCAATTATTCCTTTGCCAACCCTTCCACAAAATTTCATTGAAATTCATGGAGAACTTTTGGAGGTATTCTTTGGACAAACAAACAAACAAACAAACACACAGACAGACAGACAGAGAGATAACAACAATAATAATAATGATAATAACAGGTCTGGCTCGTCACTCATTAGAAACTGTCATGTAACCAACCTTTTCGATGAGGGTGATGAATTAAAAAAATTAGAAAAAGGGGTGATCAATGAATAAGTTATTTCTCTCACATGAAAAAAGTCAGAATTTTCGAAAAACAAGCAGGTACTAACTAATGTATCAATTTAGCATAAACTTACATTGTATATTGAAGTCCCCTATAAAAACCTAAGGGAGAATTTTAGAAAAAGAAATAACATGTTTTTTCTAGACATAATAAGGAATTACTGTTTAAATTTTCAGCCCTCTAGCTCCATTGGTGCAGCCTGTATGCGTGATACATACATAGCTAGCTACTCAGCCAGCCCCGCAGCCTATGTTGACTGTTTTGCTGACAGTTTTAATAAACTGTTTCTAAAAATAATCTGAACAGATCATCATCATCATCATCATCATCATCAGTCTTTTAACATCTGTCGTTGGACATAGATCTTCCCCAGGGTTCGCCACAATTCTCTATCATGGGCGTCGTGGAGCCAGTATTTCCTGAATTTGTCTAGTTCATCTCTCCATCTTGTGTTCTGTCGGCCTCGGTTTCTCAAGTGATCTCTGGGGATCCATGTTGTGAGACGTGATGTCCATCGGTTGTCTTTCATTCTTGCAACATGGCCTGCCCATTGCCATTTGAGTTTTTTAATAGTTTCTATGATGTCAGAGACACCTGTTTTCTTCCTTATATACTGTACTGTCTTATGATCTCTCCATGTAAGGTTGAGCTTGATTCTCTCATGCACACATTGCATACTTCTCAGTTTGTAGGTCTATCTCTTGGTTAAGTTCCATGTTTTAGCTCCATAAGTGACTATCGGGAGAATGCATTGGTTGTATACTCTTCCTTTTAGGATTATTGGGATCATCTGGTTTTTGAAAGTTGATCTGAACATATAATAGGCATTTATGCAAATTTCTTTTCGGTTTGTTTGTTCTTTGTTCTCATTGGTTAATTTACCTTTCTATTATGATATAACAATGAAGAATATGTTATAGAAACTCTTGACTTTATATCTGATCATCTTTGAGCTGAGACTTAAGGTTAAAAAAATCTTTCATTATGACATAACAATGGCTTGACTTCATATCTGATCACCTCAGCTTGAGTAGAGATGAGACCTAAAGATGGAAAAAAACTCAAAATTAGGATACTTGAATTATTTAAAATATTTTTTGTAATAAAATAGCTTTTAGCTCCTTAGTGCTGATATCATACATAAATTACCCAAGAGCTTGTAGTAATTATAATGAATGGAAAAAAGTTAAGACCCTCCTCGGGAGCTGTGATAAGTGTGGAACATGAAAGTTAAGGTTATATCCGTAACAGTTGGCTTGAAAGTTTGCTAAAAAATCACTAGATGTGTGATTAGATAAATTGGAAATTCAAGGAATTGGTGAGACAGTCCAGACCATAGTGTCTGCGAGGATACTGATAATGTTGCAGGAGATTTGATGAGACTTGCTGTCACTCAATCCCCAGTTACAACCACCAGACATCTTGTATGAACATGCCAATGCTTGAAATATAAAAAATTGTAATACAACATTAATAATAGGTCTGGTTAGTCAATCAATAGAAACCATCTTGTGACCGGCATCTTTTAGCAGCAGGTCATATTTTGGTGATCATTTAAAAAATTGGAGAAAGGGGTGATCAGTGAATAAGTTACTTCTCTTGCCTGTTCATCTGTGATCACAACAAAAGTCCGAATTTTCAAAAAAAAAGCATGAACACTGCTGGACATGAACTATGCAACCAATTTAGCATCATCTTACATTGTAAATTGATACCCCAATAAAAAGCTATGGGGGGGATAAAAAACGAAACAAGATAAACTTTTTTTTTCTTGACATAATAAGGAGTAAATGTTTAAATTTTCAACCCTCTAGCTCTGTTGGTATAGCCTATGCGTAAGATACATACTTAGCCAGCCAGCCAGCCAGCCAATCAGACTAACTTGAAAACTGAAGAAACCTATGCAGATTTTGACCTTATTAATGTTGACAGTTTTGGTTGACGGCTTCTAATAATCTAATCTTACCTTTTACAAATAAAATCCACATGACATACATCAAACACTAAAGTAATAAAAAATTAATTATCTTTTTTATCTATTACTTGATCTCAGTCAAAGTGGCCATTTCAAAATTTCTGAAGCAAAGGACATTCAAGACAAGGAAGACTTGGGCAGACTGACCCTCTCGGACATGTTGACTACGTGACTCAGACAGTATGGTTCATCAGCAATGTTGACAATGGCAACTGCATTTAATGAAAATAAGTTGACGGTTGTTAGAGTTTTCAATTCCAACTGTTTTAAATATAGGGGAAGGTATAGTTGGAAAGCTGGGTAAGTAAGATCTTCTCACTTTCAACAGAAACAGAAAACCTGGTAAGGAATGTGCTGCCATCTTGTGAGAGCCACTTATACTACCTTTCAACTATTTTGGTATCAAGAATAACTTAATATCTGACTCAAGGTGGCGCCAGATGGAGGACTAAGCGTTAAAAAGCCATACTGTCTGTCTGGCTTTAAGCTGGATATCTGGCCTCCTTGGTCTCAATACAGTATTGATTTATCATTATACAGGTAACTAGTCCTGGCACTGTAAAAGAACCCCTGTAGGAATTTTTGAGTTGAATCAAATTCTGTTGAACGGTGCATCGTAGAAAAAGTTATGAAAATTTGGAGCAGGTCCATGCACAATTATTTTCCTGTATCCTTGCTAACTGTCTGCACCACACAATATCTCCAAAAGTTCTCAATGAATTTCAATGAACTTTTGTTGAAGGGTGGGCAATAGGCTAGGGGAGAACCAATTAAATTTTTGTGTAGATCCATCAACAATTACCTCCCCTATGTTTTAACTATCTGTCCACACAGGTGTTTCATTTCAAAATTACAATTTATGACATCTGATTGTAAATAGCTTGCAATGACTTACTTTGGGGTATTTTGTAAACATTATTCTTTGTTCTTTTGTAAACTTTAATCAGCATTAAATTTCTTTTCCAACAACATACTATTTGCCTATATTTGATGGAAATTTTGTATTTTTGACAAGGGTACCATAACAAAAATCTACCATTATGTAGTCTGTCAATAAGGCCCTCCCCATTTGGAAGAATGGCACAAAACAATCTTCCCTCACCTTTTTCTCCTCCATTTGGCCTTATGTCTGATAAAGCCAAACTTGGTGAATATTTATCAAATATTTTACTCATCAAAGTTGCTACAATTATGCCAACTGTATCCCCTCTTAGAAGTGAACTAATGTCCCATTTTAAAATCAATGAATAAGGGTTCTTTAGAAAGAAAACTATATGATGATGTTTACCCTTTATAGTCAAAGATAAGCATGGCTTCAGTTCTGAATGAAACAGTCACTGTGGTGAATTCAGAAGTGACTGATGAGGTTGAATCTGGGCTCTGAAGTCTCTCCCATATAGGACATATGATTGTAGATGCCATGGATGGAGTAATGTCAGCTTCGGCCTTGCACACGTTTCCTATCCATGTCAACAATTTTCTGGGCTCTTTTTGCCCTGGCCCCTTTTTTGATCTTACTCTACCATACGTGGTGGTTCTCGGCCATCCTCTCCCGGGAGTTGATGTCAGTCCAGGTTTTTGAGGGAGGTCTTCAGACAGTCCTTGGAACATTGACAAAAAAATATACACCAAGCAGCACTAGATCCTTCAATAAGCTTACAGAATAAAAATCATCCCTTAATCACCCTTTTTCCAATTTTTTAATTGATCACCCCAATACAGCAAAAGACATTGGTCACAAGATAATTTTTATTGGTTGACTGACCAGACCTGTCTTTTACTATTTCAAAGCCTGTTAGCTCTTGGACTATTCTTTTAATGTGTTTTTTATGACTCATCCGCAGAATGGTAGACATAACATAAACTCTAACTTATTCATTGATCTTTTTCCATTTGGCGACATGATAGTTTCTATTGAGTTTCTAACCACTCCTGCTCTTCATGAATTTATTATTTGTTAGTTCTGTGGTATAAAAAGCCAAACTAATTTACTAGCTGACTATCTACTGACTTATCTGAAGCTATTGTAAATTGACCAATAACAAAATTAGGAACCAATCAACTAATCATACCAGGGGAGTGACCCAAGAGCAAACAGGTTTTGAAAAAAGTGAAAGAACAAGTCTGTGTGCTGCAGGGTCAAACTCTACTCCTACTTCTATTCCAACTGAAGATGATTATTGCAACTTGTGTGTATAGTAAATGAATTGATAAATATGTAAGACTTGATAGTTCAGGTCTGTTGATAAGAGAACCACCGAACAATCTCTTGGCCGTAATTTCAATCCATGGTGGAGAAATGTTGATTTTTATATATCTGTTTGGTTCACTGTGATGGGATGGACAAACTGTGAGGAGTTTAGTCCCCTAAATTTGGTGAAGATTGTTCTTGTTCATCTTGTTGCAACAGAGGAAAACAAAGTCAACTCTAGACTTGGGCAGGAGTCTGACAAAATTCGTCTGGAATGACTTGATCTTCTTCTGCCTAGACATTCTTCACTGTTTGATTCTGTTATTCTAACTCTTACATTTAGCAAAGCCTTCTCTCTCAAACAATTAGCATGTATTTGTCCGCTATAAAATACTCATTCCAACCTTTATGAAGGAGCAGGTTTGAGTCTTGCCCCGGGCAGAAATAGATTTTCTTTATCCCAACAGAATAAATTATCCATCTCTATGTGGAAAGGCAATTTGTGAGAGAAGAATCAGTGCATATTTAGAAGAGCATAGGAATCATAGCACTTTCTGTAGATAGGTATGTGTATCATTTGGCCTGCATGGAAAAAAACAAATGGAGCTGATATAAACAAAATGAGTATTTGGGGTTGAAACAGTTATTCAGTCCTTTGCATTACCAGCAACTGTTAAGCTCAATCATAAAAGCAACGCTACATTGAAGTGGCTCCCCTATCAGTTCGATTCCTGCAGCAGCCTCATTTTCTTTATTTGTGTATTCTATTTACATTGTCTAGGCTAAATGATACATTCACCATGTATTAATGGGAGATCATTTCAAATAAGAGTTTCAATATGATATTTATAATCATTCTGTTGGATCATATATATCTATTCCTTGATAACATGATCGTTGTGTTGAAAGAAATAGATAGGCATGTCTGAACCATTCATAGATTGGTGAGTTGTAAGGTAACATGTGGCAGAATCATTTGGGGAGTGTAGAAACCATTATATAAACCAAAGTTGCAAACAAACTTATGAATATCAATTGTTTATCAAAAACTGCAGAAATCAATTGAACTCATTAGAAAATAATTTCTTTTCTGTGACCAGGATCTTCCCATTGTAATAATTAGGTTTGACAGTTTTAATGAATCCTGACCAAGAATGTCTAGAAAACACTCTTCTGGCAATTTCTCCAAGTTCATTAAACACTTTGATTATTATACATTGATATTAGAAACCGTCAACCAAAACTGTCACTGAAACTGTCAATGGGTTTCTTCAGTTTTAAGTTGATCTGGCTGGCTGGCAATGTATGTATGTATATACCAAGCATTCAAGCTGAACCAATGAAGCTAGGGAACAGGAAATTTCAATATTTACTTGGCATTATGTCTGCCAAAACCTTTTTTTTGTTTTTTGAAATTTACCAACCCGAATAGTTTTTTTTAGAAAGGGGTTCAATTTATACTGTAAATTTTTACTAAATTGGTCCTTAGTTTGCGTCCTGCTGCATACAAACTTGTTTTTGTTTTTTAAAGTTTGGACTTTTTAGTGATTCAACAAAAGGTGAGTTATTCATTGATCACCCCTTTTTTTCAATTTTCAATTGATCACCCCAAACATGGCATGCTGCCAGAAGACATTAGTTATATAACAGTTTCAATTGAGTGACTAGGTAGGCTTTTTTTTTCTGTAGCATTCTGAAGACCTAAATTTCCATACTCGATAACCATTACTGACTGGAAAGCCATTACACAAAGTAATTAGACAACATCCTTGTTTTGTCCAGTTTGCGAACGTTCAGTGTGATAGCCCAAGGAAGTCCAATGGCACCAAATCTTAATTGTCCATTTCCTATGGTCAATGAAGATTCTTTCATTTGTTATTACCAGTTATTTACTAAGTTATTTTACGTTTGAAAAATACAGTCCTTAGACTTGTAGGCACAGCATGGATTTTCAAAGTAAAGTCTTGAAACTGACTTTGGAGAGACTGTCAACCAAAAGTGCCAACATTAACATAGTCAGCATCAAAATAGATTTCTTCTATGAATTTATGTATTTGTTGAGTGTACAGGCTGATGGGAACGAAAATTTCAACATTTATCCATTATCATGTGTAAAAAAAAATGTTTTGTTTTGCTGTTTGGAAATTCCACCCCAAATAGGTTTTTTTAGTAAAGGGATTTTATGTCAACTTGGTCCCTAGTTTGTATTCCGCAGCGTTCATGCTTGTTTCTTGAAAATTCGGACCTTTTTAGTGATCACTCTCCATCAGAAGGCGAGAGAAGTAACTTATTCATTGATCATTCCTTTTTCCAATCTTTTTAATTGATCACCCCTAACAGGGTATGCTGCCAAAAGATGTTAATCACATGATGGTTTCCAGTGAGTGAATAACCAGACCTTTTTTAAGAGTGTGCTTTGCTAAGAGGTGGTACATTTTCAACTATAGTTGTTTACAAAAACTCCATCTTCTCGTCTTGTAAATAAACCTTCTAAATGAATGAGGTGTGGCTATTACATAACAACACTTGGCTTATGTAAGTCTAACCAAAGCACTCATGCGTAAATCACATGGTATACAATGGCCGGGGGCATATTGCAACTCTTTCTATAAGAGGGACAAAAGGGTTGATTTGCTGCCCCAAATTCTCCTCAGTTTGAATCGCCCAAAATTTAACGCGATTTGGCCAAAAAGGGGCAATTGTCCCACCACCCTGGCTTGTACACTTTTGATGATAAACGCTTGGCAAGCATAAACAACGTCAGAAAGTTTCAATCTGCTTGTGTCTCTAGTTCACTGTTACTTATCACTTGAAGGAGGCATTTTTTTCTGATGTTTGTAAAAATGCTTGTTTCGAGAATTGAGCAATCCATTCAGCTGAAATTTTTGGTAAAACTGAGAAAAATGTCTCCCAAATCTTTTTGTATGCTAACTGAATTTTATAGAAATGAATCTATGTCATCTGCATGTGTGGTCGAATGGCACAAGAGATTTTGTGATTGTGGAATCAATATCAAATATATGAAATGTTGGGGACACCCATGTATGTCAGGAACATGCCGAAATGTTAAAAAAATGGAATAAATCATTTGAAATAATCAACGACTTGCCATCAGAATTATTGAAGAACTGATAGCCATCAATAAAAAGATGGTCCTTGATGTACTGAGGTGTTCACAACATTCAACACCTTGTATATTTAGATAGATTCAAGTTTGTATGTGCATGAGTGTGTTTGTGTATATAAATATATTCATATATATATATATATATATATATATATATATATATATATATATATATATATATATATTTGTATGTAAAAAAATTTTTCAAAAAATTTCTGTCATTTCCCAGTGTTTTTTATCTTTTATTCAATTCGATATTATGGTACTATGTGTGAATTTTTTTTTGTTAGAATCATCAATTGTTTAGCGTGCAACCATTTCAGCATTTAAAAACAAAACAGTAATATTAACGTGGATCCACAGCTATGATTATAATATCTAGCTTATGTCATATTACACATACTTTGTTATTTATAAAGGGTATAATGTATCATATATGGATCTTATTTTATATCTATATATCTTATATTTAATAATAATGATAATGATGATGAAGTATGTATAAACATGAGCCTCACTGGTCTAGCCATCATGCTTAGGATTTCAAAACCCCTTAACCATTGCCAGGGTATGAAGGTACACACATACTTTTTGACTAATTCTAAAAAAATTCTTGAAAATAGAAAGTTGTACTTATCATTGATAAAATAGCAAAAATGGGCACTCCACCAATATATTCAGATATAAAGCTGAGTTAGAAAGCTCTTTTCACCGATAGGCTTAATAGAGTCAATTGTTAACATTGAATACCCAGAGGAGATCACTTTGAAGAATGTGCCACTTATCTCTATAGATAAAAAAAATATTTGTGTGTTTAATGGCCTATCTGTGTAGGTTCCCTCTCTTTTTTCCTCTATTTCTATCTCTCTCTCTTTCTCTTCTTTTTTTCTGCCTTTCTCTCTCTCTCTCTCTCTCTCTCTCTCTCTCTCTCTCTCTTTCTGTATACCTTTAAAATATATATAATTGAGAGATGTTTGTGTGTTTGTCCGTCATGCTGTAAAAAGCACCTAAACATGGGAGCAGCACAACCAAATTTGGCATGCCTATTCAATGGACTTGAAGGGAGGTTTTATAACAAAAAGTTTGGAGAAAAATATTTTTGGGGGTAGATTTCTATTAACACTAACTATAATGCCTAAGTGGAACCTACTTTCCACCCATATACCTATCTCCTTATTTCATGTATCATATATATATATATATATATATATATATATATATATATATATATATATATATATATATATATATATATATATATATATATATTAAATATATAAGTGAGAGGGATCTGTGTGTTTATATAAAATATGCCTAAACATGGGGGAGACTTTTACTTCTTTCAAGGAGTCAAAATTGAAGAGAGACATTCTCCCAACAGTGGAGGGAAACTCAATCTTGAAGACAGTCAAAAATAAAAGAAAACTTTTCCCGTTCTTTAAGGGTTCAAATTGGAGGGAGACAAACCTTCCCATTGAGTAAAGGGTCAAAAGTGACTGGTAGGCTTTTCCCTTTTAAGGTGACAAAAATGAAGGGGGATTTTCACCCCTTTAAGGTGCCAAATGTGAAGGGGGACTTTTGCCATCCTTTAAGCCATCAAAAGTGAATAAAACTGTTGACAAAAACTGTCTTTCTTCAGTTTTCAAATTGTTCTAACTGTCTAACTGTGTAGGCATGCAAATATGTATGCATATATCATATGTAAAAACTGAACAAATGGAGCTAGAGGGCTGAAAATTTAAACAATTACTCCTTAATAAGTCTAAAAAATTGTTTTTTTGTTTTCTTTTTGAAAATTCCCTCCCCAAGAAATTTTTTATATGGGTGGGAGGGTCAATTTGCAAAGTTTATGCTGAACTGGTCTCTTGAAAATCCAGACGTTTTACTGATCACCAACCAACAAAAAGTGAGAGAAGTAACTTCTTCATTGATCACCCCTTTTTCCAGTTTTTTAATTGATCACCCAAAAAATGATATTCTGCCAAAAGATGTTGGTCATGTGATGGTTTCTATTGAGTGACTACCCAGACCTATATATATATATGTATATATATATATATATATATATATATATACATATATTCTTGTATATATACATAGTCTAGAAAGCTTTACAGCTTAAAACTTGATATATAAGTCTTTATTCAAAAAAAGTTTCATAAAAATATAACACATTTATAATTATATATATGTATGCACACACACACACACACACACATATATATATATATATATATATATATATATATATGTATATGTATATATATATATTATATTTTGGTGAATTATGTGATCTTTAGATAAGACACGAGCCCTAGTTCAGTCTGAATTTCATGGTTTTAGCCTACTTATTAATCAGTTTTGTATCTGGCCTGAGGACGGCCCGATCTTTTGGAGGCTCCAAGTGTTGTCTTATCTGATGGAATGTATAGCATTCATATATATGTACACACTGGTATCCCCATTTTAAAAATTTCACTTTATTCCACTCTCTGGCTTTTATAAAATAAATAGAAAGCGAAAATAGTTACTAGCGTTTGTTTTGTACCTCCCACCATTCTAACCTCTGTTGACTCAGCCTTACATGCTATTATCACCTTTTGTTTGCGTCTGGGAACACTCAAATCATTTTCTCATATAAATCAATATTAACTGCTTCTCTGCTTCTCACCATTTTGGCCTACAGAACGTTTTTACCATTTTGGCCAACAAAATGTTCTTAAAGGAATGCTTACATATAAATCTCTCTCTTTCTCTCTCTCTCTCTCACATACTCTCTCTCTTTCTCTCTCTCCCTCTATCTCTCTCTCTCTCTCTCTCTCTCTCTCTCTCTCTCTCTCTCTCTCTCTCTCTCTCTATATATATATATATATATATATATATATATATATATATATATATATATATATATATTTATAAAGGAGAGAGAGAAAGAGAGTTTTATTCTGTCAGTAAAATCAGCATTAATTCCTGACCATTGAAAATCCCTTTCTTCCTGATTCACTATACTTTTGTTAAAGTTATTTGACGGATAGAGGATTCGTTCGTGCTGTTGACCCTAACAATTTCAGCAAATGATATCTTTTCTGTGGGTAAGTGAAATCCTGGATAACAGTGAAATCCTGCAGATAAGGAGGGTCCACTGTGCATGTTTTCCAGCGATGCTATTAAGTCTCCGGGGAATCCTCATTGTTCTATTCTTGGCCCACACACATCAGCAAAAAATGAATATTGGCACCAAAAGAAACAATCATTTATAACTGTTTTCCGTTGTTTAGTTGTTCTAGAATGAAGTTGCCAATTTTTCTCTTACCGCAGAGTAATTATCACAAGCTGTTAAGCCAAAACCTCAAGAAGGTCATGTCACGTCTGATTCATGAAGTAAAATATGCCGCTGCCCTATCTTATTGAAAAATTGCTCAAATTATCTCTTTTCTATCACATTAATTCACCAAAGCACTACAATTCTTTCTCCTGTGCCAGAGCTTTCCAAAATTTTTGCGTTGGTGATATGCTCTTGAAAAACATTTTGCAGCTTATTTGTTAGGTTTTATTTGTCTATCCAAATATGTAATGTTCTTTCTGCAGTTCAACTGACCCAGGAAAAGTATCTTTTGAAAGATATACAAAATTATACTTAATTTCTTGTCACACCAAGAGATTATCGGTGACACACTAAAGAGTAGTGTCACACAGTTTGAAAAGGTCTGTTCTATAGTATAGACACGAGTATCAGCCATAACATTAATTTAATCTAAAAAACATGATCCTCTTAAGATGTCCAGCCGAACACTAAGAGTCTTTTCTTTTTCCTTTAACATAGACACAAGTCTCAACAATACCATCAATTCAATCTGATGGACACATCTTCTAAAATTGTCTCTTCTCTAGGATGATCATTTACAGTGAGTTTTTCTCCTATAGATATATCTTAATTTCAGTTGCTTTTTATTGCAACTTTCATAAAGTCGTTTTAAGCTTAATCTAAGAAATTTCAGAAATTAACATTATTTACTACTAATAATACAAGTTGGTGCTGGATTAACTATGGAGAAAAAGTAGCATATGCTACGGGCCCCACAATTTCAAGAGCCCCTCGCTAAACGCTTGCAAACTATCAATTCTGATTCAGTGATTCTGGCACTTGTTATATTACTATTAGTACTATACTGCTCTCGACTTTAATGAATAAAGGTTGTTTAAGATTAGCTATTTAACCAATTATGACCTTTAATTGGATTTATTATTTCAATGAGTAATTAATAAATAATGTGATATATATATATGTATATATATATATATATATATATATATATATATATATACATATATATATATATACAGCATACAGATACAAAGATATTTGAAACTGAAGTCATGGGCCGCTGCACAAAGATCAAAACAAAATCTAAGTAATACTACTTTTGAAATATCAGATCTATTTGTTGAATTATCAAGCTGTATTGCAAATGAATAAATTTAATAATTTTGCAAGTGAAAAAATGAATGTGTTTTGTATGCACAAGCTTAATCTGACCCTGCTTCTAGCTAGAGATCTCTGTGGCCTAAATAGTAAAGCAGCTGTCATGTTAAGACAGGCTTCCTGAAAAAAAAGGGGAAAAAATTCAAGTCTAGCTAGAAGATTATTCATAATTTCCCATTTGCATTGCTTACGAACTACCGTAGAATCATAATCTTACACAGGGGTTCTCAACCTTTGTACGATTCCAGACCCCCTACACCCTATCCATTATGTCCCCATATTCTCTTCACCTGTCCATCAAAATAAGTGTCAGCATCACCATCAATCTTTAAAGAAACGCAATAAAACAAAACAAATAAATAAACTAGCATTCCAAGGGAAATCATGAATCACCACCACCTGGATATGCTCCTTTTTACATTGTTAAATAAGCAGTAGTGTTGGTAGAATCAAGTTACCGAGATATAAATACAGCCAGTATAGTTTGAATGATATATTTATCATTTGAAAAAAGAAACAGACCTCTAGCTAGAAGCAGGGTCAGATTGAACTTGTGCAGAGCCTGTAGCAATGCGTTATAAAGGGACCCCAATTTGGGAAAATACATAGAATGGACCATAAACCTAAATTATAAATTGAACCCCTAATAAAAACCTATTCAGGGGTGGAACTTTAAGAAAACAAAAAAGCTGTTTTTCCTACTCATAAAGCGGGGGGGGGGGGGATAAAAAATTTCTAGCTTCTTTATGAATAGGGCCAAGCAAAGTCCGGATAGATTCATACATAGATGGATATGAATACATATAAATGTCAATTACACATGCATAACCTAAACCCAGCAACAGTGTTTAGTCCGTTGTGGGTACTGGTGATTGATAACCCAAATCCGACAAAACCAACGCATTTATTTCTAACTCTAATTAGAAATACTTACATTCAATATCAACCGTGTGTATGCATATTTGATTATAATAATGGTTTTTCAATTTTCTCAGCACATGCCATATCCTCAGAATTTGTTTTCCATAACCCCAGGGGGAGTATGGATACCCCAGGTTAAGAACCTCTAGTCTAAGAGATGTGGCAAAAGCGACCAAAATTATTATGAAAGAAATACTAGTTGGAAAATTAAAGATTTTTGACCATGCTTCATTCAAAAATAACATCTATTAAACGGTCCCAGTAGACCTCAAACAGAGTGTACTTTTATGCAAATACCATATGGTCTTCCCTTTTGCAAAAAAAAAAAAATTGTGGGGTCTGAGTTCCCTCTCCTCCCCATAATTATGATCTGATTTCCATATAAAATACAAATTCTGATCCACTCAACCAAATTTGGCATGTGTACTCAATTGATCTAGAGGGAGGTTTTAAGATGAAATATTTACAACACAACAATGCCAACTAGATACTTCTAATACTATTAATGTTAATGTATCAGGCAGTCAGGGAAAATAAAGAATAACTATGTCGTTAGATTTCAATGACTGTAGCTGGAAGCAGCCAAAGAGATTTAACTCAATCACTCAAATCAGTCGAGTCAACTCTCTCCTGGGCATGTAAGTTTCTCAGCTTTCTCCACGGCTGATCAAGTTGAGAAAATGAGATCTTTCATCACATCTTTATATTTGTTTAATTTTTTCTAAACATTCAATAGGATCATTATCAAGGGTGGACTGAGCGTAATTTGACCTTTTTTCTCTGAAAAGTTTGTTTACCTAGGAACAGAAAAGGCAAAACAATGAAATCAAAGTCATCATACTTCATCACACTTTATATGATTCTTTTCCTTTAAGCATGAGTCAATCTTCTTTGCATAAGTATTTTGGTCATGACAAATTATTTTTGGGTGAGTGAACTTTCCCTCTAACTTGACCAGCAGTCAAATTACTTTTAAAAAAAATCTTACAGTCTGGCTGGAAGGTCTCCATGGTCAAAACTGTATGATGTTGTGCTACCTGCTCAAGTCACTGCAGAGGTCAACCAGAGTATCGTGCTTGGTCTCAGACCATTTCTGGTCTCTGGTTGCTGGTTATGGTGATGACCCTCATTTAGCCAGTCAGCCTTGGTCCAATAATCATCTATCCTGCTCACATTGTCTTCCAAGATTTAGGGAAGTTTTTAGTTGGGACCTGTCTAAAAAAAAACACCTGAGTGGGGTGTGCAGTCACAAGGAAGAAGAATGTGCCAAGGATGACAAAACACCAGTTTTCATGTGTACATGAAAATTCAGGTATTTATTGTCAAAGGGACGATTTATTGTCAGAAAGTCATTGACCCTTCTTTTGGTGATTAGATCTCATAATTGGTTGGTCAGCTTTCCAGGGAACAGCTATTGTATACTTGTATATGTGTATGGGTCAGATGAAACTGCTACTGCGAGAGATCATGGAATTAGCATTCAGGGAACTGCAAATTTGAGCCTTCATTCTTAGAGGGATTTTCTTCATCTCAGGATCTGTCTGGCTCAATTTCTTCCAAGTTGAGAATTTCAACTTTGTGGTCTAATCCTTCTTTGTAAGCTAGGGCATACATTGTTCAGTCTTCTGAAAGCAAACCTCTGAAGTCTGATAATATCTGGTGTATATGAGGACATCCAGATCTAGGGAGGGTATGGCTAAATGGTGGGGTTATAACTTAACAACTTTGCTGTTTCCTTATGCTTTGTCCACACAAAACTCCAAATATATCCGTCCCTCTCACTTTGGCGACATGCTGCCACTTAATTCCAAGTTTATCATTATTCCCCATTGAAGGTAGATTTCTTCATCATCATCTTTATCCAATCCACGAGCTCTATATCCCTTTGTGGGATGGACTCTAACTGACTCACATACCATTTCTGCTTCTGTAAAAAGGGATTTCTCAATCTCCAAATCTTAATGATTCGAATGATTGTTTATCTATCAATATAAATATTACTTCTGTTCCAAAAGACATTCATCCAGACCCATTTTACTCTAACAAGTTTTCTGCATGTTGATCTCTTACAATTCAGGTGTTGATATATAACTAACTAAATATCAATTTTGGGTGAATGGGTTCATAGTTCATCTTGTTTTCGCTAGCTGAAACATTTGCATTGGCCAAAGCATGCTGTTATCAAAATTTCAGTTGTAATATTCTAAGCTATATGACAGTGACCTTTATCACTTGATAACCTCATTTCCTTTCTCCAACTCTCGAGGTGAACAAATTAATATTTAGAATACTTTAATTTTTTTCTTAACAGCCTCTATTTTGGCGTCATGATCACTGTTAAGTATCAAGTCCATTAATCAAATGTAAACCCTCATTCCATACAGAGGACTGTTAATTACTCAACTTATGCATTGGTCCTGTCCCACCAGGATATCTCCCATTCAATTAGTCAGATAATCGTAATCTTTAATTATATCGACCCGCATCAAAAGCATCCCTTACTGGCTTGTAAAATCTATTCTTCTTAATTTGTTTCTTAACAATCTTACTTCTCTAGTATACGCTGATTTATTGTCATAGTCTTGCATCAGTAAGACAGCTGATACGTTAGTAGAGGCTTCCTGAAGAAAACGGGTGTGTGTCTTTGTCTTGCCAGCTGATTATTCCTCATTTCCAAGTCACAACCATAAAAAAACAACTGAAACAGGTCTGGTTAGTCAATCAATAGAAACCACCACATGACCAACATATTTTGGTAGCATGCCATGTTGTGGGGTGATCAATTAAAAAATTGGAAAAAGGGGTGATCGATGAATGAGTCACTTTCCTCACCTTTGGTTGGGCAGTGGTCACTAAAAAAGTCTGAATCTTCAGAAAACAACTGTGAATGCTGCCTGATGCAAACTATGGGTGCAATTTAGCATAACCCTATATTGCAAATTGACCCCCCACCCCAAGGGTTGATTTTCAAAAAACAAAAAAGAGAGACAATAAGGTAAGTAAATGTTAAAATTTTCAAACTCCATTGGTGTGAACTGTAGGCGTGATACATACATACATAGCCAGCCAGCCAGCCAGCCAGCCAGCCAGACCAACTTAAAAACTGAAGAAACCTATTCTGATGTTGACATCAAAAAGCTAACAATGTTTTTTAGTGTGTTTTGATGTTTTTTGACATTTTATTTAGATTGATTTTGCGGTAACATTTTTTTGATTTGGCAACACTGGGGATGACACCCTGAGTTACCACCCCAGGTGATACCAATCCTTGAAATGCCACTGGCTAAGGTAATAAAAAGTAAATTAACTTTAACACTAGCTAAACCTTATCAAGCCTAGCTTGAAATTTTAGGCGGAAATTATTCTGAACCCCAACTAACCTTAAAGTAACTCCAATAATAATAGGTTTAGTTAGTCACACAAAAAAATGTCATGTTTTTTATGGCAGCATGCAGGGTTGGGGGTGATCAATTATTGGGTGGTGATCACTGGAAAGTTTGAATTTTCAAAAAACTAATTTTTTTTCTAGACACACTAAGGAGTAAATGTTTCAGCCCTCAAGCTCCATTAGTATGGCTGTACACATGATCCATACATAAATATGTAGCCGGTCTGGCAGAACCACTTAAAATCTGCAGAATCATATTTTGAGTGTTGGAAATCTTCTGTTGGTGATCGATGGCTTTTAATGATGATGACGATGATGATGATGAAACAAAAAATAGCAAATATCACATAACAGGTCTGGTTAATCATTCAATAGTAACTGTCAGCATGCTGTGTCGGGGGTGATCAATTAAAAAATTGGAAAAAGGGGTGATCAAAGAATAAGTTAATATTCTCATATTCTGTTGGGAAATGATCACGAAAAAAGTCCAAATTCTCAAAAGACAAGCATGAATGCTGACAGACACAAACTAGGGGGGAGGCAATTCATGATAAACTTACATTGCAAATTGAACCCGCCACTGAAAAATTATTTAGTCGGGTAATTTAATAAAAAAAAGAAAGTTTTTTCCAGATATAGTAAGGAGTAAATGTTTTAATTTTCAGCCCTCTTGCTCCATTGGTGTATATGTGATACATACTTAGCCAGCCAGCCAGCTATCCAGCCAGACAGACCAACTTAAAAACTAAAGAAACTTATGTTGACAGTTTTGGTTAACTGTTTTCAAAGACTACCTAGGGCAATAGCATCTTAGTTCCCCTTCAAAATTTCAAAAATTTCAAAGCAGTCTGCAAAGTGCTCTTCCGGGAATGATATCAGCTGCCTCGTTTTATTCCCCTTAATCTCATCCATGGCAATTTTAGTTTTTCAAAAAAAATTCCGCACGTGATGAAGAATCAGTCATTGTGAATGCAACGGTCACATAGATCACAAGCATGGCATCTCACTGCTGACTGACTAACCCCACAGGAGAGTGTCTGCTCAAGCATGTGCAGTAAGGTCCCTTCTGATTGGTTGCTAAGTAATATCAAAGCAGTGCAACCAGTACTCGAGATGTTAAAAATGGCTGGACAGATCCTGTGTTCTGGTACTCTGAAATCTAGACTGGCCACCCCATCCAAGAGAAGGGTTCAGACCTAGTTGTAATGAAAAGAGAAGAGATTTTTTAAATTGCAAAAGAAACTATTCCAATGGATCATAGGGTAAAAACTAAAGAAATGAAAAATAAAAAAACAAGCCTGACTGATGTGGGGTCAAAAAAGATGATTACTGCAACTACTGTATTGAGTATATAATGAATAAATTTGTAGGTATATAAATGAAAATTGTCAGTTTAGCTCAGTTGGTAAGAGAGCCACCAATCAATCACTTGGTTGTGATTTCAAATCCTGAGATGGGAATTGTTAATTTTATATATATATTTATGTAACTGCAAAGAGTTTACGCTCCTAAGTTGGATTAGAACAATTACATCGAGAATAAGGATATAACTGTCAAAATCGAAGATGCAAAACTAGAGAAAGTAGACCACTACATCTACTTTGGACAACGAATCTCTATGAAACCAACAAAAGAAGAAGAAATCAAGCGGAGAATCACACTAGGAAAGTAAGCCTTCGGCAGAACAAGCTCAACCTTCAAAAACAAGACGGTCCCATTAATCCTAAAAATAAGAGTATACAACCAATGCATCCTCCCGATAGTCACTTCATGACTCACAACATGGATCCCCAGAGATCACATGTGAAACTGAGGCCGATAAAATACAAGATGGAGAGATGAACTGGACAAATTCAGAAAATACTGGCTCCGCGACGCCTGTGATAGAGAAATGTAGCAGATCCTGGGGAACGTCTATGTCCAACGATGGATGTTAAAAGACTGATGATGATGATAGTTGTTGTTGTTGTTGTGGTCGGTATAGGAGAAAAACAAAATCAACTCCAGACTTGGATTGGAGTTTGACAAAAATTGAAAAATTCCGAGACTTTCGAGAGAACCAACTGCAATGAGAAACTTAACAAGAGAATGAGGGGCATACCAGTAATGAATCGAGCACTGGGAACTGTCTCAACAACCACAAGGTTGAAGGAATTAGAAATCTAAATTAGGATCGAGACCATTCAGACTGCAGCAGAGTTGGAATCACTGAAGGTACTGGAGATTTGAAGAGACTTGGTGTCACTTGATCCCCAGCAACTACCATCAGAGACCTGATGTGAACTTTCAAATGTATAACCAATAATCATACTATAATTCAGCAAATGTCTGTCTGTCCATCTGTCTGTGATCACAAATCTCAAAAACAGCCAGGGTTATGACCACCAAAATTCTCTGTGTTCAGTGATGACACCACGGAGAAAATTCCCATCCTGAGAGGTTTTTGATGGGGTGTTCAATTTGCAATAGAATTTCATGCTAAATTAGTCATCTAGTAATGATAACTCAAAAAAAAAAAATATCCAAAATAACTGAAAAAAAAAAGAAGACTGAACACATGAATATCCTAAACCCAGCAACAGTGTTTAAACTAGTCTATTGTGGGTACTGGTGAGTCATAAATGGTTCTCTTTTCCAGTAGTACAAAAAATTTAAAGAGTTTTGTAGATAAAAATTAGGTAATTAGCCACATTGCACGGTTACTATAGATCTTACAAGCTTGTCTCACCATGGGGCGATGGTTAGCAAGCTGATCTTTAGGTACCCCATATTTTTGGCCATGTGCCAGACTAAGCTAAGCGTACTTAAGGATCTTACAAATACTAGAACACACTAATTTGAGCAAAACAAATAAAGATCATAACCAAAAGGCTCGATCATGAAGATCTTTTAAAAGACGAGAAATTTGATTAAATTCCCTAGCTACTTCTTCTAAGCAGTCAGAATGAATATATATTTCCTAAGTAAGTCGAGAGCGTTTGGTGCTAAAGACTTGAACTGCTCAGAGCCCAGGAGCTCGAACCCGAACAACCTTTCTAAGGAAGGAAACGGGTCTTTATCGGATGAGCTATGACACCCACCTCTCAGTAGTAAGTAGTTCTAGTAAGTAAAACAAGGAAGCACGAGAAGGGGGTGAAAAAGCCAGATAAAGTGGGTAAGATATTTTTTTCCGGACTCTACCGAAATTCACTTCGGGTAATTACGTCAAACTTGTCTCATAGAGATCAGGACCGCCCACATCCACTGTTTTGAAACAAGTGCGTGCAAGCGTATATCTGTTTATGTGTGCGTGGTGTGTCTTGGTATGTGTACGCACTTCCTTAACTTAGAGACACTGATGTATATGCCAGTGTGTGCGTATGTATGAGTGCGTCAGTGCCAAGAAGAGCTAAGAGGCTAAGAGCGAGACTGGCTGACAGTCTACGTCAGGTGCACGCGCGTTGCGCGTTGTTACTGTGTGTTATTTCTGTCTTCCATAAATAATGGCAATGAACATCTTAAATACTTGGGAAAAAAGCCTTAAAAACTACTTGCATCCACCTGTGTGTTTGTAAAAATATTTAAGCCAAAAAAAGAAGTGAAAACAAGAAAAACACAGTAAAAAAAAAGAGTAAAAAAAAAGGACTGGATCACACACACACACATACACAATTTTCCCCAATTTTTTTTAAGCTGGTTTGTTTGGGATTATTACCAGCTTTATTGTTGTCAAATTAACCGGATATCTTTGAATGAGTTTATTATATCCCCACTTAAGTGTCAACCACACAAAACACACAAAAGGTGAGAGATTTCTTTTTTCCTTGGTCTGCTTTCTTTTGTTCGGTTGATTCTCTGAGCAAAACAGAACGCATTTGCTTTAAGCTTAATTAATTTTATACATTTTAATATTTTTAACTTGTAGTATTGAAGCATTATTGTCATAGAACCACATGTTCTCACTCGTTTTATGTCTTCCTTACATTTTCATGTAGTTCTGAGATTATTTAGTTATTAGTCAATAGGTGGATTTAGTTTTCCTAACTTACCCACGTTTAATTATCTGTTTAATTGAACCTACCTGTGCACTGTGAAGTGCAGACTTTAAAAAAAACTGTACTTGCATGTGGTTAAATCAAGACGTCAAAGTAAGAGGATGGACGTCCTATCCTTACTTCTGTTAAAAAAACGTACCCTTTTTCTCTGTTGACAGTTTGGTTGGCACTAATATATTTCAAGAAGTCTCTAGAGGCGAATCCTTCCAGTCGAAATAAATAAAGAACAGGAAATATCACTTATCTACTTAAACTTAGTCGTGTTTTCTTTTGTTGGAGAAAGGTCATTTCTGGGTTATTTTTCTCTCTATAAGTGTACATTTTTTGAGAGAAATCTTTGATAATCTCAGCGTTCGATACTGTCTGTAGGAAATACTATTATCATCACAGAGTTTATAATTTGTTCATGGTTTCTTTATAATAACAGATATTGAAAAAGTTAATGAATTTGGTTGTATTTGATTTGCGTCAGAGAAACAATTCAATACAATCATTTTTACAAGGAATGACTTCATGTACAAAAAGTTGCGATTAAAGGTTTTTTATTTTTATCTATTAACGACGAGGGAAGACTTACAGTTTTTAAAGAACCGAAATTGAACGTTTTTACAAAAATAGTAAATATTTTTTCATTATCATGACCACCACCTCTAGACTGCTATTAAAGAGAGAATTACGTTAATTCACAGTGGAGATATTCAGGTGGTTATCGGTGGAGATTAAGTGACAACAAGTGTTTTCCAATCCCCAGCACTTTCTTCGGTGTTCTCGCCGACTTTTAAAGTGCTGTAGTCTGAATTTCTTTTTAAGATCCCTAGTTAAATTCCTTCAGTCTTACTGCAGAGGTACCTAGTGTTCCAGTTATGATGGGCACGACCCTCGCCTTTATGTTCCACTGTTTCTTCAGTTCTCGAGAAAGGTTTTGATATTTTTCCTCTTTCTTTATCTCCTTTAATTTTGTTCTGTCGTCAACTGGAACAACCACACACTACCTCATATAATCCTGGTGTTCATTACCGAGGATCAAGTGACAGCAAGTCCCATCAAACACATACAAATGCTTACTAGAAGAGAAACGACTTGTTCGGACTCATTTCTGTGTCCTTCATTTCACAACGTTTCGGCCGTGTACCCTCCGACCTTCCTTGGGTGTCCGTAGTGTTCTGGAATGTTATCGAATAGTTCTGAGGGAGCCTCAGGAGCGTAGCTGTAGTAGGGATGGGACGATTTTAAGTCGCTTCCTGGACTCCCAGTGGAGGGGGACCCCCAAAAGCTCTATGAATAATTAGTTAGTTCTCACACTGCATTTCTTCTAACATGTATGCAATAAAAAAAATCTCATTAAATGGTGGAAGGGACCATCAAGGAGTCAAGACACACGCCCCCTGTATCTCCGGCTACGACCCTGGGAAACACACGATCCGCTAATGAAGAATTTAGCCCGAACAAACCACTTAAAACGCCTCATCCAACAGAACTCAGACAAGCAGAAGTACTAGAGAAAACACATTTTGGTCGTGTATTACAATGAATGCGTACTGAGGCGAAGCTGAGGAGATGAGGATTTGAAAATGTTCTCGGGTCCCCAATAAAGGAAGCCCCCGAAAGCTTTCAATAGTTCTTCATCCACTGTATTTCTACTGACATTGATATTAAAATATTGCATAATTAATGAAATGGCACCACCGTCGGAAGAGGGTCCCACCTAAGAGAGGTGCTGACGACATTCAGTCTTTAGGTTTGTTTTCCACGAATTAAATGATAGCGCATATCTATCAATTGCAGATTTCTCATTTTTCATCAAATATCAATAAACGTTGCAGAGGGACCCTCAAGAAGCCAAGCCCCCAGGACCCTAAGGCCCTCAATCTTTAGCTAGCGACGCCTCTGAGTGCTTGTAAATGTAAACTTGAGGAATTAATGAAATACGAACTATCTTTCTTAAGGAATGTTTATTTATTTATTTATTTATTTTTCTATACCGATTTGTAACGACAGCCGTGTTTTTCTGCTTCATTTCGGACGGACAGAAAATTAACTATAATCTCCTATTTTCCTATATATTTACGATGTAGTTTTTTGTTTAAATAATTGTTAGGGTCTATTTTTTAAAAATCTCAATCATTTTCTTTCCCTCTCTTTCTCTTTCGTTATCGTACATCTAGATTCGTTTTATTTCATCATCAAGTAAAAAAAAACCTCTCTTTACGTCATGTTTATTCCTTATTTTCTGCCGTCTTCTTCTGACCTCTTTCATTTTCTTCGCAAACATCTCATTCCACACATCGTCATTAAATCGACTCAATATAAATAAACGCACACAATATTCACGTGTTGAACATATTTATAGGCACTGCGGATTGCATGCTACCGCAGTCAGTAGGCGATTCTCTCCAGCCTCACCTTCTATCTCAATCTATTGGTCTCTAAGGTTGTTCGCATTGGTCTTATTCTTCACTGGTGATATCTATCTATCTATCTATCTATCTATCTATCTATCTATCTATCTATCTATCTATCTATCTATGTATGTCTATCTATCTGATAGATTAATTAGATATTTCTCTTCCTCTCCTTCTCTCTCCCTCTCTCCTTCTCTCTCTCTATGTATATATCTAATTCTATCTCCTTCTCTCTCTTTCTCTCTCTCACTCTCTCGCTCTCTCTCTCTCTCTCTCTCTCTCTCTCTCTATATATATATATATATATATATATATATAAAGGAATGAAGATTTGCTACATAAACGTGTTTGTGTAGCAAATCCTCTTTCCATTATATTTCAAGCTCGACTCTAAAACAACTTAATATTTAAAGTTGAATGTATCGAGCACTCTATTAAATAAACCCATCATAAATCGGATATTGCATTATATTATATTGTATTATACTGCACCCCTGATCAGTACAGAGTGGTATATATATATATATATATATATATATATATATATATATATATATCAGTCGTTATAAGTCCATTGCTGGAAAAAGACCTTTCTCATCTCCTTACACTACAAGCATGATTGCACAAGTCTCTGCCACATAACCCTCCCTGGTTATATAAAAACAAAAAACAACAAAAACAGACTAAACTGACAGGTTATGTACCCTTTTTTCTTCAAATCTATCTAAGCGTCTCCAGTTGGAAGTATATGAACTTAAAACGTCATTCAAGTCTCTAGAGGCACGTGTGTGTGCGTGTGACAGGTCAATTTTAAAGAAAGTAGGAGATTAAAGTTCAACTTTCTCGGGGCGCATCAGAATTAAATACTCAACAAGAAATAAATATTCAATAATTTTGATGCAATGGCCACACTTTTCTTCTTCACTATTCTTGCGGACAAATCAGGATCTTTAAAAGGCTTTCATTCTGTCTGCTCAATGTACTGTTTACCTTTTACTGCATGGATTGTTCGAACTTTTCTTTTCATGCTAAAGGTGCTCATCACTAGGGATTAAGTGACAGCAAGTCCTTTGTAATCTCAGCACTTTTCTTCAGTATTCACACCAACTTCAAAATTGGTCAGATTTACTGAATTACTAGAATGATATCCATCAAAAATGATGGGATTTTTCTTAATGTTAACAATGGATAGATAAATTTTTTGTTTTTTTAAAAAATTTTTTATACATCGTTTCCAGTTACATAAGCTTTAAAGAGAGAGGAAGAGTGTAAAATTTGTTTTCTTACAAAACTTACACACAGACACAGCGAACTGTGTGTGTCAGCTACAGCAGTCAGTCACACTTTAGCTGTTGGCCACATAAGTCTTGCCTTTTTTAATTAGCTTCAGAGAGAAGAAGAGAGTAAAACTTATGTCTTCATTATGATGTGAACAGACAAATAGATATACATACAAACAAATTTGGTGACTATGGTCTTTATCGATCAGTCAGTACCTATGGAAAAAATTCACAGATGCAGGTTTCTCTACTATCCGTATGTAGAGTGTTCCTATAATAAAAGCCTTTTGTAAGCTTAAATGGCATAAAGTGAAAAGCAATTACAAATAATTTACATGGAAAAACATTTTGAGTGTGTCCGGACCCAAAATGGCTAGGATGATATTTCAGGCTGAGTCATCTGAGGTTATAGTGGTGGTAAGTGCAGAAGACTGGGGTGCAGGGGCGAGAGGAAGATGGTGTGAGCTGCCTCTATAATGGCTCGCTGGCTGTGGAACGAAAACTGAACGCTATTTTTTGCTTTTTTTCAGAAAAAGTGGATTTAGCAAAATTTTTTGAAAAGCAGGGACTCCCTGTTTTTGTGTAGTGTTATTAGATGTTTTTTTTTGTTTTAGAAAGAAAGTAAAAAAATTGTTTCTGTGGAAGTGTCTATTGTTTAGAATGGTTGGTAGGAGTTGTTTTTATCTGCAAAATTGTTATCTTCGAGTGGAACAGTTCATGGTTCAGGATATAGAATCAAGAAAATTGTACTGTTCATTAAAGAAGTAGATTTTGTTGTTGTTGATGCTGCTGTTGATGTTGTTATTGTTTTTGTAAGAATAGTGTATGTATTATTCCTTACTTATCATCGACTGCATCGTAAAATTTTTTTTGCTAATTCATGCCCTTGCACTCAGGCCTTTCTTTATCTTTCCTACTTCGGACTTCTTTACAGCAGAAAAAAACATTTTGGCCTTTTGGGGTTCTGCTGGGGATGCCTGTGTTGCTAAAGTCGACATAGAGTCTGCCCAGAAAGGTCATTTGGGTTATTATAGATATATGTGTTTTTCTTCTTTCCATGGGGAGTAGATGGAAGGATTTCATGAGTACATACATATATACTTACATAGTATTTTCATTACATACAAGCTTTATAACGTTTATTTTAATGATAGGTATGTGTAAAAATAAATACTTAGTTCGTGATATCTCCAGCAGAGCTGAAATTATTCAGTTTATTGCCTCTTGGTAATTTCTTATTATCAATCAATTGTTGAATGGCCTGTGCGTCATGAATTTAAAATATAACCTGTCTCAAAAAGAAAACTTTAATATGCAAATTTTATTTACAACTTGTCCGTTGAGACATTTCAATAATAGAGAGAACAGGAAGAGAAACGAAGAAATCATTTCTTGGTGCTGGATTGGGTATTATAAGTTAATTCTTAACTGCAACAAAAGTAGATTGTTCTATGAATGCCAAAAAGTTTTTTATTCAGACCAAATTTGAATAGTTTAATAATGTTCATAGGAAAGAGGAATTTTTTATTTTTTATTTCACGCTATGTCATATAACGCTTTTAAAATCTTTCCTTGGAATAAATTAGTGTGACATAAGAAAAAGCGTTTGTAATTCAAAACCCTAAAACATTTTTTTCAACATCTCGTAAGAGTAGAGTTATGACATAATAGGGGCACACATATAGATACACACTTCTGGGTTGCAAAAATGTAGCAAGGCTAAACAAAACAAGTCGGTGTCCATTCTCAGAGAGTCTTTTCTTAATCTCTTAATAGCTTTATATAATCCTGTTTTTATCCATTGGAAACAAATAGTTTTATCATAGATACAAATGTTGACAAATGATATCAAAATTTGTGTAAACAACTTTGCAGGTTTTAAAGAGAGTATGTTCTTTTCTCACTGTATTCGTGTTGTCTGCTATAGATCACTCGCAATGTGAATGGACAGCCAAATTCCAATACCTGGAAGCAGAAGTCTGCTACTACAGGCGTGATCTTTCCAGACCTCTCCTAAATCTATTGCTGTTAGTCTACGGAATTTTCATAAAGAAAGAGAGAGTGATTGGGTTTGAGAGACAGAGACAGACAGACAGACAGAGAGAGAAAGAGAGTGGTTATAGCTTATCAACAATAATTTCAAATTTAATCTTTCTTCCTTGTAAATAGCAATAAAAAAACTAATTATTACACATGCTTCATCACCTCTGCCAACAAAGTTGAAAAGGTGAATGTATTCGGTCATGTTTATCTTTCTGTCTGTCCACTCTATCTCCGAAAGTTCTCAACGAATTTCAATTAAATTTTGTGGGAAGGTGGGCAATTGACTTTGAGAGAAGTGATTAAATTTTGGGGCAGATCCATGCACAGTTACACTCCCTACATCGTAGATATTTGTCCACACCACAATATAGCCAAAATTTCATCTCTGCCTACCCGATAACCCCAAAACTTCTCAATGAATTTCAATTAAATTTTGTTGGAGGGTTCATGTATTACTTCTACTGACAATAGCATTGACAGAGGTATGCGCTCTCTGAGTGCTTTCTAGTTAATTAAATGTTCAATGTTGGGTTTAACCAAATCAGAGTATACACTTTCATCTTTTCCACACTACGTAGAGAGGGTGGTCTCTATTACAAAGTTTTACGCCCTCCCTCACTCGATGATGTTAAAAACTGTTCTCAAATAAAAACAATTTAACGAATCACTTCACGCAAAGCAATAACAATACAATTTATGTATTTGCTTGTGTTTTTCTTTCATGAATTCTCTTACTTCTTTTTATTTAGGCACTGTCTTTAACATCCTTGAGAAGGCGAAGGTGCAAAACTCTAAACTTTACAATTTATGATCAGAACTGCCTTCCCTATGTTGTACCAATCTTTTTTCTTGTGTCAATTGTCTGACTGCTCTTGAATTGTAGTTCCAGAGGCATAGCTAAGGTAGATGAAGGGAGGGGCTACTTGAAACAGGGACCCCCAAATGAGGCAGGTTGTGGGGTCAAAAACTTTATAAATAATAGTTCTCCTACTGCATTTCTTCTGACAAATCTCACTAAATGTTGGAATGGGCCCCTCAAGAAGCCAAGCCCCTAAGCCCAATGATTCCTGAATATCTAGCTCCACCAATGTGTTGTTCATTCACATTTTTAGTTGTCTAAGATTTCATTAGTTCTAAACTGCCCCCTATTCGGTGGACTTGAATTCTGTCAAAGGAGTGGTCATAAAATCTTGGAGGAATGAAGTCCTGGTCTCGACCAGATTTGAAACTTACAAGGATCACTAAACTGATACATGCAAAGGAAATTTGGACTGTCACTGGCCATTTATACTCAAATGAGAGTAGTTTCTTTAGAGACGGACACTTTACCTTGTATTGACCCCCAAGGTACTGTGGTCCTTTATTCTATGGGGGTATTCAACCTATTTTCAGAATGAATTCTTACTCTTCCTGAATGGTTTAAAAGTTGTAGTCCGTCAGTTTACCATTTTTCGGGTGAGCATTGTCATTTTGAGATTTTAGATAGCTAGAAAAGAAAAAAAAAACAAGAACCATAAGTTCAAGGACGAGTCCACCATCCGTGGTGGTAGTAGAAGAAGGAGGAAGAGAAGGAGAGGGAAGAAAAGCAAGTAGTCTTTGTTTGAGTCAATTGATTCTCATACTTGTAAAATATTACAATATGGGAACATTCTGTATTTTCAATAAAAATCGTAAATGGTCATATTTGGCATTTTTTTGGCCAATCTTTTTTTTTTAATACAAAAATTTGGACCTCTGATATCATATTATGACATCAGTAGCAACCGGCAAAAAAAAAATTCATGGAATAGTGTTCTTTTAATGACATTACACCTCTTTCTTCCTATTTCCATTGTTTAGCATAAGTGGGACTGACTGACCAAATAGTGTCTAATAGAGATGTATGGACACTTCTAAAAATGTCTGTATATTATTAAAGGCATAAATAAAGATTTAGTTTATGAACAAACCAGTTTATTGCGATACGGCAATAAACTTGATTTAGCTTCCTCTTCTAATGAATAATAATAAAACATGGCTGCCATAAAACAAAAGTTTTCATGTAATTTTTGACCTTGGGAAATTTAATTTTTGCTCAAGGTTCCAATTGTTATTATTCAATGATTCATTCTCACTAGCACATGGACTTTATATCTATCTATCTATCTATCTATCCCAGTCTGTTGATATCTATCTATCTATTCTATGTATCTATCTCAGTCTGTTGATATCTATCTATCTATTTTATGTATCTATCTCAGTCTGTTGATATCTATCTATTTATCTTATGTATCTATCTCTGTCAATATCTATCTATCTATCTATCTATCTATCTATCTATCTATCTATCTATATCATTAAGAAATGGATACATTATCCGACAGAAATAATTATAAATGCGTTGTATTACTTTGAAATTCTATTTGAAATGATCTCCCATTATTACATGGTGAATGTATCATTTAGCAAAGTAAACAGAATAAACAAAGAAAATGAAGCTATTGCAGGAATTGAACCTGTGAGGAAAATAATTATAAATGTATTATATATAACGCATTTATAATTATCTATGTTGGATTATATATCCAGTTCTTAATGATATAATTGTCTGCATGGACACATAGCGTAGTGGTTACAGCATCAGACAAATTACTGCAAAGTAATCTGATGGTTCTAGGTTCAATCCTAGTGTGAGACAATAATAATACTACTAATGCTAAGAGGGGAGTGCGGTCAATATACCCCCGTCGGATAAATAAAGGGTTTGGTTCGTTACTTCCCCACACCATGATACCTGATGAAGGCCGTAGAGTGCAACGGCCGAAACGTTGTATGAAAAACAACCAAGATGAGGATGGTCCGAATATTAATAGAAATAATAATAATACCTCATCTCAAAAATTCAGAGATATAATAATTGTCTGCATTGAGAAACAAATAGAACAGATATTGATAGTGAATGAAAAGACTGAGAATTTTGAGTGAAAGCAGTTATTTGGACCTTTGCATTACCAGTGGCTGTTTAGCTCAATGGTAAGAGCAATGCTATAGATATGTTTGAGGATGCTTAGCCTGACACCAAGTTACTAGCTGGAATTTGATCTGAAATTTTCACTGTATGATGTTTGATCTGACTGAATTATATTTACCCTTCAATTAAGGGAATTGACAAGGAAGGAAATTATGTTGAAAAAATATATGCCATGAGCTTTTTGATGTGTGTGAGAGAGAGAAAGAGATGCCCCAATGCCTGGCAAAGAAGAGATTGGATAAGTGAATATCTATGCAAACCATTCTCCCATAACTCTGTTACTGTTCAGACAGTAGCAACAGCAGAAAACTGTTACCCCCTTAGTCAACCTTGACAGACATTGATGAGATAGTATGATAATAAGTATAAAGACTAATTGGATGCTGGAAAAAGATAAGGGGGAAAAAGATGTGAGAATTCATTCAATTCTCTGGTAATGGAAGGTATCCAATTTGATTCCAGGTGCTGGACTTATTCATTCCCCACATATCTTTCCTCGTTTCTCTCCTCTCTTCCCACCCACCCTCATAATGTAATGAACAAAGGTAAGAATGGAAGGGGGTGCTCATGCCTGAATTGGAGCAAAAAGGAGTCAACTTCCTCAATAACTGTCATTTATTCACTATTTTTCCTTCACTAGTCCATGAGTGGTAAATCTCTGTCTTCAGACAGAATTCCGTCTATGACAAATGAAAATTTGGCGGTGCAAACATTCGCTAAATTAGCATTGAAGTGCATAAACATTTTGGCCATTTTCCCGCTATTTGCTGCATGGTTGGCCTTTTTTGGCCATTTTGGCTACTTGTAAAATTCAGTGCTTTTTAGCAATCGAACTAGTGCAAAAATATTTCTTAAGTTGGCAACAAGTTTGCTAATACCCATTCTAGTCTGAAGCATAAAAATTGAGTTATAGTAGTAGTAGACCACAGGAATATAGACAGATAACAAAAGTAATTTATAATAATAACTGATATATTAGTTTCATTTGCCTTTACATGTTATTATAATTAATATAGATACATTTGATAGGTAATAGAATATAAAATGATGTACTTCATTTGCAGAAATATGATGATATCTCAAGATTTGCAAAATTTCCACGGTCCAACTAAAACATCAGGATGTTAGCCAGTGTTCTCCTTAGCCGTTAAAACGTCTAATTCCCAATAGAAACCTAATTCCAATTTCCAAATTAAGCTGAGCATGTTGTTGGCCATTTTTGGCGTTCTTTTTAGCAATTTTTGGCTAAAAAAAATATGGACCAGATACAAATACAAAATTGTGAATCTTGGAAAAATTCCCAATCCTATGAAAATGGTGGAGAAATCAAATACCAGGCAAATGCCCTGTAGATAGAATACTGCATGAAACTGTTAGTTTACCGATTTTATTTTCGCTTCTAATAAAGATTTTAAAAAATTCTTTTGGATGATTTGAAAAAGACCATTAATGCTATCAATGTCTTCTTTTTATAAAACTCGTTTCTAAACCAAGGCAGGTTTTCTAATTATCGATTTTCTGTATCGAAAGTGAAGAAAAAAAATATATAAATTACAAAATGAAAAATAAGCTTTAGAAAAATCGAGAAAGTTAATGGTAGGTAATCTATAAACCCAGTTTGCTTTTAAAAAAATAATCTCAATAAAGAAAATGTTTCAGAAGAATGTTTTAAAAAGCTTGGATGACGTCAAGTCTAAAACATTTGATTCCTTTATTGTTTTTGGTCTGTACCTGTTATTTGCACAAAGTATTTGAAATACCTCTGCAGTTTGTCTTTGTCCTTTTCAAAACATTCATTAAAATGGAACTAAAACATTGATTTTTTTCATATTTCTGGGGTCTACTTTTCATCCCTGCCATTCCCTGCCATTTCTCAATACTACGAGTCCTCAAACATAAACAAACTCCCTGCCACATATATTAATAATGTTTGAGAACGATTTGTATTGTGAAGTGATAGGGATAGATTTTGCATCAAAATATTTTATATGGCCGGGAATGTCAGGGATAAAAAGGAATTGTTTTTGCATCGAAATATTTTATCAACATGCAATAGGGATAGATTTTGTATCAAAATATTTTATATGGCAGGGAGTGGCAGGGATAAAAAGTATAGCCACTCATTCCCTAAAGTAAGTAGTCCTTCTTCATCCTTAAGATTACGAAGTCTGTCCAGAAAGTATCCAGCCATCTAGTCCACTTCAAAGCACTTCCCTTAGATCAACTTATCCCAGTGTCTCCTCCACTTTTCAAAACAGTCTGCCAAGTCCTTTTCGGGGTAGCCATCAGCTTCATTGTCACATTCTCCTTAATCTTGTTCACAATATGAAATTTCTTTAAAAAAAAGCCAGACATCACTAAGAACCAACTCTGGACTGTAGAACCCAGCATTAGACGTAAAGAATGACTCACTCTGTCATTATGAATAAAATGCTCGCATACCAGCTGAGTAACACCACTGGAGAGTGTCTGTTCATGTAAGTAGTATCAAGGCTGCAAAACTGGTTCTTGAGATTTTCAAAATGGCTGGATACCAAGTCTAAGCTTTTAAAAATAATCTTAATAAAGAAAGAGTTTAAAA
Organism: Thysanoteuthis rhombus; assembly: GCA_963457665.1. Lineage (NCBI taxonomy): Eukaryota > Metazoa > Mollusca > Cephalopoda > Oegopsida > Thysanoteuthidae > Thysanoteuthis > Thysanoteuthis major. Next base: position 36,424,483 of record OY735235.1, on the reverse strand, counting down.
TGATATTTTGAAAGGTTTAGATGACATCAAGCCTAAAACATTTAATTCTCCTTTCCTTTTTTTTCTTTTATTGTTGTTCTGAACCGGTTATTTTCACAAAGTATTTAAAATACCTTTGCAGATTGTCTTTGTTTTTTTACACTTGTTTAAATGGAGCTAAGACCTTGATTTCCTCATATTGCCTGAAGGTGGAAGTTTCTCTTCAGCTGAACAACATTCAGTGATGGATTAACCATTAGACTGAATAGGCTTATGCCTAAGGGCTTAGAGGGGAGAGGGTTTGAGATAGAAAAAAATAGTTGAATTGAGTGTACAAAAAATGGTTTTATTTTGGTGTACATTTATGTATTTTGGATTCTGTTACTGATTCTTATAATCTTATGATATTATTTAGAATCACTGATAATGTTTAAGCTTGAACCACAATTTTAAAAACTTCAAATTCTGCTCTCAAAATAATAACTAAATTTGAAAATTTCAATAGTCAATAAATAAAACTCATAACCTCTTTCCCTCTAATCTGTCACTAAAAAGATTTCTTACATATTGTTAAACTCCAACTCAAGACACTCACTACATATGTATCTAAGTTTTGTCAGTATTTAATGGTCAGGTGAGGTGTCATTTAAATAAAAAAGTTATATTTATTTCCATTTTCCTGTCGTATTAGTCTCACCCTACTCTCAACCCAATGGTTTTCTCTTAATCTCTGCATGAATTTCTAGGTTTGGTCTTCGAGAAGTTAGGGATGGGAACTTGGATCAAGTTTTGTAAGAATGGAAACTTTGTTACAATGCAGACTCACTTATAACACAGTAGGAAATTATGGATCCCAACTTCTGCATTATAATGGGTCTACAGTGTTGTATATGGTACATAGGGGTCTGGTATGGTAGATCATTTATCGTTGCCAGCATTACAATTTTGCCTTTTCAGTCTTCTGCATCAACTCAAAATGCAGTTCTTTCTTTTTCTATCTTGCATATACTGCAATACCTTATTGAATAGTACCATTCTGATCAGTGCAGGTTTTTATGTAGTGCAGTCGAGGTATTACTACATAAAATAGTTTAACTAAGGTTTGGATGACATCGTAGTATGACTAAGTATAAGCTGAATAAGAACATCAACTTATAATAAGATCATGAATTATGTGTTTTTGAGCTGAACAGAAAATTTTGGAATGAATTAACTGCACTAATCAAGATGTACCTGTATACAAGTGAGTTCTGTCTGTCATGCTATAGAAACCACCTGTATAAATTTGGCATGCATATTCAGTGGACCTAAGAGAAGGTTTCATTGTGAAAAAGTTCTAGGAATTTTGGAAAAATGTTTTTTTTAATTTTTCAACTCCCCTGATATCCAAATTGAATGTGATCCAAGAGTTTGTTATGTTGATGATTCTCCAAATAAGATATGATTGGACCTAAGGGAAGGTTTTATTGTGAAACATTTTAAGAATTTTGGAAAAATGTTTTTTTAATTTTTCATCTCTCCTGATATCCAAATTGAATATGATCCCAGAGTTTGTTATGTTGATGATTTTCCAAAAAAGATATGATTGGACCTAAGGGAAGGTTTTATTGTAAAACATTTTAGGAATTTTAGAAAAATGTTTTTTAAATTTTTCATCTCTCCTGATATCCAAATTGAATGTGATCCAAGACTTTGTTATGTTGATGATTCTCCAAATAAGATATGATTGGACCTAAGGGAAAGTTTTATTGTAAAACGTTTTAGGAATTTTGGAAAAATGTTTTTTTTAATTTTTCGACTCCCCTGATATCCAAATTGAATGTTATCCAAGAGTTTGTTATGTTGATGATTTTCCAAATAAGATATGATTCAATAAATACGCAGTTCAAATCCATGATCTCTTATCTCAGGTAGGAGCAAACAGAATGATATTATCCGGTCAAAAAAAATGGCTCCAGGAACGACCTGCCTCCAGGCAATGTTCCCTCTGATATTTTGGAGTCAGTGGATGCAAAAGTCTTACATTGAGCAATTTTTTCCCAGTAACTAAAGTATGTACGCATTTTAGAATTCAACATAGGGATTCAATATTTTTTCAATAAAAACCAAGTAAGCTTTCTACAGAATTTGTAATCTTTTGTGCACCCATTAATTTCTTTAGTGTGCTGGTTGCAAAATGCATTTGCAGGCATGTTGCTTAGCTTAGAGGGAACTATGCCTACGGGCTAGTTATTTAAAGTTTCGATTTACAAACATGTGTGGATGGCCTATCAGTCAACAACACGGAGAATAGAATCAGTAAACCATGTTCAAGCTCTGGATGAGACAGTGGGCGTTCACTCTGTGCTTATATCTTTGAAAAGGGCATGGATCCGTCTCTTCTCCCCGCTGTGGGTAAAAAAGCAATTTAGACTGGGCTCTTCAGTCTCGGTTGGTATCCAGTCTAGAAAGCAAACAACACTGAAGCCAAACCGGAAGAGTCCAACTCTTTGTCTGGCGTTGTGAGAGGCAAAGAATGGACAAAGTGAAAAACATATTCTCAAGAAGTAGGGTAGACCGAGCTCTTATTTAGCTTCAATAGGCCTAGAAAGCTGGGAGTTGATTATAATATATTGCTCAAATAAAATAAATATGCCTGCCATCTCCACTTCCCTACAATACCTCAGGGATAAGTGGAAAATTAAAAAAAGAAAATATCAAAACATATTAGTGATAATGAAATAATTTGTGTTCCAATGTTTCTAAGTAAAGAATTAGTAATAATACTAATGTTTACTTTTCAAGTGTACAGTGTTATTATGTCAGTATAAGTGTCCCAATTAGCCTGTAAGATTTTTTGAAAAAGTAACTCGACCACTAGACAAGTTAGAGGTGAAGTTTACTTGCCCCAAAATAATTTATTGCAACTGAAATACTTATGCAAAGAAGATTGACTCATGCATAAAAGAAAAGAATCATATAAAGTGTAATGAAGTATGATGACTTTGATCCCATTGTTTCACCTTTCCTGTTCATCATTGAACAAACCTTGCAAAGAAAAAAGGTTTTCTAAGGGGATACATTAACACTGTCGTCTTCAAAATTTGTAAAACGAGAAATCTATTGGGGTGTTTATTTATGCTCAGTCTGCCCTGATAACGATCTAGTTGAATGTTTAAAAAAATTAAAATCAAATGAATATAAAATGTCCTTGAAGATCTTGTTTTTTTGACCTTTGGTGAATAAAATTGAGAAACTTACGCACACAAGAGGAAGTTGAATCGACTAAGTTAAGTGGTCCAGTTAAATCTTACTGACTAATCACAACCATGCAGAAAGCGGAGAATGAAGAAAAGCAGCCTGAAATAGAGAAAGAGTTCCAGAAACATTGGTATGCAATGCAGGTCAGCAATAAGTAACAGGTGAAAGAGATTGGCAACAGAAGTACAGGGAACTCTTGCTATCATCACCATCATCATCAGTCTTTTAACGTCCATCATTGGACATAGACCTTCCTCAGGATTCGCCATAATTCTCTATCATGGGCCACTATTCATCATCATCATCATCATCAGTCTTTCAGCGTCCATCGTTGGACATAGACCTTCCCCAGGATTTGCCACACTTCCCTATCATGGGCGTCACGGAGCCAGTATTTTCTGAATTTGTCCAGTTCATCTCTCCATCTTGTATTTTATCGGCCTCAGTTTCACATGTGATCTCTGGGGATCCATGTTGTGAGTCGCAATGTCCATCGATTGTCTGCCATTCTTGCAACATGGCCAGCCCACCGCCATTTGAGATTTTTAATGGATTCTATGATGTCCCTAAGTCATGTCTTTTCTCGGATGTACTGTGCTGTCTTGTGGTCTCTCCATGTGAGGCCCAGCATTATTCTTTCATGTGCACGTTGCACGGTTCTCAATTTTCGGGTCTGTCTCTTAATGAGCTGCAATATAATGAATTTCAGCTTTAACAAATTCGTGGATCCATTGAACTGAATCTGGAATTACCAAACAAAGTCTGATAAATATGGCAAACTGATGAACCGTAAACTTTTGAAATAATTTGCAGGGCTTCTTCACTGGTTGTGAGCATGAAGCACCACGTGTTATATTGTTTATCTTCAACAGTGTTTGATGTCCTTTTTTTTGTTTCTTGCACAAATAAATAAACACATAGTTTTAATTTAGTCAAAATTTAACTAACAAAACAAGGCTGCCACAATCAGAATCTGGCAATCCCAGATTGGCGCTGTAAATTAAGTCCCTATATATACCTCTTACATTATATCAGCATAAATTATTTCAACCATGGAAAACTGTTTATTTGACCATTTCTACACAAATACATTATAACTTTTCAATGGTTTTTAACTGACTCATTTGTTCTGGCATTCAATTGTTTTAGAATCTCTTAAAATAAGATTAATAAATAGCAGTTTTTTTCTTATTTCAAAAATAGAGTGAGGGGCAACCAAACTGTCTTTGGATTTACTGAACGGTGTTCACCAAATGCTGCAAACTATTGAATTTACTTATTTAATGTAAGAGAGGTAATCATTGATGTTTCAGCTTTAATGAACACCCCCCCCTCCCAGTTATGGCAAAGGTTTACTGTATTTGCAGAGAGACTATGTAAAGATGATATCATCATCCTCATCATCAGTCATAGATCTACGGCTGGACAAAGGGTTTTCCCATCTCCTTCCATGGTGACCATGATTGTGCTGACCCATGCCTTGTCTTACTGGCGAACCTTTCTATCTCAACCTTTCGTCTTGAGTCTGGTCTTTCCCTACTTCATTTTCTCTCCTGAGGACACCAATCGGTTAACCTTTTGCTCCATCTATTGCTGTTTCTTCTTGCTAAATGTCCAGCCTATCTCAATTTTTGTTACTTTATTATTTGTATAATTTCCTTCACTCTAGTCCTCCCTCTGATCCATGTTGATCTTTTTCTATCTCTTAGAGATAATCTTAACATTGATCTTTCCATTGCTCTCTGTGAGTTGGTTTTCATTTTG
>OY735235.1:36212000-36417000 GCA_963457665.1 Thysanoteuthis rhombus | reverse complement strand
TTTCAAAATCCCCCTACGGTTACATGGTAAATAATTGATAATCCCAACAACAAGAGGAAATTTATAGATTTTACCATAAAAAAAAAGTATATGTAAAACAGGGAAGAAAACACTGAAAAATTTACATAGATTGCATTGACAGAAAATGGGGAATAAGCGACTGAAGTGATACCAAAAAATTTTGAAAAAGTTTCCTAATTTTTAGTGTTTAAAGCTCTAAAGCTTTCTAGACTATATATATATATATATACATATATATATATATATATATATATATATATATATATATATATATATATATATATATATATGTATATACACATTACCAATGGCGACTGTATTGAGTATCAGTTGATAGACATTTTACAGCAAACAGGATATAATTATTATAAAGACATTTTAGTTTATTTATTCACCTCATCTGGGGCTGGTCAATTTGAAACTGGTATGCAACTTAATAATTATTACTTTGTTGGATATAAATACTGATACTTGATAAATATATATATATATATATATATATATATATATATATATATATATATATATATATATATATATATATATATATATATATGTATAAATAGTAGATTGTGGATTCGCTACACAAACTAGCTCATGTTTCTGCTCTCTTAGGTGGCTTTATATTATTGATATATTATTATATTATGTTATACTGCTAGCCTGATTTGTACCACATATACTGTGTGTATATACATATATATATATATATATATATATATATATATATATATATATGCACAAGTGTGGATCAATAAGTACAAAGTCTGAAACATGTTTAATTTTGATCTCAAATTCTTTCTGTACAATGTTCTATCTATGGGATTAATGTTTGCATTGACAATGAGATAGTGTTGAAAAATACTTTTGTAAAATGAATGCTTTTTTTTTTCACCATTAGGCTATCGACTTATCCTATTGATGTATCTGTCTGAGTGCAAAAAGTCTACACAGAGAGAATATACATATGTACACAATCACACACACACACACACTCACACATATAAACAATTTTTCCCCGTAAGATTTTCATCAATATTTTGAAAGAGTACATGGTTTAATAAACCTTGAACTGTTTCATTTGAATGCTGTCTTACTCTGCAAACCAAACATTTGACTGATAGTATATATATATACTAAGTGTCCAAGTGCATTTAAATCACTGCTATCCACAACAGATTGGTTCAATCACTGTTGCTGGGTTATTTATGTCTTCTGACATTTATATGCATCTGTCTATTCATCCATGTATCTTTCTAGGCTTTGCCCAGCACTTACATCCTCTCGATGAGTAGGGAAAAAGTTCGTTTTTTTCAAATTCCTCTCCAAAATGAGTTTTCAGTGTGGGGTTCAAAAATGCTTTGTAAATTCATTTTAAATTGGTCGCTGGTTTTTCACTCAATTTTTTTAGTGATCGCAGCCCAGCGAAAGGAGAGAACAGTAGTTTACATATTGATCACTCCTTTTTCCAACTTTAATTGATCACCCCCAACAAACATTCCAAGGGTGGCAGTGATTCATAATTTCTTTTGGAATGCTATTCTCTTCCCTTTATCATAAACTGAAACAGAAAAAAAGTTAACAGTATAGAGATGACAGCAATTGCAATGTCTGTCGTTACTTTGTTTTCCAGGGTTAGAAGTTCAAACATTTCTCATAAGATTTTTCTCAGAGTTTTGAAAAAATAGGAAATAGCATTAACGAAAATATTGGTTAGTGACTCAATAGAAACAGTCATATCACCAACGTCTTTTGGCCCTATGCCATGTTGGGGGTGATCAATTGAAAAATTTCCAAAGCAATGAATAAGTTATTTCTCTTACCTTTTATTGAGCAGGGATCTCTAGAAAAGTCTGACTTTTCAACCCCCCCCCATAAAAAAATTATCCTTGGAAAATGTTTTTTTTTGTTTTTTGAAAATTCCCCTCCAAAATGGGTTTTTAGTTGGGATTCAAATATGCATTGTAAATTTATACTAAATTGGTCACATATTTGTGCCCACTTGTTTGGGGGAAAGTCAGACTTTTTTTTTGTGATCACAGCCCAACAAAAAGGGAAAGCAGTTATAGAGCAATACCTTTCAAAAGAACAAAAAAAATTGTTTTTTCTTGACATAATGAGGAGTGAATGTTGAAACTGTCCTATTACTCCACTGGTTCAGCCTATCTGCATGCATACAGCCAGCTAGACCAACATAAAAACTGAAGAAACCTTTGGTGAAAGTTTTGTTTGGTCTAGTAATTAAAATTATTTATTTCCATGTTATTGCAGTGAGGAGATGAGCACCAACAAGAAATCCCCATGGTTTTGGGAAATGCCACAAAAGACCATGATAACCCAGTGATCTACAAGGTCATGGGATAATTTTATTTGATATGATAATTACTTGAAAAACAAACATTTTGTGTTTATTTTTTATTTGGCTACGTGACTGAAAAGGCAGTTCTCTTCCTCAAACAAGACAGACCCACCCATGAATAAAATGTATGCGGTTAACAGCTTGAAGATGACTGTCAACATATGTCATTAATATGTATTTTCCGAACCTTGCATAAATGATTCATCTGTGTATCAGAAATAATAATCTAAAAAATCATCTAAAAATTAAAGATCTTCTATTCAAAATTATCTGAAAAAAAGATCTTCTATCTAAAATTATCTAAAAAAAAAAGACCTACTATCTATAATTATCTAAAAAATACCACCGCAAGATTTGCGCATTGTTTGTCCACAACAAATGTAGAAACACAAAAAAAGCAACTCAAAAAGGATCTATTATCTAAAATTATTTTAAAGGATCTTTTATCTAAAATTATCTAAAAAAAGATCATTTATCTCAAATTATTTAAAAAAAAGATCTTTTATCAATGATTATCTAAAAAAATACCACCACATGATTAGAGCATTCTTTGTCTAAAATGACCGTAGAGACCCCAAAAAAGCAGTTTAAGGAAATAAAAACCCTAAAAAAAAACGTTTTAGATGGTGCCTAGTGATATTCTCATCTATGAAAATGTGACCACCCATAGACACATATAGATAGGCACCTGGACACAGACACTGAAAGAGGGAAGAATCAGTTCCCCAAATTAGCTGGTTGGTTTGGCTATTTTATGGGTTACAGTTATTCAATTAATTATTACAACATTAATAATATAATTATTTGCATTTGATTGATATATAATATTGTTAACAGAATTGATGTGACAGTCAACATAATTAGCCTTACTCATTATACCTTTAATAACATGATGATTAATTAGCATTACTTTTGCCTGAATTTCTGAGTTGATAATTATCATTATTATACACTGATTTACTGGAACCAGTGTTCTCATCTTGCTTGTTATGGTCACAACTTTTCAGCTTTCTCCAGTATCTGTTGTGGTCAGTAATGTACAAGGAATTTCAAACTGAAACCTTTATCAATCCACGGGGGTAGAAAAGTCTCATTCTACTGTCCATACAGAGAATATCTCTTATCAGTCAATTCTTCCTAATTAATTCCTCCTTGCAATGTTGCTTGTCTGCCTCTTCAACTCAGAATATATATATATATATATATATATATATATATATATATATATATATATATATATATGACTGCTCTACCAAACCCAAGGATTAACTTCATCCAGGTAGATTACTAGATACGCTCAACCAATACTTTTCTCCATTCATTGATTTCAACATTAATTACGCTATAATTAATTAGTATTAAATAAACATTTAATATTATTATCAGTCAACACATGATATTACTATCTGATTCACATTATTATATTTTTGATAATATAATTGGTATTGAATCAACATTATTAACGGCATAGAGATGATAGTAATTGCAATGGCTACTTAATGTTTTAGGATGTCAGGTTTATTTGAAACTGGTTTCTCCAGTTTTTAAGTGATTCTGGCTAGCTATGTATGTTATGCATACAAGTAGCACCAATGGAGCTTAAAGGTTGAAAGTTTCAAATTTAGTCCTTAAAAAAAACGTTTCTTGTTTTTTGACCCCCCCTTATAAGTTTTAATTACAATCTAAGTTTATGCTTAATTGGTCCCATTAGTTTGTATCTGGCAGTGTTCATACTTGTTTCTTGAAAATTTGGACTTTTCTAGTGATTTTAACAAAAATTGATATAATAACTTATTCATCAATCACCCACTTTTCTAATTTTTTAATTGATCTCCCTCAACATTGCATGTTGCCAGAAAACGTTGGTCACATGATGGTTTCTATTGAGTGACTCCCCAGTCTTATTTATTAATAAACAAAATGTATTTTGTTTCAATCACTGTTGACATCAAATTTTCATGTAGCTGATTTGCAAAAGAAAGGAATATCAATGCATCATTTGAGTTGGAATTGAACCTGCATACTCTTGCTAATCAGATCAAAGGATGACTTGAATCTATTCACAAGCTACTAAAAAAGAAATTTAATCCACGCCTATAATAATTGAAATTGTGAATTTGTTACCGTGCTTACGTCATCAATGACGTCTGGTGACGTAACTTAATACAAATAGAATTTTATGTTATGTTAAACTTGATGAACTGTATCAAAACACTTTATTAATTTTGAGAAGAGTCAGACTATCCCAAATTTTGAGGTGTGGAGTGACATAACTGTTACCACCACTAGGAAACAGAAACAAGAGTGACCATAGCTAGTCCAAAGCCTTGGTAAAGGAGCAGGGCTGGGTGTGAGACTAACAACTCCATCTTGTAAGACCAATTTTTGGCTGAAACTGCCGCAGGATGTTTATGGCCCTGTGCTCCAAAAGTGTCCACAATATGTGCACTTAAAAAAATATACCAACAGGTCTGGTTAGTCATTCAATAGAAACCGTCATGTGACCAATGTCTTTAGGCAGCATGCTGTGTTTGGTGATCAATTATAAATTTTCTAAAAGAGATAATCAATAAATAAGTCACCTCTCTTGTCTTTCATTGGGCAGTGATCACTAAAAAGTCTGAATTTTCAAAAAACAAGTGTGAATGGACCAAATTAGCAAAAACTTGCATTGTAATTCCATTACCACCACAAATAAACCTACTTCGTGAAGAAGATTTTCAAAAAACAAATAAAACATTTTTTTTCTAGACATAGAAGTAAATGCATAAATTTTCAGATCTCTATACGCATGATTCAAACATCGTCTGCCAGCCATCCAGACTCATCTGAAAACTGAAGAAATCTGTATTAACGGTTTTGATGCCTGTTTTGGCAGACGGTTTTTGATATCTCTATAGAAGATAATAGGTGCATAAGATTTCATTAGATTTTGTTGAATGGTTGCAAGTGTTGATTGTTTCTGGCGGTTGGTTTTATAAAGCTGTATATGCTGCAAATAAATTCTCGTTCAGACAGTATCTTCTTTGAACAGCTTTCTGAAACTCTAACAATACAAATGTTATGAATAGTTGAGTGCGAAATTTCTTTTCTAGGACGACAGTAATTGTCATTGCTTTAAATTAATTTAGCTTAAAATGACTGCCGCACCACCCAAATTTGTTTCAGACAAGCAGACAGACAGAGAATCGGGCATTTTAACAGATAAGTTGAGTCTTGTCCTTTTTTGGTTGTAAAGTGATTAGTAGTATTTTCAGGTTAAAAAGTGATTATTGACTTCTTTAACGTCACTGACCGAGTCTTGTTTTTATTTATTTACTTTCTTTTTAAAGGTGGGTCTTGGTTACTAAGATCTCAAGTAGTAATTTTTTTACTATTCTTGCAGTTAAAAGTACTAGGGCAGTGCCTGTTGCAAAGGTACATATTTTGGAAGGGGCCAGACTTTATTGCGTGCAGAGCAACCTGTCATAACAGTCATTTAGAACAATTTTCTTTTCATCATATGAAACTTCGGCTTTGAGGTATTTCAGTTCCTTCTCTCCAGTGTTGCTAATTTAGATACTTTATTTATGAATTCAGATCTGTCACCAATTTTGATGTATCATATTTATCTATAAATTTAAATAAAAGATATAAAATCTGTAATTTTTTATTTGTTTTCATAAGATTTCTCAAGAACTGCTAATCCAAAAATTTTTGAACTCAACATTGCTCTGCCTTATATACTGACAAATATCAGGCAAATGTTTACAATGGCCAGTTGTCGAGTTATTGTGGTGCATTAGATTTCTCAAGAACCACTGATCCAAACAACTTCAAACTCAACACGCTAATACTTGGTATACTGACTAATATATCTGGCAAATATCAACTTTGTGCAATGGCCAATTGTTGAGTAATTGCATGCATACATGGATTTTGTCAATCATAGAAAGATTTCCTTGCTTCTTTAGCACTATAAAGGTAAAAAATTCTGAAACTTCACCTTGGCTGGAAGATTAGATCTATTAAGCTTAGGATTAATCCATCATAAGATTTTGAGAAGTATTCTCATGCTCTTAGATAAATAGATCTAATCTGATTCAAATAACTCATGAACAACTAAAACGTACCTGGTTAGTCACTCAGTAGAAACTGTCACATGACAAATGTCTTTTGGCAGCATGCTGTGTTGGGAATGATCAACTAAGAAAATTGGATAAAGGGATGATCAATGGATAAATTACTTATCTTTCATTTTGTGATCATTGAAAAAAGTCTTAATTTGTAAAAAAAAATAAAGGACCAATTTAGCATAAAATTACATTGCAGATTAAACCCACCCTCTAAAAACCTATTTAGGATGGAAATTTTCAAAAAGCAAAAAAAAACATTTTTTTTAGATATAATAAGTGAATGTTTATCGGTCCTCTGGCTCCATTGGTGTGGCCTGTCCATGTGATAGATATGTAGCCAGCCAGACCCACTCAAAAACTGAAGTTACCTATGTTGACAATTTTGGTAACAGTTTTGGATGATGGTTTCTGATTGTCAGCAAGTCATAAAAGTGCTTAAACACCCCAATGACTCAACCCAGAGGTTCCCGTGTCGTACGACGCATGAGGCAATGAATTTATCTTCATTTCCCAAATGATCCATGAAGACCAATCGATTGTTTCAGTAACTATTGTGGGTTTAACAGAGTCAGGATACCAGCCAGTCAACTGGAATTCATTACAGGGCTAAAGGGCTCCAGTTCCCTATTCACCCATAACTGGGAGAGAAGAGGATTCATGCCCTTTCCAAGGGCATCAGTTGTGAAGTGAATGCAAACTGTCCCCGCCAGAGTTTGAACTCAGTTAACCACGTCCATTCTCCATGTAGTGAACCATTAGGCCACCTGCACCTCACCAATTGGACTTGAGATAATCTTATATGAATGAAATAAATAACAATACATCTGGTAGGTAACTCAATGGAAACTGTCACTTGAACAACATCTTTTGGACAGCATGTTGTGGGTGATCAATTAAGGAATTAGAAAAAAGGGGTGAACAATGAATAAGTTACTCCCCGTGCATTTCATTAGGCAGTGATATCTGAAAAAACCTGATTTTTCAAAAAAAAACAAGCATGAATGCTGTCAAAGACAAATCAAGGGATCAGTTTAGCATAAGCTTACATTGCAAACTGACCGTTCCTCCCACTAAAACCCTATTTAAGGAGGGAATTTTCAAAAAACAAAAAAAAATGTAAATGTTTACATTTTCAGCCCTCTAGCTCCATCAGTGCGACCTGCACACCTGATGTATACATATGTACATACATATACAGTCAGACAGACAGACTTACTTGAAAACTGAAGAAACCCATGTTAACAGATATTGTGACAGTCTTGGTTGACAGTTTCTAATTTTAAAAAACTCATGATAGTATCTCATCAATATGAATTCTTTTATTCTTATCTGGGGATTTATCAATTTATGAGGGATGGACATTAGTATTATGACCAGTTTGTTGGAGGTGACCTAAGGTTACTGGAATATTCATTATCTTCGTATTATTTATTGCACAACCATTTCTGATGACAAGAAAAAAATGGTAAAACCTCTTCCCACATCTGTCCGAGTAGCTGCTATGCAGAAAATGTTATGTGTTACCAAATTTGAAAAAAGGTGGGGATCAAAAAAGAAAATAAGAAAAACTGTCTGTAGACAGACACTTTAAGCATATCATTATAATAGATGCAATTAGTAGAAAAAAAAAAAAAAACCTTCGAGCTTTGCCCAAGTAACCAAAGCTAGGTATGTGGTGTAAAGACGATGCCTTTCGACCGGCTACTGTGGCACAACAGTGGGCAGATGATGATGTGTCAGCAACCTGTTAACATGTATTTAACAGCCACTAAGAAGGCACTTGCGTTGACTGATTGATGGAATGGGCCGTTGCCTAAAATAGTCCTGACCACTGATGGCTATTAGCCAACGTTACTGGTGGGAAAGGAACTTTGTTAAGTGCCGCATTTGAATTCTAGTGATAGTAAACCATTTCGCTTGGCATTTACATGGCCTTGGATTTTACAAGGATATAAATCAAAGATGAGGAATGTGTAAAGGCCAGGTCAGCGTACTTAGAGGAAGATCGAAAATATTTTAGAAAAAGTTCAATTAGATGATATTTATTGAGCTTAGCTGTGTATGGATAAGGTGAAATTATGAGCTTAGCTTTTTTTATGTGACATCGGGTGAAATTTCATCTACGTGGCCTTAAATTTCCAAGTACATTAATCAAAGATGAGGAATGCGCACAGGCTAGGTCACTATACTTGGAGACAGATAAGTCTTTTAGAAAAGTTAGTACTAAAATTAAAAAATTTGAGTTATAAGGATAGGTTTAAAGAGTTATGGTAATCATTGTTTTAAAATCGTTGGGATCAGAGAGAGCAAATAGAAATTTTTCAGCTTATATGTGGTTTAGAATTAGTAGACACTAATGTTTTATTTACTTGAAAGGATTACTGGGATTTAGAAGTCACACATGTATGGTAGACCTAAATAGAAGTATGTAGATTAAAAAAGATCAGAAAATCATTTCTTAGCAATACAGTTGTGGGATTATGGAATTGATATGTAGAATATATGGCCCTATCAACAGATGTACATAATTTCAAGAAGAATTATGATGTTTATTACAACACTGCAAATATTTAAGGCCCTGGATATTGTGTAATTATGATAATTCTGATGTGTGCTTATATGTAAAATTTGCGATGCCCATGGTAGAGAATTGTAGTGGATCCTGGGGAAGATGATGACTTTTTTCAATCGAAATTAAATGTTCTAGATGTTGTATATTATTGCAGTAATCATATATCTGAATTGTACCATTTTTGTCAATTTAGAAATAAACAGTTGGTCACTTGATAGAAACCATCACATGGCCAATGTCTTTTGACACTGTCATGTTAAGAGTGATCAATTAAAAAATTGGAAAAGTGGTGATCAATGAATGAGTTATTTTTCTTGCTTTTTGTGGGGCAGTGATCAAAAAAGATTTGAATTTTCTAAAAACAAGTGTGAACAATGCTGGACACAAATTAGCATATACTTACATTTTCAAAAAAAATAAATAAGTTTTTTCTAGACATTGTAAGGAGTGAATATTTAAATTTTCAGCTCTTTAACTCCATTGGTACCTGTGCACGTGATACATACATAGCCAGACTCATTTGAAAACTGAAGAAATCTGTGTTGGCAGTTTTGGTGACAGTTTTGGTTTACAGTTTCTAGTAAGCTTAGTATTTATAATTAGATAACTTGTCATTTTGTAATGGTTAGCAAGCTGGTCATGTAGATCTATTATAGTGAGTTCGGTCCTCTCTTGGTGCCCCAAACTGGCCTTGTGCTAGAACTTAGCCAAATTTAATAAATAACCATAATTAGACAACTTCTGTACGTGGAAATATTTACTAAGCTTAGTATGGCTCAAAGTCAAATGGAGGGAAGTGACAATAGGAAGATTGTATTGCACCAGTCTTCCAAGTAGATGATATTTACTAAGCTTATCTTAATATTACATCAAGAGAAATGGAAGTAGGAAGATTGTGTTGCTATAGTCTCATAATTACTTAGAAAATCTATATTAAAAATCAAGTCATTCCTTAAACTGAAAATTGTTACAACATAATCTTCCTATTCTCCATTTAATCTTATGCTGGGCTCAGCTGAGTTTAATAAATATATTGAATCACCATAGATTCTCAAATGGCCCGACCAACCAGCCAAGTGGGCTACAGATTCTTCTCTGAATCCCTGTATCTATGTATGTATTTGCCTATCTATGTTTGTATGTCTCGGGCACTCCTGGTCACCTTTTTTTGGTTTACAACCTTGATTCACTTATGCAAGGTAAGGGTATCTGTATATATTGTTAATGGTAAGGAACATCTCAAACTTAGCTGTTGGCATTGAACTTCAAGTAATTAGGCCTGTTACCATTGAGTCAAACTTCAAAGAACATATTGAGGGCAACAGTATCAAGTTATTTATAAAGTCTTTGTTACAGAAATTCTAATTATAGAACAGATTTGAATATTCATTCATTAGAGAATTCTTTTTTGGCAAAGGGCCAGACAGATTTGTTCCAGAAGTCTCTAATTAGAATCTTAAATCACTCTTGTATTCTTCCTACCACCATCTCATAGGCTTTCATCCTATAAATTCAGACCAAAATTGCTCCTAACTAATTGATAGAAATTTGGACAGGAAGGAGTTTGGAAGGATGTCTCATCTCTTTTGAAGCCACGAATCTAATTTCTGCTATTTCTTAACCGATGTGTAATAGTGATAACATTTCATCTTATAAATTTAGACCAAAATTGCTTCTAGCTATTTGATTGGAATTTTTGGTATAAAGTGAGTTGAAAAGAATGCCTCAACTCTTTTGAAGCCTTGAATCCAACGACTAGTCTTTCCCAATCAATGTATAATAGTAACAACACCTCATCTTAGAAATCCAGATAAAAATTATTTCTAGCTTTTTGATAAGAGTTTTAGGCAGGAATGAGTTTGAATGGATGACTTAACTCTTTTGAAGCCTTAAATATGATTTTTATTATTTCTTAATCAATTTATTATAGTAACAACACCTCATCTTAGTCATTTGTACCAAAATTGGTTCAAGCTAGTTGATGGGAATTCTTAGTAGGAATAAGTTTGAAAGAACTCCTTGACTCTTTTGAAATCTTAAATCTAATCAAATTACCATAGTCCCACAGATTACCTGTCTGACCAAGTAGTCAAGTCCTCCACAGATTCTTTTCTCTGTGACTATCTGTGTGTCTATGGGTGTATCTGTCTGTAGGGCTCCTGGTCACAATTTTGGGGATAGAACCTTGAGAATTTGCATGATTACACCATTAGGTGACATCTAAACATGTTTTCCATTTTTTTTCCAATGAACTGCTTTTTGGGGTCTTTGTTTATTGATCCAACAATGCCCAAATCTTGTGCCAGTATTTTGTTTTGATGATTTGAGATGTAAGACTTATCTTTTAAAATAATTAATTCTGCTACACCTGCTGGCTATGGTGAATCATTTATGTGAGGTATGGATATTTCTGTTATTTATAAATCAATGTATAATAGTAACAACAATCAGATAAAAATTGACTCTTCTTTGCTGATAGGAATTTTCAACCAGAAAGAATTTGAAAGAATAGCCTCAAATCTTATGTCTCTGTTGCCACTAACTAGATTTTAGCTAAACCATTAGCCTCGGCAGATCCATGAAGATGGGGTGGTAAGCTGGAGTTGTTCTACAATTTCTAAAAATTAGCTGCAAACATGCTGTGTAATAATTGCATTGAACAGATTCAATAGGAATTGGAAGGATGTGTGATCGTTTCAGTTATTGCTTTCTAAAGCGTAGCTTTTTCATCTCTACTGTGCCTTTTATTTTTCATTATCAACAACCTTCCATCTGGGAAACCCCTCATCCAGTGATTAGAAAGCTATTTTAACCTTTTCAAGACTCCTGGGACATATATATCCCAAGGTTTCTATGAATGCTGGTATACACACACACACACACATATATATATATATATATATATATATATGTCCTGTAGTCCTTTTGTAAAAGTCTACTGAGATAACTTAATTCAAGCATTAAGCACCTTAATGGGTTTGTCTTGAAAGGGTTAACTAGTCATCAGGAGTTGGAACTTTTCTGAGTGCACTGACCATTTGACCTTATACCAAACTAAGATTAGATTAGTTATACAATCGGTCTTAGTCTATTCAAAACTGTCAACCAAAACTGTCGACATAGGTTTCTTCAGTTGTCTAGAAGATCCCCCCAATAGGTTTATAGTGGGGTTCCAATTAACAATGTAAATTTATGCTATTTGGTCCCTTATTTTGTGTCAAAAATTGTCATGTATGGTACCCTGACAACCAATTAGATCATCAGTTAATCTAAATGTATAAATGTTTTCTTGTATATAAACAAGAGCACTTGACTGGATAATTGAAAAACTTTCCTTCCTTGTTTGTGGATTCTAATCAAATTCATAATAATGAAGGATCACTGCCTGAATACATATTAAACAATTGTAGTCATCAATTCTCCAGAATCTAGATATTTCTGGTTGTTTTTTTACTCTATTTTGGATGTTTTCCACTGATGTCTTGAATAGAATTTATTCTGACTATATTTATTCTTCGATAGAAGTTTTTTCATGACTTTAGATTTTGACGCTATGTTTGTTCAATTATTGAGTGGGATGGGAAGTTATTAATACATTCTATATATGTATATATGTATGTATAAACATAGAAGTTTTAAAGTAAGTCGATACAAGCTGGTCTTAATTCCTAACCTAATGAAACATTTAACTCATACTCTGTAAATATGTGACTAAAGAACATATTTTATGATGCTTTTTCATACGTCATTGAAAGATCAGCTGGATGGCCATGAAAACACATTTAAAAGCTGGCCAAATTTTCTTTTCCAAGAAGTTATCTAATATTTCAGTGTTATGTTTCCATCATCATCATCAACGTCATCAGCAATAGCCTTTCAACATCTCTTATTAGACATAGATCTTCCTCAAGATCAGCCAGACCAGTTCTGAATTTATCTAAATGGTCATGCCATCTTATTTTCTGCCAGCCACAACATATGTGGGTTGCCAAGCGGTTATCTGACATTCTTGCAACGTTGCCAGCCCATTGCTGTTTGAATTTTCTTATAGATTTTATGATATCTCTGCCTCCTATTTTTTTTCTCCAATAACTGTGCAGTCTTGTGATCTCTCCATGGGATGTTGAGCATGATCCTCTCGTGTGCACATTGCATGGTTCTTGGTTTGAGAATCAATTTTTTTCTTTCAATGGATAATCATCTAGAAGATGCATGGGTTGTAGAGACTTCTTTTTAAAACTAATGAGGTCTTTTTGTATTCTTTCAAACATGCACTAATCAACTATATACATGTAATAAACCAAAAAATGAACAAATTAGTTCTAATAACCTTAGAAAAGGCAAGAATCCATCTCCCTCTACACTATCTCATGTTCATATCATTGATACCCTTGGTAAAGGTATGAATTGACATCCCTGCACTCTGTCCTATCCCCTGTCAGCTGGGGCTGTTTATATTCTCATAGCACTAATGTCCATCGGAAAGACATGAATCCACAGGACTGTGCTCAATCTCATTTCTAGTTAACAGAAAAAGTGAGCACTAGGGCAAAGCACTCTCCCATAACTACCACCTAGACAGTAATGATTGTAAAATGTTGTTTTACCCATTGTCAGACTTGACCGTGGCGAGCATAAATCAGAAAAGTCAGCGGCAAGTATGCTATACTTTTCAGTCTGGACTGTTAGTGTGACATGAAGACACGTGAATTACCGCTATCAGCAATGTTTATTTGACAAAACTGAGTTGGTAGTCAACATAGTTGAGGTAGAACAAAGAGAAAGTGAGAGTGGGAGAGAGAGAAAGACAAAGAGAAAGAAGGTGAGGGAGAGAAAGAGGGAGAGAGAGATAAAGAGACAGAAAGAAAAGTGAGAGAAAAAGAGAGAGAGAGAGAGAGAGAGAGAGAGGCTATAATATACCTATTTTCTGCATGAATGGATTATCATGTTGACCACCTTTCTGCTCGTTGAGGCATGACATTCCTTGTCAAAGTTACGCAACATTTTTTATGTGAATATTGATAGGTAAATTTTGTTGTTGCTCTGGCCAATGGGCTTCCTTTTGCTGACTAACCATTGGCTTTCTTGTGTAAGACGAGACAAGATTTTTTTAAAAGAAGAAAAAGAAAAAAAAAGCTGTAATATAAACGTTTTTGGCTTGGATGAAAACCATGAAATGATTCATATGGTCTTTTCAGTGAGTGTATGCGTTATTGCTTCCTAGTTACACACACACATATATATATTTAGTGTATTATTCATACAAGGTTGGATCAATAACGCACACACACTCATACATGTATTCTCGTGTATATTCATAAGTGGTTGGATTCATAAGTCAATGACATGAGACTGACACATTGTTTTTAGCTTGATTTTGATCCAAAATTTTCACTGCATAATGTTCAATCCACATGATAAATACTCACTACTGAATGAAGTGCATTGACAAGGACAGAGATTATGTTGAAAAATAAATACTCACTGATGAATGAAGTGCATTGATAAGGACAGAGATTATGTTGAAAAATAAATACTCACTACTGAATGAAGTGCATTGACAAGGACAGAGATTATGTTGAAAAATAAATATTTGTTTTGCTAAATGAATGCTTCTTTACACCATCAGGCTACAGACTTATTGATACATTGTTCCCAGAGTCACCTTTATGACGATGTTTGGAAAATCTTAGAATTGTCTTCAAAGTACACTTAGTTCTTTATTGCTTTTGCATGCATACCCTTTGAAAATTGTTTGTGGAAATTTGATAATTCTACTTTATTTTGGTGATGGTAGAAGCTAAACAATGGAATTTTGAAGCTTACAATAATTGTGATGACTTGGACTCTAACAAAAGGCTCTGCTCTCTTTGAGTGTCTCTGTGTGTACGTCAGCGTGCATTCCTGATCTGATTTTTCAGGCTACAACCTTGGAAATTTGCATGAGTTCACCACTAGGCACCATCTAAAAACTACTTTGTTTTTTCAAAAAACTGCTCCTTTAGATCTCTGTGGTCATTTCGGATCAACAACGCCTGAATCTTGTGCTGGAATTTTTCATTATAATTTAGATAAAAAATCTATTTTTTTATAGATAATTTTAGATTATTTTTTTATATAATCAGTTTTGGTACACTCACAGGCTACAGTGATTCATTTATACAAGGTAGAGAATTACAGATGTTATCGGATAAGACTAAACAGTAGGCAGCAAAGTTTTGATGAAATAGAGGGAAAGAAAGAATTGTTGAAAGAGGCTCCATCTTTAGCTGATGTAGGTTGTGTTAAAGATCTTTTTCTTTTTGCTTGTTGAGGTATGACATTCCTTACCAAAGTTACACAACAGTTTTCATGTCTGAAAGTCTCTGATGAGTCGTTATCATTCAGACTGATATTCTCATTCTTGTTGGTTTCATCCATTTTGACCAATGCTAGATTAAGGTATGGACTTTAGAGGCTGCAGCCAAGAGGCCCCCGCCATTTGTAGGGCCTCCAGAGATAAAGTGGAAAGTTATTTCATTTGTGTATGCTGAATCAAAGTATGTCCTCTAAAATCACCTCTTTAAAAGAAAGAGGGTCTAATTAATGTATATATATATATATATATATATATATATATATATATATATGTGTGTGTGTGTGTGTGTGTGTGTGTGTGTGTGTGTGTGTGTGTGTGTATTTGTGTGTAATAAACAGTACTTTATACACATATATCCTACGACAGTTTGTGACATCTAAAATGACTAAAACAGAATTCATCTCATCTTAACTGAGAACAATTTTCTCAAGAACTTTCAAGTTTTTAATGTTTTGGAGAAATTTGCTCCCATTAAATTACGCAAGGCAAATGTTTGAATTTTGATTGTTTTTAGCTAAAAAAAACGAATTTGATTTTACTTCAAGTCTGTTTTTCCTTTTGAGAATATTGCTAGGGACTTCTTGGTACCTGTAGCCCAGGGGCCTTCTAAATTTTAATCCCGCACTGATTTTGACCAATGTAATTTCCATCCCTCCTAAGGTGATAATTCATTTACAGTGGTGCCTCTTTCAGCAAAGGGCTCTTTTAATGGAATCTTACTGAGTGAGACGTTAAAAGAAAATTCTCTCAGCAGAATATCTTTCTAAAAAATATTTAGAAACAAAACATATTCAGGTTTGGTTTGACACTCAATACAAGTTGTCATGTTACCAACATCTTTTTGCGGCATGCCGTTTTAGGGATGATCAATTAAAAAATTGGAATAAAGAGTGATCAATAAATAAGTTCTCTTGCTTGTTTTTGAGCCTTAATCAAACTAAGGGACCAGTTTAGCATAAACTAACTTTGCAAATTGAACCTGCCAGTAAAAACCTATTTGGGGGTGAATTTAATAAAAACAAAATGATTTTTCCTTATATATAGACATAATAAAGAGTAAATGATTAAATTTCCAGCCATCTAGCGCCATTGATGCAGTGTTTAAGTGCAACACACGCATGCATATGTAGCCAACTGAAAAACTGAAGAAAACTGTATTCATAGTTTTGGTGATAGTTTTGGTGATGGCTTATATATATATGTATATATATATAAGCTGTAGGCTGTAATGCATTTGGTAAAAATATAAAAGTGTTTGAACTCGTTTGAGTGGAAGAGTTGATGGTTTCAAATGGAGGATAGAAGACGTTTTTACCTGTAAGATATGAATTTTATCATACTTTTATTACATATTTTGGACAGAAAAACAAAGAAACAAACAGAAGAAGTCGCAGTGTTCATTATATTAGGTTGTTGCAAAAATAATTGCAGTTTTTCACTACCGACTGAAAAGCAGCATGTCTCAGCTTAGAATAGAAGTTATTAATTAGAACATTCAGAAAAAACTCATTTTTGCCAACCAGAAACATGTCCTTTCATTGCGGAAGCATAGAATTCTAGGGTGGGTCCTAAAACCAATGAATTCTTCGAAGGCATTTTGAGTTGCTGCCTATTAGTTGAAAGTTAATCTTGTGATCAAAATGCTTGAAAGTAGCGGCCAGATTGTGGTCTGGTTAATAAGCTGGGTGAGGCTGTGTTTTGCCACCTTGTTCATTCAATTTCTGCAGGGTCATTCACGCGAAATGCAAGCTTTTTTAATTTCTCATTCGTGCGATATATCAAGCTTTTTTTGCTTTTCCAATTGAGCACAAATGTCAAACAACTGTTGAATGGTCAACATGTGGTTTCTCTATAACCTCTCAAGTTATTTTGTTTGTGTCTGCCTCTGTTATGGCCCTCAATTCAATTTCATCCATCACAGAAAGATATCCACATCCTCAAGGTTTTTGTCTCAGTTTTGGAAATTTTTGGAGCCGATGTTGAGCTGTACATTTATTGAGAGTTCCCCGACCAAATACATGGATTATATTGCAAGCAGTTTTTGCTGCTTCATGCCCTATTTTGATCTCATACAACAAAATTGCTCAAATTTGAATTTAATCTGTGAAAAAAAAACATTCAGCTTAGGTGAATAGAGTGAAATTCATGCTTTAAAATGGTATATTCCACAAACATAGTACAATGATAGTTTATTCCCAAAATAAGCAGCATAGTTTAAAATAACAAAAACGCTATTATTTTTGCACCAATCTAAGAGATAAATTGGTACATAGGATAGATAGATAAATTAGACTGATAGATAGATGGATAGATATATAAATAGATATGACTATTGCATATCTTCATTGCGTAATCTAATAATTTAGTTGGTGAGATGATATGTATCGTAGCTGTTTACTTGAAAATGTACCTGTGTGAACACGTGTGTGTGTGAACATGCGTATGTCTGTGCGCAAGAGTGCATGAATCTGGATGGATAGGACTCTATAGTGATTAGAGAGGGCACGTTTTTCTTCAAAGGGGGAGGAACCACAAGACAAAGAATGTCTTATCCCTGATGGTCACGTGACTTGGTTTTATTTATTTACGCAGGAAGAGGTCAGTGGAACTCAGATGAATGACATCAGCAGGAGCAGGTTTTTTTTTTTTCTCTCAATAGAACAGGAGTGATTGTTTCGGCAGAGTTAGTTACAGGATGAAAGTTCACCTAAATATTTAGTTTGAAACATTAGTATACATCCGGTTTCTTATTTGCATTCTTACTTGTTTGTTTCTCTTTCTCTATCTCAGTGTGTTCTCATTTATCTATCTAACTATCTATCTATTAGAAACTGTCAAGCAAAACTGCCACCAAAACTCTCAACTTGAGTTTCTCCAGTTTTCAAGTTGGTCTGGCTGGCTGGTTATGTATGTATGTATGTATCGCACTTGTATATATGTACAGGCTGTGCCAATGTAACTGGATAGCTGAAAATTTGAATATTTATTCATTATGTCTAGAGAAAATATTTTGTTTATTTTCAACCGCCTCCTGTGCCAATAGGTTTTTCAGTGTGTGGTTCAATCTACAATGTAAGTTTATGCTAAATTGGTCCTTAGTTTGTGCCTGGTGCCTGGCTGTATTCATGCTTGCTTTTTTAAAATTCAGACTTTTTAGAGATCCAACGAAAGGCTAGAGAAGTAACTTATTCATTGACTACCACTGTCCAATTTTTTTACTTGATCAACCCCAACACGACATGCTACTTAAAGGTGTTGGTCACGTGACAGTTACTATTGAGTGATGCACCGGTCCATCTCAATTTGGTCTGATTTATCTACAGGAATGCCTGAAACGAAGAACATAGAATAAAGTAAACACTTCAATTCATATAAATAAACAATTTCAGGAGACAATTATGATTATGACCTAATTGCTTAATCTTGTCAGAAACTGATAACTAAAGCTGTTTCTAAGATGGTCAAACTTTATTTTCTTCAGTTTTCAAGTAGGTCTGGCTGGCTATTTATGTGTCATGTGTACACACTGCATCAACAGAACTAGTGGGCTGAAAATTTACTCCTATTATATCTAAGAAAAAAATCTGGCTTTTTTCATTTTAAATCTCCCATAATAGGTTTTTAATAGGGTGTTAAAATTGCAATGTAAGCTCATGCTAAATTGGTCCCTTAGTTTATGTTCAGCTGCCTTCATGCTTTTTTTTCTTGAAAATTCAAACTTTTTCAGTGATTACTGCCCCAAAAAAGGCAAGAGAAGTAATTTATTATTGATCATCTCTGTTAAATTAAGTTTTTAATTGATCACCACCAACATGACATGCTGCTTAAAGACACTGGTCATGAGACAGTTCTGGGTTCAATTCCTGGTATGAGCGAAGAGTGTGGAAAACTCTTCATTTAGACAAATTTTCCTGTACACTCAGTAGCTAATTGAGTGCACTCTAAGCTTTGTGGTTAGCATAAAAGTATCTTTTCATTGGATTCGCATCTGGAAGGTCATAAAAACTTGTTGATATCAAGTCCTGGCCTCGACTTGCTAAGTAAACCAGGACTTTGTTGCCAGTTATCACAGCCCATTGGGAGTTGTCTCTTGAGAGACATACTCTTTTACCTTACTCCTTAGGCTGATATATTGTTTAATAAAATGTAATTACTCCATAAAATGATTTGTGAAACTCTTTACCTTATCAACACATTGTCCAAAGCAATTATTTGTGGATAGAAATGGTCTTGGTTTCTCAAGCCAACACCTGTTTTGATAATACATATATAAGAAGCTTACATGTTATTAGATATGTGGGTAGTTTATGGTTTGTATTTTGAACACATGATAAATTCTGAAGGTTAAGCTTTTAATTGGTATGAATGTATATGCTTGACTATAAGACGAATGGTCTGTAAGATGAAGGGTGCTTGGAGGACTATCTTAACTCATCCATACCCCCATAACCATCTATTTTGTTTTTAAGTGATTCTAGCTGGCTAGCTGGCTATCTATCTATCTATCTATCTATCTATCTATTTACTTATGTGTCATGTAAAGGCTGCACCAATGGAGCTAGAGGACTGAACATATAAAAAATTACTCCTCATCATGGCTAGAAAAACGTTTTTTTAAATTAACCCCTTAGATAAATTTTTCAGGTTGGTGATTAATTTACAATGTAATTCTATGATGAATTTATCCATTAGTTTCTGTCCACCAGCATTCACACTTTTTTGTTTTAATTTTGATTTTTTAGTGATGCATCTAAGTAACTTATTAATTGATCAACCATTTTTCCAATTTTTTTAATGATCACCCCAAACACAGCATGCTGCCAAAAGACATTGTTCATATAAAATTTTCTGTTGTGTGACAAACAAGACCTGTGTTTGTATTTCATTCTAGTGATGTCAATAGGCTAATAGTCATTTGGTATTAATTTCACCGCCTTGAAATTTCCACTCATGCATACTAATTTTGGGTTGCTTGAAAAGTTTGTTCAATATATGAAGTGAAAAGAAAAGACAATTTTCATTTTTATATTTTTCAATAATCTTATTGAACAATATATTTATTTTATTTTTGATCAATCACCTGTTGCCATCTTTCAGGAAACTTCATAATTCCAACCTCCCAAAGAAATTTCTTAATGAGCAAAGAACTGCTCTAGGTGCCTTTTGCAGTCTTCTATGGAAATTAAATTTTTTTCAGTCAGAGAATTTTGTAAAGACCACAATAAATGATAATCAAGAGGCCCGATACCTGGTGAAGTACAGTGGTTGTGTGAAAACTTCTCAACTAAACTGTAACAATTT
This sequence comes from Thysanoteuthis rhombus, assembly GCA_963457665.1. Taxonomy (NCBI): domain Eukaryota; kingdom Metazoa; phylum Mollusca; class Cephalopoda; order Oegopsida; family Thysanoteuthidae; genus Thysanoteuthis; species Thysanoteuthis major. The sequence continues at coordinate 36,396,274 of OY735235.1, read as the reverse complement.
CTGCTAATCACCAAAGAAACACGCAATGTAGCATTATCCTGAAGGAATATTGCGCCCTTTCAGTCAATAACTCCAAATGGACAATTTTTATTAATTGCTGCCCCAGTACTCATTTGAATTAATTGTTCATTTCTCTAGAAGGAAATCATGGTAGGGGACTTTGAGTAGACAGTTAGTTACAAAGTAGTCAGATAAATTCTGAGTTTTGAGATGAGGGATCATCATTATACGTAGATTTTCACAGTCTGTTTGTACGAGAGATCCCCTCCAAAGCATGGAGGCAGAATCTCTTTATTGTGAAACTCTCCCTCCTGAAAATAGACTGTGGAGTTATACCCACATGCTTTGAAAGACGTCTCTTGTTCCAATATCCCTAACCCTCCCCATTTATGCCAGCCACTTGAAGAAGGCTGTAGAGTATAGCAGCTGAAATGTTGTATTCAAAAGAAGAACCAAGATTAGGACAACAGTCTGAAAATTCTACATGTGCAGAAGAAAACGTGTTGATCTATTTGGAGTCTCTAAGATCCGGAACAATATACACATATTGACGGTCATTGCTCAAAATGTCCTGATAAGAAAATGCTGAATTCCTCTCCCATTATATATTCAACATCACCTTCTTTGGATGAAAATTGGTCTTTGGTATGGTTAGTGGTGGTTCATTTCTCTTGTCCTAGTATCTCTTACATTTCACATTGGAAACTATCCAGTTTTCACTGACCGAATCTGTTGTAAAAATGAAACATTTTTATTATGTTCAAGTAATGAATCCCTCAAGGAAATATGGCCGAGCAGGATTTTCCTTTGCTTGATTTGTGTGGAAACCACACATCAAAGCAACTAACGTAATCAAGTTGGTGCAAATGATTGACACTTCACCATCCTTTTCAAATGTTCTGTTTAAAGGCAATATAACATATCGATCAGTCAATATCTATTATGTACCGTCTTTAACATCAGGCGTGTGCAGATATGAAATTTTCACAAATGAAATTTCATAGATGAAAAGAAATAAATGAATTCATTAGAGAGTAATAGAATATTCCAGTATTTGAAAAAGACGGTCAAGTGTCAAAACCAGTTCCGTTCAAATGATTTTATTTTGACAATTGGAAACTCAATGATTGCCAAGAAATCTCCTGCATGAAATTTTACAAAACACTTTTGACGTGTTTGATCCTTCACATTACCTTTTCCATTTTTTAATTTGAGTCTCATTTTTTCTTTTTCAAAAAAAAAGGTATGATATACTGAAAATGTTGCTTATTTTTTGCCATCCTCGATATTAGAATCAATAAGCAAATAAGCTGAATAATGTTTTCTTTAAATTCAAAAGCCGTCACTATACAAACCCAAACAATCTTTTTAAATGTAGTTAGTTAAAATAAAATGTACCTATTGTTATCTAATGACAAACACACAACGGACATTTTAGCCGGCCTTATAAAATCATTTACAAGGTGTTTCTATAGTACAATCATCAGTCCTATTCTAAGAGCACTGCCTATGTTAATTCCTGACCAAAGACAATGCTTTTTTCCTGCATGATTCGATTGTAAAATAATTTACAATTCTTATAATGAAATTATTTGTAATGTATAATCAATACATTCTTCTGATAGTCACATCTATAGAGAAACATGGAACCTAATCAAAAGATTGACTCACAACTTGAGAACTATGCAATGTTTATATGAGAGAGTTGTGCTCAACATCACATGGAGAGATTGCAAAACAGCAAAATATATAAGAGAAAAAAAAGGAGTCAGCGATATAGAATCCATTTGTAAACTCATATGGCGATGGGCTGGTCATGTTGCAAGGATGGCAGACAACCGCTTCGTTGATCCCCAGAGAATATATGCAAAACTACAGCTGACAAAATATAAGGTGGCTTGACGAACTAGACAAGTTTGGAAAGAACTGTTTTTGTATCACTCATGAAGGAAAAGTCTGGCAAACAACAGGTGTTAAAAGGCTTATGAATGAATAATGACAATAGTTCATTTTAGAATGTCAGATTTCACTTCTTGATGTATCATCTGAAGTCTCTCTTTCATCATTTACATTATTTACATATGCTTTTACTCACCTGACTTTCACCAACCATTTTAACCTTGACATTTACAGACACATCTTCCATGTCACGTTTTCTCTTTCTCCCTTATTTCCCATTTCTATAATAGAATCCGATACTTTTCATAGCGTTTTTTCAAACCCTTGAAACTTTTTCTCCAAGAGTTGATCAATGAATAAGTTCTTCAAATAAGATCACTAAAAAAGTCCTGGCTTTGGTAACTCTTTGATTCCAAGAAAATATTATATCTATTTCTCTCAAAATCTTTTTCTTTATTTATACCCTCTTTTGATATTCACAGAGTTTAGCTTAGAGTTGCCATCTGAGAAGTAATGGAGGGTAAAAAGATTGTGTTTGCATTTATATTCCAAGTAGAGATTGCCTGTCTGCCTTGAAAATCTGTATTCAAGATCCTGGCTTTAAACTGGGCTTGAACAGTAACCTTTTAAATTAATGGGAAGCATACAACTATCTTTGCCATTAGGCAGTGGAGAGAGACTGCCTAGCTGATTGGGCAGATTCTCATGTTTCCTTAATGATATTTATTTGTTGTTGTTATGGTTATCCCCAGAGTTCAAGGAGAATGGTGTGGGTTACACAGAACGAAGACGCCTGTGTGCGTTTTTGTTTAATGTGTGCTTATTGCTCTTGAAGAAGCACATGATACTTCACGAATCGACGGATTGATTCTAATGGCAAAGGAAGACAAGATGATCGGAGCTGATGGATCCGTTGCATTGACTTTAAAAAGCCGCTAGTTTTTCTTCTCTTGATTACATCCGTAGAAGAAAAAAAAGTTGTTCAATTAGTGCTTTGAAAATGTCATCCATTTTCTCTGATTGTCAGATTGTGTCTCCGATGTTTATTAAGTTTAGCTTCAAACGGCACAAGGATGAGTGAGGACAAGGGGGGAGGGGGGTAGGAAGTTTATGTTGTACCATTATTCTAGGTAGCTTTCTTGCTTTGAAAATCAGCATCCAAAAACCTGACTTTTACCCGGGCTTGAACCTAACAAATGAAAGTGTTTTTCTAGATAAATGCCGCAAATAGATTCTATAACTCATTTCTAAATTTTGTTATTAATTCTATATTATTTTATAACATGTTGAATTTTGTTATTAATCACTATGTAGAATATGATTAGACTATTTTCCTCGTATATGAGTTCATTTATTCACAAGGTTTCAGCTGTGTACTCTCCAGCTTTGATCAGGTCTTGTTAACATGGCAGACTACACTTGGAGGGAGCGGGTTGGGCACAGGCCCTTGTTCACGGGGAGAATAATTGACAAATATGGCGACTGAAGGAAATGGTACACATACCTTCTTCAGTCTTACCTATTAGCCAACCAAGCATTGATATCAATAACATCTAGGTGCTTCTCATCATAAGAGACTTCTATAAAAAAGCAAAACAGATTACCCAATGCAAGGGAGGCAACTCTGAAGTACCATAATAACACAACCCTGATATACACAAAATGGATGTGACATGTCCAGTCCACTCTGAGTAGTGATTCCACATTTGAGGACCAACAACGCCTGACGAAGGCTAGTGGGTACATAGTTTGTGAATATATGAACATAGAAGAGGAAAATAGTCTGACCCTATCAAACATGAATTCTATAATGAAATTAATTTTCTTTGGGCTATGACAAGATGTATAGGAAGTACCAGAAACTGTTGAGCAAAACTTCCCACATAGTTTTCTTCAGTTTTCAAATTGGTTTGGCTAGCTGGCTATGTATATATTGCAGTACAGGCCACACCAATGAAGCTAGAGGACTGAAAATTCACTTCTTATTTTTTTTGTTTTTGAAAATCGTCCGCTACAAATAGGTTTTGTATGTGGGGTTGTTTACAATGTAAGTTTGTGCTAAAATGATGTCTCAGTTTATGCCTGGTAGTATTCATGCTTGTTTTTTTGAAAATTAAAAATGTTCAAGTAATCACTCGTCAGATTTAGTCATTAATACTACTTTCCCACATAGGAAAATAAAGTTTTGATGATTTTTCTACGTACATTTGCTTGAATGGACAGATTTTGTCTTGTTATACCGAAAACCATTGATAAGAAGTCTACCAATAAGAGAGTTTACAGTACTACAGTAGATAAGTTAACGGAATAGTACTAATATAGGTTTTGTATATCAATATTACCAGTATTTACCCTCTCTTGAAATGACCTTAATTTGACCTGAACATTATTATATGACAAAAGAAGTAAACCTGCAATGTGTTGAAAGGGTTTACCTTTAAATCTTATAATAACAAGATTATCTGAAATCAAGCATTTATTCACCACTGGGAGGCTAGATGTAAACTTTGAATGTAAACTTACTGTCTCAGTATTGCCAGGGAAAAAGATAAATATAGATTTCAAGTGGTCAAGTGGATCTACATGACTCTAAACAACCCACAAAACATTTTGATAAGGTAGGTGACAGTTCTGACACCTTAGTTTTATCTTTATTCTTTTCTTTTCAAGATTTTTCACACTAATTTTGGGGTGTGTCCCTGAAGCCAGAGTATCCTTGATGCTGAGAAATACTGTAAGTAAAATATAAAATGATAAATCTTTTAGTTTTAGTTCTGATGAGGTAATTATCTCCCTACATTGAATTATTAGAAACCATCAACTGAAATGGTATATTTTTTTTTAATTTCTAAGTTGGTCTGGCTGGCTATGTATGTACTTGGTTGAAAATTTGAACATTTACACCTTATTATGTCTAGAAAAGACGTTTCTTTTTGTTTTCTTTTTTAAATTTTATCCCTGCCCTTATAGGTTTTTAGTTGGGATTCAATTTACGATGCAAATTAATGCTTAATTGAGCCTTGTTTGTGTCTGGCAGTGCCTTTTTTTTTTCTTGTTTTTCGTTACTAATTGTTGTCCAATGAAAGGCGAGAGAAGTAACTTATCCATTGGTCACCCCTTTTTCCAATATTTTAATTGATCAAACCCCCGCCCACACACACACACACGCACACAGGCTGCTTACAGATAATATTGGTCACGTGATGACCAACCAGACTTGTTTTCTTGGATTTGGAGAATAATGAAAGTGGGATCTGAAGTATACCTCTTTTGTTTTTTTGGTTTTAATTTTTTGTTTTTTTGGTTTTAATTTTTGTTTTTTTGATGCTGCAGATTTTTGGTAAATAGAGACCTTCACATAACAAAATAAAGATCAATTTGTAGTCTTGGGTTAATGCAAAAGTTTCCAGCACTATTTTTTGTCCAATATTAGAGAAATCTTAGAAGTATCTTTCTGGTCTTCAATGTTTTAGCTATCAGTCAACTGTAGTACATCATTTACAACCTTTACTAAAAATTCAGAAGCTTTTGAAAACAACAGCACTTTTTATTCCTGCCATGCTCTGCCATTTCCTACCATACCCTGCCACATGATAATGAAATATTTTGATACAAAAAATGTCCTTACAATTCCTTTATACTACTAGTTCACAAACTTTGATGAAATACAGGGCAGGGATGTTTTTTTGTATTTGAGAACTAGTAGTATCAAGAAGTGGCTGGGAGTAGCAAGGATAAAAAGTACTACCCTTGGAAAATGAATTACACATAAACCTACAGAAACAAACAATTGTCAGCATTTAAACACTTGTCTTTTTCTTTTTGTTCAACACTGAAAATGTCATTTTGGGACAAGATAGTCTCTGGTGAAAGAAACTGAGAATTGAAAACAAAGAAAATCATGGCTAGATTTAGGAAAACCTTCAATATCATCTAAATGGAATTTACTGGGGTAAAGTTCTTCCTCTCTATTTGTGGGGATTCAAAAGGAATTCTTTCTTACAAATTGCTGTATTAGGCAGTAACAGTTAGTCAACTATCATTCTCTAAAGCTACAGTAAGCAATTGGCTTGTTTGAATGATACACTGAAAGAGAACAGATCTTTTTTTTTATGCAAAGAATTTGACTGGGGATTTTACTGCATGACTATAGTAATCCTCAGGTTACAAATGCAACACAGACTATCATAGAGTAAGAATTGGTAATTCTTCCATATGCATCATATTCTTCTAGCTTTTCACCTTATCATCTGATTCTTTGTCTGGTCAATGGTTCAAAACAAATCCAAGATATCAAAAAATTGATCAAAGAATCACCATATTTAACAGCATTATTTGTACATTGTATCAAGAATTCCAATTACTTTGCCTGTTAAACTTGAAAAGTGAGTAACCCAGACATTACCAGTTACAAAACACACCTCGACTCTTTCAACCAAGAATAGCTCAAAAAGTAAATGAAACATGAATTTGATTTAACCATCCACACATTGGCCGAAATTTGAGGAGGAGTTTAAAACTGGCCGCAATATCCATTGCTGAAATAAAGGGGGTTACATGCCATCAAATATGGTTATGAAATCAAAACTAGTATCAATTTACCTGAAAGGTTGCATTAAGTCATAGAAAACCAAGAGAAACACTTTAATGACTGAATGATGATGCTATTAAGTTACATGAATGTAAGATCATCTCAAAAAATGAACTTTTCTGTGTCTGACTTCTGCCTTTTGTTTTTTCATTCTTTTTTACACATAAATAATTTATGATGGTCAATTCTTATCAGAAAAACTATCATATATAATCTTGTATAAATTGATCTTGTGTAAAAGTCAAGAAATCATTAATTTATGATATGTCCTATGCGTGGGTTGTCGCCAATTTTTGATGGTACAAACAAATTACAAGGCTGGATCAATGTCTTTAGCCTCCTTTTACTACCAATCAGACCAGTCTTTGTGTATACGTACATTTACATGAGACTTAATTGGGATCTATGCAGATATCCGTGCTGAAGTGAAGATTACAGCACTCCGGTTCCTGGGTTGGTTAGCCAGTATTAACAGTTGTACGAACTCGCACCCATGTATCTGACACCATCTTTCTTTTTAATAGTTTAAGATGGTTCAAAAGGAAGACCCTTTTTTATCTTTATTTTTTGTGATAAATTTTCGTTAATATCTGATTCTCGTCAGTTTAGCTCAGTCAGTTAGACAACATCCTATCAATCAGTTGGTCATGAATCTGAAGAATAGGGAATGTGAATTTTATATATCGGTTTACTTTACTTTTGATGAGTGTTGTTGTTGTTGTTGTTGTTGTTGTTGTTTTTGTTGTTGTTATGGTATTAAGATAAAGTCAACTTGACCTTATTTGTTTTTTTCATTGACTACTGAAATATTTTTGTCCAATTCATTTCATGTGGTATGTAAGGGCTTATCAGAATGTCAATTACTTGTATGATCTCATTTTTGATGGTATATAATTATTTGTATAACTCACCATCACAGTCAATAAATGAACAATCATTGCATCAAATTTGTAGTCATGTAAAAAATGATCCTATCAAGACACATCTTGATTTTGGAGAATCTAGATGTTATTTTCACTGGAAAAAATAATGTAATCTAGATATTATTGATAAAGCCGTCAAAATATGCCTCCCCCACCAAAAAAATTAAAAAGAGTTTTTTTCAAAAAAAAAAAAAAAAATGTTTTGAAGATGTTTAGTGAAGTACTGACGCCAATTTTCAATTCTGTAGGCAAAACCAGGAGAGTTGGAACACGCAAAAACACTAACATATATAGATATAAAAAGGGCTCGGATCCTTCAAAACCTTAGGTGGCTATGGTGGTTCAACTCCAGTATTCAAGTTTAACAAAATATTTTTTCTTTTCAATAAGTTTTCATTATGAAATCTTTGGACTTAATATATATATATGTATATATGTATATATATATATATATATATATATATATATATATATATATATATATATATATATATATATATATATATATATATATATATATATATATATATATATATATATGTATGTACATTGAGACTGCTAAGAAGTTGTCATTCATTTTATACAGAGAATTTCATGTATTTGCCGTTATGGAATTAATGCCATGTGGTAAAATAATGTGCTCCTGGTAGTGTACCTCAGTGGGAATGTCAAATTGAGTTCAAGTTTTGTCCTTGGGAGAGGCATGAATCCACTTCTTGCTGCAATGTCTAAATAGCATTGGAGCCCTTCAGCCCCATAAAGCAGTCCACTTTGGGCATGGGGTTAGCAACTCCACCCCTTAAAACTTACTTGTGACTGAAATTGCAATGTGGCCAGTCTACAGGAACAAAAAAATACAGATTAGATGTGTTTGTAGCTGTTGGTGTCAGGGTCACTCATTATTCAAGTAAAACGGGCAAAGTAATTATAATTCTTAGTTCGATGTATGAATAATGGAAACGATGAATTGTTGTTCCAAAAGTCAATTATGTTGTGTAAATGATGATGGCTTTGTCGGTCTTTTGCTGCAATGCTGGGTGCTGGCAGGGAATTGCATCACAGAATATATCCACAGGAATTAGGAAATGACAGAAGAATTAATAGAGTCTGCCTTTGTGAATAGAGAATTGCAATTATACGGTCGAATGATTCAATGATAAAAAGAGGTCAAGACATTCACTGCATATTTTGAAGGTTAAATCTACAAAACTCCTTGAGGCAGGGAGAAATCTGATCTCTTATTTTGACGGGTGGCGCCATAAGTTTACCTACAGTAATTTCCTCATCTTTTGTTTTTATTGAAAACCTGACAGAGATTACGGCAATCATGGTTGTCATGGAAGGAGATCGTAAAAGCGTTTGTCCAGCAGCGGACTTGCAACAGCTGATGATGATATATAAGATTCCTTTTTTTTTATCTGAAAGTAGTATTCCTATAAAAACCTTTTATAAGCCAAAAGGGTGCAAAGTGAAGAAGCAATTCCCATTAATTGATAAGGGAAAAATTCTGTGTATTCCTAGTCCCCCAAAATGGTGATGATATGTTTGTGGCATTGGGATGGTGGGAAATACTGGAGACTGAGGTGGAGGTGAAAGATAAAGAGGGTGTACACTGCCTCTATAACAGCTCACTACAAAACTCATGCCAGATGCTATTTTCATTTTTCCACTTTTTTGTAAAAGCAAAATATTGTTGTTAAGCAAACTTTCGAGAAGCAAAGATTGCCCCCCACACACACAAACACGTATATGTATATGTAATATATATATATATATATATAATACTTATGGTATAGATCAGGTTAGCAATATAGCATAATACAAAGCAACATCTGATATGTGATGGATTCATTTGAAAGAATGCTCGATATATTCAACTTCATACTTTGGAAGTCAAGTTATTTTAGAGTAGAGCTGGAGATGTAATAGGAAGTGGATTCGCTACACAAAGTTTGTATTGCAAATCCCATTCTATAATTCATTTATATATATATATATATATATATATATATATATATATATTCTTTAATAGTTTATTTTATTTACATCGTCTTAATTGAATGACACATTAACCATGTAACGATGGGAGATCTTTTGAAATGAATTTCTCTGTAGTTTAGCGCAATTTATGATTCATTCTGTTGGACCAAATATGGCTATTTCTTAAATACACCCACATATATATATATATATATATATATATATATATATATATATATATATATATATATATATATATATATATATATATATACACATATATATACATATACACATATATACATGCGTATATATTTACATTGACGTATATATTCATTCATTTCTTGTTGTTTGCAGCAAGGCCAGTCAGAGGGTTTGGGGTGGAGCGACAGAATGTGATGGGATAGGCTTCTGACCTTATTGAGCATAGTGTAGAGATTGGTCTCCACTTTGCAGGATTAATGGGATCATCATGGAAGGCTCGTTACATGATTGCTTGGTTCTTAAAGTACCTGCTACACTCAGTTAGTCATCCCTCTGGGTACTGACCAGACATATATATATATATATATATATATATATATATATATATATATATATGTGTGTATATATACAAACACAAGTAAACTTTGCTTTATGCAACAAATTTATCCCAATCTTTATTTGTGTGAAACAAATTCATCTCAAGCAATGGATAGAATTTATGTTATTAAATACAATGAATTCCTGTTCTTTCAGATAAAAAGCTGGTCTGGTTTCAATTGAAACCGTCATGTAACCCAGGTAGTCAGGTAGTATGCTGTGGAGAGGGTGATCATTTAAAAAACCCGAAAAGGGGGTTATCAATGAATAAGTTACCTCTCCTCCCCTTTGTTCGGCAGTGATCACAATAAAAGATGTTATGCATGGATAACTCTGACATATATAAAACCTGATGATGAATTCGCTTCCAACCTATGTCATATTGTTTTGCTGAAATAAGGTTTGTAAATTGCATTTACATCAACTACTAATAAAGGAGTTGAAATGGGACTCATCATTTTGGAGTAATATTGTATGGAAAAATGAATTTGGTTTTATTTACCTTTTAGATTTTAATGAAGCAAGGGAGTTTGACCCAAGTGCAGTGAAGTTCATTTTTTCCATAATTACATCATATCTGGACTATTTCTTGAAAAAATAATATTTATCCTGAGTTGACTACAGATTTTGATTATTTTTTCATCTCATTAACTATTCCCTATATTTATTCCTGTTGCACATTGACGGGTTCTGTAGCAGAAAATTGTGCAAATTAACTCTTTTACTTCCTTATTGAACTCTAGTTAAATATATTTTCACAAAATGGGGTTATTTATACATATTGCTGCGTAATGTAATTAAGATAGAACATAGGAAACAGCATCAAGTAAATATAGTGACACTAATGAAGAGGCATCATATATATGCTTCTTAGGAATTTTGCAATATTTTTCATAAGTTCTGGATCAACTTACTCTAACACTGAACTAATTTGTAAATGGTTATGAAAGTAATGAAAGTAATCCTGGAACAACTGACAGGATATTTTGCCAAAGATTCTTTGTCCTGGTTTTCTTATTCAGACAGTGAACTGGATAGTGATTCTAGAGAATTTGTAGATGATAATGAAACAATGAAAGAAATGATTGTGCTGAAGTGGCTGATGAGATATTTTGCTGATGTGACTTCACCCATAGATTGTATTTTTAAATAAAATGTTAAAAAAAAAGTGAAAAAATAACCCTGTCCTAAATAGTTAAACAGAATTCAATTTTCATGCAAAATGCTTTTGCAAGAAAGCACTTTTTTTCATTATCTTATTAATTATGTACTTGAACAATGTGTAATAATACACAAATATTATAGTATCAATACTCTAGCTTTCTGTGGTCCAGCAACTCTCATGGTCTGGCATGTATTGAATCCATTAGTTTGTCCTTCTGCCACTAAACTTCTTTGTTTCAATATCAAACTGTAATTTAGCTGTTTATAAACCAACTCATTATACTAATTTATTTTTTATATGATTGCCAGTTTAGACTGATGTAAATTTGAGCAAAAAGGATTAAAATTTTTGATTTTCAAGTTTTTCATTAAAAATCAAATATTATGATGCCCATATATCAATGATATATAAGAAAAATTACTCAAATCATTGACAACGATTTGAAATTTGAGCCAAACTTTTGACTCATGAGCCATAAGAAAAAAAAAAAATTACCAAAAAATTTGAACTACAGATACTATTATTTTTTATTTTAGACTTCATAATAAATAAACAATAAAAACTTGTTTGAGAATAGTAATGGTGATTTTGTTTCCTGTTTAAAGCTTTGTCTACCTTTGATGACAAAGCAATATGTACATTGAATGAGCTGGCATGACTAGGGGTTAGACAAATTTTCAATGACGGGGGAGGTGCCTTAGGGGTCAATTTCTGTTCTCTGTATAATGTAGGTCAAAGATGATACTAGTTGATACTATACACTGATTCAAATGAGCCTCATACAATGCATTGTAATATTGAATCCGAATGATGTTGTCCATTGTTTAAGACCAAGGCAAGAAATAACAAAAAGACGGGTTGGAAACAATAACAGTTGGTCTATTTCCACCTAGTTCTTTTGCTTAAAAGGTCTATCATCAAGGCATGTTGGAAAATTAAGGTTCATTTAGCTTATAGAGAGAAAGTGAAATAGTGATAAGGAGAGCTGCATGCTCCCACCCACCTAAAACTAAATATGGATCATTTGTAGAATAGGCACCCCAAATATGATTCAAGTCATAAGGTCAAATCTTGACCTGACTCTGAGTGTCATTTTGGTATGTCAGCATTATTTGTAGAAAGTAAATGATCAAATTGAAAAAGAATTGGCATAATCTTTTTGGAAAATGAAAAATAAATAAAAAAAGTAGTTATAATTCAATCAAGATTTTATTTAATTTTACCAAAATTTTTATTTAATTCCAAAAACAAGGATAGCTACCTCAATACTTTTTTTTTTACAAAAAATTGTCATAGAAGTCATTTAATAAAAAATAATCTTGATTGAATTATAACTGCCTTTTTATTTACTTTTTATTAAAAAAAAGATTGCTCTGGCACTCCCTATATGTCTAGATGTATAAGGAGTGCTTTAGCACCTGTTTATGTATGTATATATATATATATATATATATATATATATATATATATATATATATATATATACTTACAAACACATACACACATATATAAACTAACTAACGTACACAGAAAAACAGGCTGACTGTAGCAAGTAGAGTCACACAAAATACAGTCAACTCCAAGAATTTTCAATGGGAAGGAAGTGTTTTTTTTTGGGGGGGGGGTCCATTATAAAATCAACCACGAAAAAGAAAAGAATTCGAGTAAGCGTTACTGTTAACTGAATCCTTTTTTTTTCTCTGGTCTCAAATGACTTTGTTAAACAAATCCATGCTAAAAAAAATCATTTTCTTGTTATAAACATATATATCCACTATACACTAATTCACATATTCTCATTGCCTTTAAACAATACATATATGTATAGATATATATGTACAGTACCTGTTATAAATATTTGAACAGATAGTCATTTGAGTCTTGATTTCTTGATCTGAGATTTAAAAGCAAGAACATTATGCAAGAGGGACAAACTTTTTTTGCAACTAACATAACAAGGCATACATTTAATCATGTTCTGAATAGTAAATTTCTTGGAGTTGTTTTTCTTTTTAAAGAATTGAATCCTTGAATGAAAAAAGAACAAATCTTTTGTTTTTGTCTTTCTGGAATCTTGTCACTTACAACGATCAAAGATGGTGGTCTATCAAGCGCATCTAATGTTGAAATATGATGAGAGAAATGCACTTCCTTTGCCATTTGCTCATGGTTGGTTAATGTGCAGTGGAAGTTACAAATTGTTGTGTCAGATAACTTGATTTTTAATGACAACATTGATAATTCTGATGTTTCAAGCTCTTCAGAAAGTGATAATGAGAGTGATTCCCAAGTGGACATTGTTATCTTGGAAAAATTATTTCTTCTTAGTCTATCTTATGTGTTTTTTCTCAAAAGTGAGGACTAAAATGCTGGGTATTTACACAAGAGCTTAAAGGGAAACTTGAAATATGCAGAAGAGCAAAATAAAAACCTTTTCCAGGGACTGCGACTATTTTTCAAAGTTGGCAGCATCTCTTATAAAGATGACCACGATTTCCATGCTTTGATTTATTGATTGATACTTTGGTATTCAGTCGGAATTCTTCTGGAGAAAATTTCTTTGAACTGTATGGCAGTTTGTCCCAGTCAGCTATCAGTCGGTATTAAGACGATAGACTGAACTGAGATTCAGCTAAATATGAACCATTTTTCAACTGTCTATGTTATTGTTCATGCTTCCAAAGAACTCATAAAATTCAAGATTTTTAACCTTATGGTCCTACTAAACAGCCATTTTCCCATTTTCAATAACTCATCATTTTCAAACAATATTGAATAGATATTAAATAAAGGCAGAAATGACTTTTTTGGGTGGGAAGCCATAGGGGTACCAAATTTCAGATATGAAGTGCCATAGTTGGCAAAATCATCATTCTTATGGCTCGCAACCTGTAAATTTTATGAATTTCAATTTGTCATAACTTCTAAACCATTTCTTCAATCAAGCTGAAATTATCAAGATTGATTTGTCTCTTGGCTTGGTATTATTTACTTTCATCAAAATCTACTAACATGATCAGATGATTTCATATGAAATGACAATTCTGGGTTTGGTATATGGTTTGTATGTATGTGTGTGTGTGTGTGTGTGTGTGTGTGTATATATATATATATATATATATATATATATATATATATATATATGTATATTTAGAAAATACTGGCTCTGTAACGTCCACGATAGAGAAGTGTTGCGAATCCTGGGGAAGGTCCATGCCCAACAACAGACATTAAAAGACAGATGACGATATATATATATATATATATATATATATATATATAGACTAAAAAGAAAAAAGATATGCATGTCCAGCTTTACTCCAAACCAACTTAACACCTATAGTTTAGAGTTGAATGTATCGAGCACGAAATGGATCCATATCAGACATTGCTTTATATTATATCATATTATGTATTGCAAACATGGTTTGTACTATATATATATATATATATATGTGTGTGTGTGTGTATATATATATATATATATATATATATATATATATATATATATATATATATATATATATATATGCATGACATTCCTGTACACAACAGGCACTCAAGGAAGGACAGAGAGTGCAAAGTCAAAATGTTGTGAAAACAAAAAACTAACATGATTCGATGATTTCATATGAAATGATAATTCTGGATCTATTATGGCCTGTGAAAAAAGTGTTTCCCTTACATTTCAGTGGATTCCCCCTGTAGATTTCATTTTACGTGCCAAGAGCTTCCAGAAAATGCACAGAGAGTCCCCTCCTCAGAAGTGGCCACGGATTTTGTATTTTTGAACCAACAAACACGGATCCGACATAGAATTGGCACCCCAAATTCGATTCAAGTCAAAACTTGACCTGACTCTGTATGTCACTTAGTATGTCAGCATTCTTACTGAAAAGTAAACAAATAAATTCCATGTGAAATCTCATTTTTTAGATCGAAAATTGAATAGTAAGGAAGTTATGATTTTATCAAGATTTCACAGATTTTGGATTTTTGACCCTACATATGACATATATGTATATATATATATATGTATGCATGTATATATATATATATATATATATATATATATATATATATATATATATATATATATATATATATATATATACATATATATATACATATATATATACATATATATATACATATATATATATATATATATATATATATATATACATATATATATATATATATATATATATATATATATATATATATATATATATATATATATATATATATATATATATATATATATATATATATAACATTCATAAATACAACAAACACTCAAGAAAGGACAAAGAGTACTTGGCTGGAATGTTGTAAAAAAAACCCCGAAGACAAGGAAATTAGTCCAAATAAAACTCATACAATACAGTAAAAACCTTAAACTGTAACCGAACATGTCAAATAGTGAAAGAGCTAGTTCTGCATTTGGAGAAAAAAATTGATTGGTTAATGACAAAATAACGCTGTCCAATATGGATTCCACTTTCTGTTTCTCTTGCAATAATTGAATTGAGTTGGTTGATCCTTACGTGCTCCCACACACACTCAAAACATTCTTACATGCTAACGTGATGTAGAATGGGGAGGAAAAGTGGTTAATTAAATCAAGCCTTGAGACCAGGGCAACTTGGTTCTGATCAATTTGTCTTGTATATTTTTATTTTCTTAATTGAGGCACTTGACATTTCACTCGATGACACAGGAGTGTTTCAAAGTTTCCTTATGGTCGTCTTAGCCAAATTCTTCTGGGAGTATTGACCTGGTGATTGTCTGGTTGAAAGCAGTGGCGAGCAAATGAAATATACCTTTAGTACGCTGGAATCTTTCCAATGCTAGCTTCCCTTTCAATCTTGCTAAAAATAAATTAAAAACAAGTGAAATTCCATTTCCAAAGAAATGCATTGAAAACCAGGAAGAAAGGTATTGTCAGTGGTCAAGAGTCAATGCAAGCATTACTGACAGAAGAGGGCTGTTATATATATATATATATATATATAATATGAATGTATTGCTAATGGTTTTTGAAATGCATTACAAATAATTTTACTGCAGAAGTACAATGTAAATGACTATTATAGAAATGCAGAAGATGGGAAAGAAAAAGAAAATGGTTTGGAGTTGATGCAAGTGTTACTGACAGAATAGGGCTATTATCTGCTCGAATAATGAACAGTATGATTTTTTTAGGCTCAATTGTCGTAAAGATGGGCTCTGCAACTTGGGTTGAGAATTGAAATTCTGCTGTTTCAAACTATGAACTATTCCCAATAAACAAATTCAGTATTTATTTTTTTTAAAGAAAAAAAAATTTTCAATCCAAATATATTTGTGAATTTTTTTCCTCTGGGATTAACAAGTAGATCATAAAAAAACAAGAAAAGGCAGATCAGGACTGACATAGCCGTGATCAACAAGCTCATCTTGCTGGCTGTTGTTAATGAGTTCCATCCTCATCAGATCTACTAGCAAAAAATGGTCTGATACTAATTCATACTAAGTTACTGTATACTTATGTAATGAACACTGCGATTTTCTTGGTTTGTTTTTCATAACACTTGACTCTCACTCTAGGGTAAAAATTTTACTGATAAAAGTACTTCCCATCATTTGAAACTATAGAAACAAATTTGCTATTATTTTTTCTTTTAAAATAGTTTCATTGAAATTCAAATATATCTGTGAATTTTTTCATGGATATTAACAAATATGTATGTTAGTGTTTCTCTGAATTTTTGGGATGAGGTATTATTATTATTTTTATTATTATTCAGACTATGCTCATCTTGGTGGTTTTTCATACAACGTTTCGGCCGTTGTACTCTACGGCCTTCATCAGGTATCATCTGGTAGGTGTGAGGAAGTAACAAACCGAACCCTTTATTCAACCGACGGGGGTATATAGACAGCACTCCCCTCTGAGCAGTAGTAGTATTTTCAAATTATTATTGTCTCACACTGGGATTGAACCTAGAACCATTAGATTACTTGCAGTAATTCTGTCTGATTCTCTAACCCCTACGCTACCAGGTGATACCTGACGTAGGATGTAGAGTACAACGGCTGAAACGTTGTATGAAAAACAACCAAGATGAGGATAGTCTGAATAATAATAGAAATAATATGTATGTATTAACTGCTTTGCCAATGATTTTACTAGAGACATTCGTAGAAAATGAGGAAGAGAGTCTCAGTAGTTGAAAGTGATACTGACTGACAGAACAGAGCTATCTACTATAATGATATGTAACATGAATTCGTGTATCTATTTCTTGTGTGTAACACCCCAAAGGAAAGGGAAAAGAGGTGATAAGTACATATATCAGTATGCTGATATAGAAGTTTTATTCATTGACTACTGAAATATTTTTGTCTAATTCATTTCATTTAGTGTTATAAGGACTTATTAAAATATCAATTCCTTATGTGACCTCATTTCTGACGTATGTAATTATTTGTATAACTTGCCACCACAGTCAATAAATCAACAATCATAGCGTCAAAATTTGAAGTCGTGCATCTAAATTGAAATGGAAAAAATATCTACTATTATCTTGACTTTGGAGAATCTAGATGTAATTTCCCCTGGAAATATCTAAAATAGTGTAAAAAATTATCTAGAAAGATCTGTTTTTTCCAGAATCTAGATGTTATTAATAAACCTGTCAAAGCAAGCAACTATAAAAACTATAAAACTAGCTTCTTCTCAAAACTGAACAAAACTTTTTTAGAAGGGGCTTAGTGGAGTACTGATGCCTATTTTCAAGTCCTTTGACAAAACAGTATGGTTAGGAGCACTGGAACCCACAAACACACATATTTAAAAAGGGATAGAACTCGTGGCTACCTTCGATAACTACAGTTGTTCGATTCTAATGTAATCTGAAATTCTTGAATAAATTCTTTAGACTAGCTTCCTCATCTTTGTCTTACAGTGTTTTGGCTGGTGTATTCTTCAGCCTTCTCCTAGTGAATTTTGTATCTATCAGTCCATGAGATTCATCCACTAAATTTTCTAGACTAATTCAATTGTCAGTGTGAGAGGAGGAAGAAATATGGTGAATTGAGTTTGCATTTAAGGGGGAGAACTTATTTTGAAAAACAATCAAACAAAAATGTCACTGAAACGACTAGTATAGGTTTCTTTAGTTTTTATGCTGGTCTGGCTGTCTGGCTTTGTATGTGTGTATTGCTCATACAGGTCATATCAATGGAGAGAGAGGGCTGAAAATTTAAGCATTTATTCCTCATGTCCAGAAATAATGTGTTTTTTTGTTTGTTTTTTTAAATATTTCCCCCATAATAGGTTTGCTGTGGAGGCCTTTCAATTAACAATGTGAGTTTTTGCTAAATTGGTCCTAGTCTAGCAGGATTATGCTTGTATTTTGAATATTGAGACTTTTTTAGTGATCACTGCCCAACAAAAGGCGAGATTACCCCTTTTTTCCAATTTTTTAATTGGTCACCCCCAAATTGGCATGCTGCCAAAAGACATTGGTTACGTGACAGTTTTTGATTAGTGACTAACCGGACCTGTTTCCTTATGATTCACCAGACTCCTGATGTGTCAACAAGTAAAAAACATCCTGTATTGTACTAAGATTCATTCATCCTTGTCACGTCTATCAGAGTTTATAAATAAATGTTTCCGAGTGTATAAAAGACTGTGAAAGATGAGGAGGCTGGTCTGAAAATATTACGTGTTACCCAAATGTTCAGGGAATTTGATCAACATATGCAAACAATGTAGAACAGACTTTTTCCACAACTATTTGTGAGCGAATGTGCAAACACCTGGCAGGGGAAGTACTTCAAAGGGAGACAGTGGAAATAAGGTGTCTGGGCAAGGATTTCTTTTTCCATGGTCGAATTTCCTCAGCTTTTGGGTAACATCTCTTTTAATATACCATTTATATATACAATATAGAATATTCTGTGATAGAGCAAAGTGTATTTTCCGACAAGATACAATTTAATGATAACAATGGAAAAATTACTTTACTTTCTTTTATTCTTTATTTCTCGGACACATTTCGATGTTTACATTCTGGGATATGCTGATTTCAAACTGGATTGTGTTCCTTGCCGTCATAGAAATCTTGCAACGTTTCTCTTGCTATGATATTGTTGTGTGACGTTATGTAGATCTTTTTGGGTTGTTGATTTATCGTGTTTGATTCTGATATTAGTGCTGCTTCTATTGTAAGTCATCTGGCTCTGTTTGATTCTTTCTTTATTGTTTTTTTGTTTGTTAAATTGAAATTGTGGTCATGTTTTAGTGGATCACGAGTGCATTTAATGTACCAGCTTCCGATGTTGGTTCATTAACTGATTTTTTTATCGTCGAGTATGTCTTTTATAGTTTTAGATGTGTTGTTTACAATTTGGAGTCCAAGGTTTTTCATTTTGCTTTAGAGTTTTCAGTTTTGGGATTAGTTGGGAGTATTATGTGTCTGGTTATATTATTTTTCTTCTTATTATTATAGAGTATGGAACAGTATACCCCTTTTTTGTCTCAGCCATCACATCTTTTTGCTTATGCAATATCAACATATGTGTATATACGAGGTATGTCCAGAGAGTATCCAGCCATCTTATATTAATGAAAAATTAGCTTACCAAGGGCAATGATGCTTTAGTCCACTTCGAAGTATCTCCCTTGGAACCTCCCACACTTGTCCCAGCATCTTTTCCACTTTTTCAAACAGTTTGAAAGACCTCTTGCAGAATCACTATTGGCTATCTCTTAATCTTGTCTATAGTCTGAAATTACACCCCTATCATGGTTGTAAAATTCAAGTGTGAAATTTTATTGCTCTTTAATTTCAGAGCTTTTGTGGATTAACTGAAAATATGCCCCACGTGGGATTGTGGGCGAACTCTTAGTATCAATTCCATTTTCCATCTTATAAGAGAGAGCAAAATGTATAATAGTTATTTGTTATCTATTGAATTGTAAGGCTTGTGCCATAAGCTTCAATAGATACAACTCTCTAAAACTTTTTAGAAACTGTCAACCAAAACTGCCACAAAAATTATCAACATATGTTTCTTCAGTTTTCAAATGAATTTGGCTGACTGGCTGATTATCTTCTTGAAGGCCACACCAATAGAGCTAGAGGGCTGAAAATTTAAACATTTACTTCATATGTTGTCTATAAAAAACATTTTTTGATTTTTTGAAAATACCCCTCAAAAAGATCTTTAGGGGAGAAGGGTTCCATTGACAATGTAAATCTATGCTAAATTGGCCCCAGTCTGTGTCCAGCAGCATGCACGCTTGTTTTTTTTAAATCAAAACTTTTTTTTTCTTACTGATCTTCATTCAACAGAAGATATGAGAAGTTACTTATTCATTGGTCACCCCTCTTTCCCACTTTTTAGTTGATCGCTCCCAACACGGCCTTCTGCCAAAGGATGTTGATCACTTGACAGTTTCTACTGAGTGACTAACCAGACATGTCTTTGTTTTATTCATCGTATTTAAAACTGTATTTCTGATGAAGGATTCAATCCAAAGACCCAGTGAATTCTCTATACAACCATGTTTTCTTGCATGCTTTTTTTCAAATTTTCACATCAATTTTCTTCTCACTTCTTTAAGATGAAAACTAGAGATCAATACAGTAACATTAAATACTTTTATTCACAACCAGTTGAACATCATAGCGGGAATTTCCAGATGCAAAATCAATCCTTTCCTATTATAAGCTTATTCTCTTAAAATAAAAACTATCTATAATAAAGCAACTGAATTATTAGTAAAAGCTAATTTTTCCAATCTCTTCATAGAAAAAATCGTTCTTCACTAGTGAATGCCAATTTTAAGAAAACACTTATTTTCTCATTGTGAAAATCTATTCTTTGTTAGTTAATGCAAATTGTTTGTCAGTAAAAGCCAATTAATTCTTAGAAAAATGCAATTCTATTTTAGTTAAATCCAGTTTTTTTTTTGTTTGTTAAAAGCTAATTCACTTTACTTGAGTTTCTAACATGCAGAATTATCATGTTTAGAAACTGTCAACCGAAGCTGTCAACATAGGTTTTTACAGGTTTTAAGCTGGTTTAGCTGGACCGGCTGACTGGCTGGCTATGTATAAATTGTGTGTACAGACCGCATCAATGAAGCTAAAGGGCTAAAAATTTTAACACTTACTCATTATTATGCATAAAAAAAATGTTTTTTTAAAAACATTTTCAAAATCCCCCTCCTCGCTAATAGATTTTTAGTTGGTGGTGGAGGTTGAGTTTACAATATAAGGTAAGGCTAAATTGGTCCCTTTGTTTATGTCCAGCAGTATTAATGCTTGTTTTTTGAAGATTCAACCATTTTTAGTGATCATTGCCAAATCAAAGGCATGAGAAATAACTTATCCATTTTTACTCTTTTTTCCAATTTTATAATTGATCAACCCCTACACAGCATGCTGCCAAAGAGCTTTCATAACAGTTTCTATTGAGTGACTAACCAGACCTTGTTGTCGCTGATTGAACTCCCGATCACCAGGCAAGTTACTAGATCCACTAGTGGATAACAGGAGGGATTAAGCATACTTAGTAACCTGCCTGGCAGTGATGTATTCAATCCCTGGGTCATGCAGTGCAAAAAAAGTCATATACTCAGGTTCAGTGTAAGAGACAGGCAAATGATATCACAATGATGAATCAAATGAGACGAGAAACCCGTTAGCATTGACAGAAGAATGTAAACAATCTACCGCTATGAATAGAATGGAGGATTTGGTTCCAATTTCTCACAAGGTTACCAATTACAACCGACACCTGAAGAAGGCCGAAGGGTACAACAGCAGAAAACATTGTGATTATAACAACCAAGATGAAGACACTGAGTGAATCAGTGTACACTGAAAAAAGTGTTATGTTATGTTAACCAACTTGGAAATATGTCTCTTATGTTTTAGATATAAATTTATTACTTTATCTCAAAGAAATATTTATCATATTAATCAAAAGTTCACTTTGAGATGAACTTATAAATCTAGGTTAACAAATTTTTTCTTCAACAAAGTAATTTTTTCAAGATGGTTCAAAGAAACACTTTTTTCAGTGTATAATAGCTAATCAACTCTTGGTAAAAATGGTTGAATATCAAACAAAATCTTTTGTTATTGAGGCAATGGCTGTCTATCACTGCTTCATTTCCTGAGCTTTCCGGAGCTTTCCTGAGCTTTCCTTTCTTACTGAAATATAATAAGTCAGAGATCTCGTGTCTTTGAGAGGAAAAAGCCTCAAGCAAGAATTATTCTCACTGAAATACAATCCATGAGACTGTATCAGATGCATCTAATTTCATTGATTTTGCCATTGTTTTCTCATTCTAATGATTGCTACCCGCAACATTTATATCTACATTTGTATTTATGTATCTGACTTTGCCGCACCCTGACCTAACCAGCCATAGAAGAAACGTGAAATTTTGCACATGCAATCCTCAATGAGTAGGGAAAACTTTTTCTCTTGTTTTTGATTAATCTTTAAAATAAGTTTTGTGTGTGTGTGTGGGGGGGGTCAATTTACAATGTAAACTAATGCTGAATAGTTCATTTTGTGTCCTGGGCTAATGAAAATTTGAACTTTTCTTTAATCACAGCTCAAGAAAAGCCAAGAGAAATAATTTATCTGTTGATCATATTTTTTTTCCATTTTTTAATTGTTCCCTCTCAAGGCATGCTACTTAAAGACATTGGTGATGGTTTCTACTGAGTGACTAACCTGACTTGTTTTGCTTTTCTTGAATCATGAATTCATGGTTCAAACCATATTGGTTGAATTTTCATCAAGGTAACTTGATTTTACCACCACCACTGCTTAATTTACGAGGTGAAAAGAAGTATGTAAGGGTGGTTCATAATTTCCCTTGGAATGCTTGTCTCTTGTATTCCATCACTTCATTGTCCCTAGTCTTAATGTGTATTAACATGATGAAGATTGTCATTCATAAGGCTTTGCTTATTCTGGTACATTGTAATGGAGAATTCAATGAGAATTGAAGTCAGGACAATAGTGAATTGGTCAGAGAGATGAGCTTGTTCATGATACTTTTGGATACTAGTGAATTGGTCAGAAAAATGAGCTTGCTTATATCCATGATTGGACCCTAGTGAATTGGTCAGAGAAATGAGCTTACTTATTTCTATGATTGGATACTAGCGAATTGGTCAGAGAGATGAGCTTGCTTATTCCATGATGGGACACTAGTGAATTGGTTGAGTGAGATAAGCTTGCTTATTCTATGATAGGACAATAATGAATTGGTCAGAAAGAAGAGCTTATAAAGTAATCTCCATTTGAAAGACCTAACCATAAATTTCTACCTGAGGGATTATGCAGAAGAGGCAGCTTATTGTGATCATTCCGAGGCAGGGTCTTTTAGATAGCAATATGCTGCAGATAACATTAAGCAAAGGATACAGAGAGGAAGCTTCTCATTGTGATCATTTTAAATGTAGTGAAGGACTGACTTATTTTGATAACAATGATATTACTTGGCTTGGTACTATCCTGAAACTATTGTATATGTATGCTATATGACACCACTTGAATTTTATCTCCGCAAAATTAAAAATGTCTGTTTATAACTGACTTGATGATTTATTTTAATATTCTTGTTTTTGCAGAATTGCCGCTGCTACATATTCTTGATCTGGAAATTTCTGAGTAAACTGCAGATCCAATGCTAAAATGCTAACGGCAGGCATCTTCTTCACCATCGCCTTCAGTCTAGTTTTGGTTGTGGCGTCTGGCTATTTTGAACGCCATTTCACAACACGATGGTTCAATGGGACAGAAACTGTAATGGTCTTCCAGCACCATAATCCAGGTGAATGCCTCTATGATTTAGGTACAAACAACCTGATATGTGTAGAAAACTTTTCTTTTAATTCCATCTCCTCTGCTTGGCGCATGCAGCCAAAGAATATCTCCTACATCTATGTCCGTTGCCGAGAACAGTATGTGCTCTCTGATTTCCCAAATAAGTGTGTCTGCAAGTCGGGAGAGACGTCAGCTTCACGACAAGAGCGACGAAAATCAGATAATTATAAATTCTGTGTAGTGTCCAGTTTATTATTCGGAACTCTGAATCATTTATCCGAATTAGAGGTCTTGGATTTGTCATATAATGAAATCGAAGTTGTGCAAAATCAAGCCTTTTCAGGTCTAAAAAATCTCAAATATATTTCCCTCTCACACAATCCTATTAGAACTCTGCCGGATGAATTGTTTTGCCACTCTTTGCAGTTACGTTATGTTCATCTTCAACATTTGAATATTTCACTTTTTCCTTCTCCCAGTTTTAGCTGTCCCGAGGGGATGATCGAGGTGTCCTACCTTGATTTTAGTTGGAACAAACTCCTGACCTTGTACGACAATCAATTTAAAATGCTGCCGTCTCTTGTTTTTCTAAACCTTTCAAACAATGCGATTAACAACATTTACTTTGATGCATTTCTCAATACACCCTCTTTGCAAGCTTTAGACCTCTCAGCTAATTCTCTTACAGAACTTCCTCCTAGATTCTGCCAGAGACTGAAAAATATCACAAACCTCTACTTGTCGGGTAATCGCATCATAGTTCTCCACGCAACACCTCTGCTGAATTGTTCAAATCTTCAGCAGCTTGATCTGTCTTCCAATCTTATTAATCACATTCCCCAGGGACTCAACTTGACATCTTTGCAATCGCTCAAACTCTCGGAAAATGATTTGACCGATCTTCGGCCTTCCATGTTTAGTGCCTTGCCATCTCTGTTGCAAATGGACATATCTCAGAATCGAATCAATCGCATCACACCACAGACCTTTGCAAAAATACCTAATCTTCGACGTCTCAAATTGACCAGAAACAAGCTTGAAGATGGTACTGCCTTTAACAAAGTGTTCCAGCATATGGACAAGCTAAAATACCTTGACCTCAGCGCCAATCTTCTTAATTCACTGAGTAACAACAGCTTTGCAAATCTGAACAGTCTGGAAATTCTAGACCTGTCGTATAATTATATCAGCTTCTTTAATCCAACAGTGTTTCGGGGTTTGTTTGAACTGAAATATCTCAATCTGCGGGGAAACAAAATCTCACTGCTACCTTCTGGAGCATTCAAAGATCTCATTGTTTTAAAAGAGCTGGATTTGTCCCAGAACTATATCTCCACTATACAAATGGACACATTTCCAGAGAGTTCTTTTATTCTTAATCTTTTCCAGAACTCTCTGCAAGCCGTTCCGACGGGCTTGGAGAATACGAATATTACTTACTTGGACCTTAGTCGGAACAACATCCGAAGGTTAAATTACCAAAGTTTTGGTGGAATGAGGAACCTCAGTTCTCTTGATCTTAGCCACAACAGTATAAGAGAAATTGTGCCTGGTTCATTGCTCAGTTTGGTGAACTTGAAGAATTTGACTCTGGAACATAATGAGCTGACTATAGACTTTGAAGAAAATTATTTTGAGGGGCCAGTCTATCTTGAGTCGTTGAATTTAGCTTATAACCGAATCCAACACTTGAATAATATGTTCAAGAACCATCCATTCCAATACATTTTATATTTGAACTTATCAAATAATCCAATCAAACAGATTTTAGAAAACCTCTCACCATCCTACGAGTCGAGCCAGATTCATGTACTCTCACTTGACAATTGTAACATTTCAGCAGTCGCCCAATTTGCTTTTAATGGACTCGATAACCTAAAGTTTGTCTATTTGAGAAATAATTCACTTTCACACTTGAAGCCATTCATAACGAACCAGGAACTTACTGTGTTGCTACATGGGAATCCGCTTGTCTGTTCCTGCGACATGCGATGGCTAAAGCAAACGCATCACACGTACAACGGCAAAACACTTCCAAAATCGCAATATCAAGTTGAAACCTGCACTTTCACTCAGAATTCTCTGAAGAAGGCCATAATTAACGCAAAAAGTGAAGAATTTCTTTGCATTTCAAAAGCAAGCTGTGATGAAAACTGTTTCTGTTACACCAACGAATTGACCGAATTGCCCTCAAAGACGATCTGCACTGGCAAATTGACAACACTCCCCAAAAGGATTGCATTCACGAGTAAGCAATTGTTTCTTGATGGGAACGACTTTGAGAAACTTGGGAAACTCTCTTCATTAACCAATGAGAATGGGATGCAAGCAAGAGAAATCTATCTCAATTCTAGTCATATTGTGTCAGTAAGTGCAGATCTCGTGCAGAACTTCCCTCAGCTCGTCATTCTACATTTAGACAACAATAAAATCACAGCTTTGCCTCCATTTGTATTTGAACAGCTTAACCTGCTGGAGGAGCTCTATCTGAACAAGAATGAAATAACTTACTTGAGTCCACAAGTGTTTGCCGGCCTTAAATCCCTGAAATATCTTGATGTATCCCACAACAAATTGAGAATCCTCTCGCCAAATACCCTGTCATCATTTGGTGCAATGCCGGCACTTCGTTTTGTGCACCTCGAAGAAAACCCTTGGTACTGTGGCTGCGAAAGTCAAGAGTTTTACCACTGGCTCCATTATAATTATTCTATTTTAGGGAACCGACGAGATGTCCAATGTAATGGAAAGATTATATTGGAATTGCATCCATCTGCCTTCAGATGTGAACCATCTGTTATCAAAAAAGTCCTTGTTATATCTATGATTGTTTCAGTAATTGTACTAGCACTGATTTTCACATTTTTGGTGCGATATCGACGTGAGGTTATTGCTTTGTTATACGTCAAGATGAATCTGTCACGCTGCCGGCGCCGTAGCAAAATGTATCGTCCATTTGACGTGTTTTTAATTTATGACGAAACGGATAAGAACTGCCAGAAATGGCTTGAGTCTACATTCCTGCCCAAACTTGAATCCGGACCGACGGCCTTCAAGATCTTCATCCCTGATCGCAACAATCCGAACATGGATCGGAGACTCAGCATCGCAACCAATTCAACAGAGCTTATAAAACAATGCAAATGCACCGTAATGATCGTGTCCCGTGACACTGCGGCCAACAACTGGAATTCCATGTGTCTTCAAGCAGCTATTTCTTGGGCTTCGAAAGAACGCAGCCACAAAGTGATCCTCGTCTTCTACGGAAATGTCAATATCTCAATGCTGGATGACGAGATCAAACGTAAAGTCCAGAGACGAGACTACCTCACTGCACGTGGTCGTTGTTTCTGGTACCGGCTGGAGTACGAATTGCCGAAACCCACTGTGAATGGGCAAGAAATAACTGAACATGAGGCTCGCATGGAAGAAGATACGGCTATCATTCATAATTCAGTGGTGATAGACAATACGTCTTATGTCTGAGCTTTTTTGTTTTATATCTGTTGAGTTTCTTTTTTCTTTTCTTTTCTTTTTTAAAGGTGGAATTGTGGGAGGGTATGCTTATTTTGTCAATCAAAGAACTCAGAACTATTCGGGGTTGCCATTTGGTATTTTTAAGACCAAAATCAAACAAATTTGGTACTGAACGAGGCTATTTGGTTCTGAAAATAAAAATTCGGTACTGAAGGAAAATTTACGAAAGATAACAATCCTCAACACATGAATGATATGATATGACAAAAATATACCTGAACAATAAATAAAAGAAAATATGTATTGTAATCCATTTTTCCTGCAAGCTTATTCTGATGATGGATTTCAAGTTATTTGATTATTTTGGTACTGAAGCTACTTAATATGATCTGAAGACAATACAAATTTGGTCTTGTGTGGTAAAAGACCTCTGGCAACCCTGGAACCATACTTTGACGTTTTTGTATGCCTCATTTTCAAAGTTTTCTTCATTGCTGACCGTTTTTTTTACCACCATTTTTTTAAAAATTTTCGTAGATTTATAGTTCTTCCTCACCATCAAATTTAGTATAAAAAATATTTCTAATGTTTTACAAAATTGTTTATGAGCAAACGATTAATTTTGAAGACGAGTTTACATCAGTTTATATTGCAAATGATCAATTTTGAAGATAAAGCCATCTTTTTTTATTATGATCACAAATTCAAAATCTCCTAAGGGAGATAATTTTGACGGTAGGCTGAAACTATAAAAATAGCTTTTTTTTTAACATTTTTGTTATTATTAGATCAATTTATCGGCTCTCAACCATTATTTTTTTTACTAGTATTTTTTTCAATTTTTTCTGAAAACCAAGATGAAAGAAATACAAGCAGCCCTGATTTTACGCCAGGGATGCACTCTTAGAGGAGGCGGCATTAATGAAATCGGTGCAAAATCAATTCACCAGTCATCTTGAAAATATGGCACTTAGTGCAACTCTTATAGCCTTAGCCCCTGTGCTGATTGGTCGAAATTGCACGTCAAGTGATGAAAATATGAACTACGGCCATGTTCACAAAATTTGTTTTTATGAAGCGATTCGGGCAATTTTCAAATCAGCGTTATTGTCAATCAGCATAAATCAAACTGACGTAGGATCAGGGCAGCCTGTACTTTTGGAAAAAAAATTTAATTTATAAGGTTTTTTTTTCTTGTTAACTTTGCTTGTATTTGAACATTCTCGAAATTTTTTTCTCAAATATAGCTTTTTAAAAAAAAATCACATTTTGACATTTAAACATTCCTAACATTGTGCCTCTATTTCAGAATTTATAATTGAGATTTTTAAAAAAGATTTTCTTAATTTTTGTTTTTTTGTTTTTTTCTTTCCATGGATTTTGACAGAATTTTTGAAAGATAGTTCCAAGCATAAAAACGAGTGAGAAATTATGCAGTACAGTTTTTTTCTAAGACGCATCCAATAATAAAAAATGACACAGCTAATTTGAATACAGGTTGAGTGTACATGGTTGTACAGGGCAAGTCAAAAGTCATAAAGCAAGTAAACATTTCCCTTAAATCCCCTTTGTAGTCTATCATATAATGATTTTTGGAAGTAATCTGAGAAGTACTATGACTAAACTCTTAAATACATGAAATGCTTGAAACTGTTTGAATTGACAGTGAAACCTTTTAATGAATAGCATGAAAAAAATGGAACTTTTCTATGAATTGAAAATAAAGTATTCTATTTATGGTCGAAGGGAGTTAATTTTCATCAGAAGTTTATTTCCCTTGGAGCTCACATTCTATTTTCTTTGTATGAATTTAAGAGTTGAATAATGGCTAAATTTCTAGTAACTGTTATGTTAAATTTTAAAAACAGTCTGCATAATAAGGAGGAATATGCAATTAATTTAGAATATATTTTGAGTAAGAAACAGACATTTTTTTTAATGTCTTTATTCCCTACTACTCTCTGGTTAATATGTAAATCTGATGTAGTTTTTTTTTAATTTTTGCACGGTCCGTGATCTTAATCATCCCAGTGCTACCTTGTTTCTTGTATGGGCTGGTGTACAGAATCCATAGTGAATGGATAAGAGATGAACATATTCCTCTACCTCTGATATAAACCCAGCAAAAAGGGTTATCATACCAGTCTATAGATAGGGTTCTTTTGCTTGCTGGTGATATTTAGTTGTCAGTTCGTTGGTAGATTTTGAGATAATTGATGACTGAATTTATAGGTGAACATATTGTGGCCAATGTCATTTTTTAGGTTACTTTTGAAAGAGGCTATTTTCTCACTGAGACTATTCCAGACTGGAATCTCTGAAGAAGAGGACATGGTGTTAAACACCCGGTTTCTTGTGCTTGAAGCTTTTTGCTATGCCCTCATGTTGCTATGCCGAGTGAGCATCATCTTTGTATCTATATAGATGAATAAAATGTTGTTTAATGAAAAAGAAATTCTAATAATTCAACTAAAGCTTCAAAAAGCAAAGTTTAGAAAATTTGAAAATTAAACCTGTTTCTGGAAAATTCGTGCCTACTTTGCTCAGAGAATCAAAAAAGCAATCATTCGAACAAATGTTTGCCATGATTTGATAAAAGTTTGAAATGATCAACAGTTTCTTTCTAAAATCGTGACCTTGAATGAGTTTATCATTTACAGATATACATGGGAAGCAAAGATCTGAAATTAATTGCTCTTGTCTTTTCATCACTTCAACAGGCTGAGATTGAATCTCTGACTCCAGATTTGCTCAATTTCCCAATTTGATGCTATCCTTATGCCTGTTTTGGTCTCTGAGATGAAGATCAGATTATCTCCTCTTCTGCTTGAATCTGGTAAACCTGTCTCATAATCTTCTCTTATAAGATTTAACATTTTTGTTTGAAAGCTGCTGTAGAGCAGCTAATCTCATAAAAGATAATTTAAAAACACAGCATAGATGATGTCTTGACTTCCTGATATATCTTTCATTTTATAGTGGATAATTCAATCTTAATAATATTTCTTGTACTGTGTCAGCTTCAAAAATATGTGAAATATAATGCAATCTAAATAGACAAGAACACATTCATTGGTGTCACTAGTGAGTGTGAACCGCCCCAGGCGACACTATCAGACGGAGTGACGTGAATATATCGAATCGATTACCAACTGTGATAATTTTTAAAGATTCAAAGATGTTCGAGAATGATTGGCTCTTTTCTCTATTTATTTTAATGTAATCGGAATCAAATGCTCTTAATTAACAAGTTGCGTGACTTGTGTATTGCCCTGTACAAAGAATTAACGTGTGCCTCGAGTGTTATTGATTTTTCAGGTGAAACTAAACAAGGTGCATTTTTCACCCAATTAAGATGATGCAGTTTCTCTCTTTCTGCATCTTTTTAAGCTTATTTGTTCGTTCGAGTATATTTTTTAGTTTTGTAAATTACTTGCTATATTGGGTGTTTCCTATCAAATCCAGAAATGTTTGTTTAATTAAGGGCAATGTGCTTCTTCCATTTTTATAAGCTTATTGAGTTCTATCAATACTGACCTTACAACTCTCTTCATATCCTGATTTTGTTTGTTTTTCTGCTGCTGTAAATTAAAGCATATAAATCAATCTGAAAAATATGTGCAAAACTTATTTTGGAATATGTTAAACCTATTCCCTGCCATCTGAATTTTGTTGGACCGGGTGTATTTATCGTTATGTATGATATGGTCTGACTATTTTCCTCTTCTATATGTACAATCTGTCACAATGTTTCCGCCGCGTAATATCCGGCCTTCTAGAACTGACTAGAACTGACAACACCTGATGAAGATTGGAAGGTACGCGGAAGAAGCATTGTGGAAAATGATGGCATAGACAAAGAAAATAATCATACGTAATCATATGTAATGACTATTTCTTCCCATTGTTAATTTTGACTGATTTCTCCTAAATCATTTTGTTACTTTTTATGACGTTGCTGTAAGGGTGGTGAACCCATGGCAAGCTCGCCCAGGGTGGCAGATGGAATCGTTTTATTAAAACACAGGAGATATAATTTTTTGTTGGTGATTTTATTGAGAAAAAACAAAATTCAGCAACCTCTAATTTATCAGCTTTCACCTTATTGATTGTTTTAGCAGACTTCTTTAAGAATTCTTTCAAGCATTTTGTTCTCTTTCATCATAAAATATTTTATAAAATACAAATATAATAAAAGTAATAATCTGCAGCTCAAAAATTCCCATTGACACATGAAGGTTTTTTTATAGAAGATTATCGCCAATGTGGGCTTGTGCCTTCTAAAAGGTTCGCCACTTCTGGTTCTAAGCTAATTTACTCTTCAACCATTAATGTAAGTAGTGTGAAGTTGGAATAACAACGTACTTTTGGATGAGGCTTGAACTCATATCTTAGGAACCTTTCTTAAATAGAAAACAACCCAATCAATATAGCCACAGAAGCTTCACGATCAAGAGAGTTCTCATCTGCAGAAATTCTGACTCTTTTCCCTTCCAATTTTTTAGCCCATGTTAATTGTTTACTCCTTAGTAGAAGTGGTAGTAGTAGTAGTAGTCTTAAGTTGTCAAAAAACTGTCAAGATAGGTTTCTCCAGTTTTCAAGTAGGTCTGGCTGGTTATGTATGTATGTATCACATGTACAGGCCTCATAAATGGAACTAATTGGCTGTAAATTCAAATGTTTTGAAGAAAAAGTCAATTTGTTCCCTTAAAATTCCCCCGAAATAAGTTCTTTTTTTAGTGATCACTGCCCAGCAAAAGGCAAGGGCAACAACTTATTCATTGATCACCGTCTTTTTTATTTTTTTAATTAATCACCCCCAACATGGCCTACAGTCATAAGATATTGATCCTATGACAGTTTCTATTGAGCAACTAACCAAACCTGTTTTTATTATTAATCTTAACTTATTTTCTTCAACTTTTTTTTTGTCTCTTTTTTCCCTTTAAAACTTCTTCATTCTGATTTCATTCAGTACTTCAATGGTTGAAGAGTGAGTCTGCCTAAAACACTCGTGATGAAAAGCAACTAAATAAGAAGAAATATGATTAGTGGAAAATACTATGTAAGCCATACCATGGATGATTTGATAAGGTATTTGGAGGATTACTGCTCACTGCAACTCATCCAAGCCCCATAACTGTCTATTTAGTGCTTTGCTAGACAGTTTCTTAGTCATACTACCAGTTTGTACTGTTATGTATTGTTTTTTTAAATTAAGTCTTACATACCAGCAAATACAACAATATCTTAGATAGTGCGGGATTCGATGTAGTACAGTCAAAGTATTGCTATGCAAATTAATCTAACCAAGTATAAGCTGAGAGAAAAACATTCAATTATTATATGGCCTTGAACAATGCAGTTTTGAAGAGTATGGAAAATTTTAGAATAAGTTTACTGTACTAATCAAGGTTTACCTGTACAGTACTTTATCTCAGAATTTCAAAATAAATATAATTTCTTAGGGTAATATTCCAGTAATCTAGATTCTGTCATACTCTCTCCATTATTTGCTTTTAGTAACTTCTTCATTCTGACTTCCAACAATCGATTATCATTATATTTTGAGCTTTTTTTTTTACTTCCGTCCCACTATGAATTTATATTTCTCAAGTTTGAATTATATGCCATAATTTACTGATTTATTCCAGATTATTTTTTAAAACTTTTATGTACACACACAAAATCAAGAAACACTTGGACGAATGATATTGAGTAATGTTGAATTTGGTGCACAGCATTGATATTATAATATCTGTTGATTGTTCTTTTGAGGAAGATGGTACCTTGAATCTACCATCTTGCAATTTTACCAATGTTTTAACACAGATTTTTTTGTGAAAGGATTTGATAAATCCCTCTTTTTTGCTCAGTGCAAAAATATATTCCAAGAGTTGAATGTTAAACCAGAAATCAGTTAAAAAGACGTTATGAAATAATCCTTATTCATATATTAAAGGTTCCCAGACCCAAGATTGCATTGCAACCCAAATGAGGGTTGCAAGGATACTCCTGAGGGTTACGGGATGGTTCGAGATGGAAATATGTAAAAAAGAAATGAAAATATGTTTGGAAAATGTTAAGAGTCAAAAATGGAGAAAATATATTTACATCACAATTTTGGAATATAAAGTGTTATGGAGATTCGGGAACACAAACTAGCTATAAATGATAAAGCATTTATGAATGTATGAAAACTTCTAATGTATTCCAATCTGTTCACATCCGATGCTTATATTTGATTACTGAATTAAAGTTGAATTCAGTAAAATTTATTGGATGAAACTAAATGAAAAAATAGAGAAATCATAATTGCAATCATAGGTGTACAAGCCAAAAGGTATAAATACCCATCACCATTTGGGCAAATAAGTATTCGGGCGAAACCATGTAAATTTTAGGGCAAATCAAGCCCTTTGCCCCACCTTAACCAAAGAGTTTCCATACACTCATGTTTGCACTCTGAGGGTTGACAAGTCAAAAGAATTCTGTGTTCAGAGTCACAACCAAAATTTTGGGAAACACTGCTGTATATCAGTAAATAAAACTGAAATTAATTACTTATCTAATTAACGATGCCATTTCGCAAAATTACAGCATTAACTACAAATAAAAATTATCTAAAATATATTCAGATTTACTCTTGAATGGTTATCATCCAATAAATTATTGATGATTGAAAACAAGTTTAAAGTATGATATCTTCTCTTGGAAGTTTGATATCTCATTTTATAATTTTGATAGCTTATTATACATTGATTTATTTAGATGTGTGTCTTTATCTTGGTTGTTATAGTCACAATGTTTCAGGTGACTGTCATAATTGATAGCTATCTGGGAATTTCAAACTGAACCTCTACTCAACTCTTAAAGTCATGGACCATTTGTAACCGCTTGTATTGACAGTATAACTTTTCAATGAATAGAATGGAAAATAATGGAACTCTTCTGTGAATTGGAATTATTTCCCATGATTATGATGTTCAATTGTTTTTATGAATTTAAGAGTTTATCAACAGGGATAGATTGTTCTCATTTGGTTATCAATTCTAGAGGATATCTTGAACTGGTTTATTCTTCCTAGTTAATTCCTTCTTGTGATACCTTTTTTTCACTCTTTCCACTGAAATAGAGTATTTGTGATTCACTGCTTAACCCAAAGATTGAACTCATAACCATTAGGCCATTGTTCATAGGAAAGAATTGACATCAGGTTTAGAGGGGGCTTCCCACATTCACGATGTATGCGATGAACTGTTCCAACCTAAAAATTGTTATAGCCATGATTTCCGTGTCTCATGATGTTGTTATGAGGAACCTACAATAATTCCACCACCTGGTTGTCAGAACAATGTCATACAGGACATTGTCCAAGTGATACCTGTTGGTGTTGGGTCCAATCTCCTAGTCTGACAGTGGAATTTTTATATGATTTGGTTTTGGAAAAGCAAAATAGGCATCACAAGATTAAATTGACTGCTACGAGATATCCTTTAGCGTGGAGAGTGGAATGAGAACAATCTGTCCTCATATATTGACTAAAAGGTTTGATTCAAAATTCACAGGTTATCAAATATGAGAGGCATCTGATGAAGGCTAAAAAGTACAATGACTGAAACAAAGGATATAGCCAGGTTCTAAATTTTGTGGAAGCAAGGCCATAAAAAAGGTGCCTGAATACTTACCAAATGATTTTAAATCCATTAAATCAAAACACAAGGAAGATACAGTTTTAAAGGAAGTACATAATTGTAATTTTGTATTTAAAACAAAATACAATGAAAAAAAAGTTTTAAAAAAGTTCTACAGTAGGCTCATAAATCTATATTATATTCAAAATCAAAACAAAATAAAAAATTGTTATTTATTTTTTTACATTTTAAATGTAGAATGAGAACAAAACAAATATAAAAAATGTATAAATCAACAACAACCTCTTTCATCTAGGTTTCATTCAGGCATGATTATCTATAACTTTATTACAATCTACATATTTTTTTTTAATTGTTGAAAAAATGTCATTCTTGGAGATTGTGCTCAGGGGGAACCTCGAGTTAACACCCTTGGCTGAAACAGTGTGACTAGAACAACCAAAATGAAGACAGTAGTTTGAATAAATCAGTGTATAATAATGATTATTCATCATCTTAGAAACTCAATAACTTAATGAAAAATTTCATCAGGATAAAAATTGAATGACAAAGATAATTTTATAGACTATTATATAAACTATGTTGAAGTTATATTGATGATTGCTTCTTGGGATATCATCGAACTGATCCAAGTTATCAGTCAAGCATGGCAAACAGTATCACTCACACACACACACACACACACACACACACACACACACACACACTACAAAATAAAATTGTGTTAATCTGTAACTAAAATATCCTGTTTACTTGTCTCCTGTGTATGTAATCTGTGATATTTCTGTTTGATCTTTAATGTTTATAAAAAATTATTGAACTTCATCGATACTGCTCTCCGCTCTCACAAGGCTCTTCAAGAGTTCTTAGGAATGGATGGAAAGAGAACTTTTCACATTCCTCTGTTAACAGACAAGAGGACATTTTATAAACTTTGATGCAAATCTGGATTTGTTCTTGATGTGAAGTTTGGAGGGTCATGGTGTAATACAAGAAGCAACAAGAAGCGTAACAAAGATATCATTTGCTACTAATAGATATTGCTCCAATCAATGAATAACCCTAGCCTAGCCCCTACCCCTAGTCCTAACTCTAAGTATCTAATTACCACAAATCTCTGCAAAAAAGCTTTTTTAAAATTACCTTCCTTTTGCATCTCATTATGGGAATCAAAAAGAAGTAATTAGAAGGGAAACAAAGATATCATTTTTGCCTATTATCAAGGCTAGTTTTGCCTATAACCAGAGCTGGATTTAATGGGGGACAGAAGGGACTGTTGCTCCAGGCCTCTTTTATACAAAAATGTTATAATTAAATAACTAGTTTCTTTAGTAAGAAATAGATTAATTGAATTACTGCTTGTAATTCACATCTACCATGACTGGAGTTTGGTTTATGAAAAATGAAATTTGTCTTGCCTAAAAATCTACATGGAGTTTTTTTGGCATGTATTTTACGACATTTATGAATTTCTTTCAGATCTATAATTCAACCTTTCCATGTGGGTGTAACTTGTCAGTTCCAGTTATGTACAATAAACTGATTTTGATGTGTAAATTTTGTGATTTCCCAGATATTTTAATTTCTGTATATAAGGGGCCCACCAAACCTGAAGTGCCCCAGGCTCCCAAAGTCTAAATCCAGCCCTGCCTGTAACGATTGCTCTAATCAATAAATGACTCTAATCCTAAACTTTAATTAATTACCCCAAACCACTGTATAAATGCTCTTTACTTTTAAAAATCACATTCCCTTTGCTCCTTGTTGCTTCTCATATTTTACCGATGTTAAGGATGAAATGATATACAGTTCAGGGGTAAATGTCACAATATATCAGTTGATGGGATTTTGAATGAAGGGAAAGAATGACAATTAGGAATACATTGCCATTATGGTATTCTAACATGGACTACTAGGTGTTTTGGTTGAATTTGTTGCTTAATGTCTCTCTGACTCTGATTAAAATTTCATTGAGGCTCTGTGGTGGTGACCATCTTGGACTAATGATGTCACAGAAACAATATGCCACAAATCCAGTCAGAACACCTGGTAGTCCATGTTAGTAGACTATATTTGCAATGTATTCCGGGTTGTCAATCTTTCAAAATCACACAGGATGACATCTGACCCTGGACTGAAAAAGAAAGACAATCTCAGAAATTCTACTGAGAAAGACAAAAAAATGCCTCTTCTTCCATTAAAAAAAATATCTTTAAAGACTGCTGTTAATATTATCTTGTATGTAAAAAAAATGATGTACATAAAATATATTTTCTGTTCTGTTGTTTGATGTAGGATATAAATGGCTTTGTAATTCAACCGTTTTGATACATTGTATATTATCATACGTAGCAGAATATTAGTAATTTGTTGAACTACATCAGGGGTTATGGAACTTTTTGGGGCATCACCCAAAATCTATTTGTGATAGAAGATATTATCCCCACCCCCAGACATCAAAGTAAACAAAAACAGACCAACTGCTCTTTAAATAAAGAATAGATTTCTCTCTAGGTCAAGAGATAATAATTGATTTCACACCTTTTTAGTTACAAAATATCATGTATTAGCAATAGAAAATTACCTTTAGAAATTGAATTCCAGTACCACAATGATATGATGCAAAGCTATGAAGTGCACTTAAACACATTATTTTCAACACACAAATTGATTTCCAATATTTTTGCTTGTTCTAATGGACCCGATAGATAACATCTGAAAGTAAGCTTGAAGTACTTAGCTGTAAAATAAGAAATCACATATTGAAATATTTGCATTTACCAAAATCAAAATTAATACCACGTTCTGAAGTAATGGAGAGAATTATGGCACCAAAGTATTAAATGATTTAATTACATGGCAACAGTCATATTCAATACACACATACGCACATATAAAAAAATTATGTTTGAAATCTTTTGCGTTCTGAATTAAGCATTATCCATATTTTTTTTAACTTTCATTATCCTCCCTAAATTTTCCCGACCCCTGGACTACATCAACTTTTGCATAAGGTTATCTTTATGGATCACCAACTCACTAACAATGGCTTGGAAGATTATCTTCTAATAAATAAATTATTGCCAGTGTTCTTTAATCACAGAAAATACAATCTGCTGCAGAAATTTTTTTTTTTGAAAAGGGGTTCTCAAACTTTTTCTTCCAGTGTACCCATTTGTTTTGTCCGTCAGTGTTGGCCTAACCCTTGTCGAGAATATAGTGTAAGACGTGTGAATACTATAGAACAGACAATATGCATGTAGTATTTGTTCATAATTT
This sequence comes from Thysanoteuthis rhombus, assembly GCA_963457665.1. Classification (NCBI taxonomy): domain Eukaryota; kingdom Metazoa; phylum Mollusca; class Cephalopoda; order Oegopsida; family Thysanoteuthidae; genus Thysanoteuthis; species Thysanoteuthis major. The sequence goes on along the minus strand of OY735235.1, from coordinate 36,357,871 downwards.
TCTTTCATTTAATGTGACATTTCAATGGGGTGGATGAGCTTAGTTCTTTCCAACTTGTAGCTCAATAGAGTGACAAAGCAGTGATGTCATCAGTGTACATCCAGTTCCAGAGTGTATTGAAATATCAGGCTTTCTTCTTTCTTTGCCAATTTTTTCATTATTTTGACTGAAATATTTCATGGTTTTTAAGTATAGGACAGCTAGTTTATACTGTATTGAAAATCTTGATTATTTTTCGTCATTTTATTGATTTCTTATTTGTTTTTTCCCTGTGGAGGTTCAAACAGACAATGTTTAAACTTTCAAAAAACTGAAACCATTGTAATTTGATAGATAAGTTAGCATAGATTAAGTTAACATATTCAGAGCCCAAAACTCAGACACTTTCAATTTTTACAATCAAGTTTAAAAAATTAACTGCTTTCAATAAAATTTTGAATGATTTTTGTTATGAAAAGGGTATTTTGTTAAAAAAAATGTATGAAAATATTTTAAAAGTCAATCAGGCAATCTTTCGGTAGAGGTACCTAATGGCCTTTTAATCAGCTATTTAAACCACTGGTGGTATTAGTTACGGAAAATCATACAAGTAAATTTTAAAACAAATAAGATCGAAAGAAATAAATTTGTTTTTTTTAATTACTTTTTAAGAACAAAACTATATATATTTAAAGCAAATGAGAACAAAACAGAACAAAAACAAAACTAATTAATGGATATATATATATATATATATATATATATAATGTGTACTTTAGAGAGTGAGACTGACTCGGGAGTGAAGTTTTTGGTGGTAAGGTTTATTAATCCTTATATGTCAATAGTTCATACATGTTTCAGGATTCTTCCCATCATCAGTGGTATATATATATATATATATATATATATATATATATATATATATATATATATATATATATATCATCAATAGACAGTCTTGCACAAAATTTATTTTTGGTTAGAGACATTGCTGGAAAATCTTCTTCACAACCTTATTGGTTATGATTGCTTTAAAATTCTAGTGTTCTTGCAAACCTAGCCTACCCCTATAATTTTTCTTGTGTACCCCTTGGGATATGTGTATCCCGGTTTGAGGACCCCTGTTCTATATAATGAGCCACTATATCTAATATATATAATCTTTGCTTGGCTTTATAACATAACAAAGAGAACATATTTTTAGCAAATACTTTCTGTTCTAAAAATGGACATATCAAAATATTGAATAAAGATATCTGTCAACAAGACAAAAAAAATTTCTTCAGCCAACCATTACAGTTTGATTTTTGATTGATAATTTTTCCTAAACTTTTTTAAACACCATTGAAATTTTTAGTACTGTATATGCCAGACTATAAGACAAAATGGTTTATTAAGTGTTTGGACTACTGCTCACTGGAACTCATCCAATCTCCATAATTGTCCATCTCAACATTCTGTAGTATATTTGATGCTGTTTATTATTTGCATAGTTTTTTCCTCAATTAAATGCCCATCTTATATATTGGCATATACAGTAATAATTTTTCTATAAACACTAAGAAGAAACCATTGAAATTTTTGTGATATTTTTCCAATAACAGCTTTAAAATCCTAAATTACAGAGGCTGGATAATACAGAAAGCTCAACTTTGATATGAGACCCAGAGAATATTTTTTGAGCCATATTTTTGGGAAAAAAGTGGGTTTTATATGACACCAAATATGGTAAGTCTTAGGGGTGTTGCTCAAAATCAGTTGCGGGAAAAGGCTTATACTACTTTCAGTGACTTCTTGCTATTCAAATTACACAAACTATTGGATTACACCTCATATTAAAAAGAAACAAAAAAATGTTTTTATTGTCATTTTCTATTGTCCCATTTTATCTGGATGTTTTTTGGTTTTGATGTATATCGTAATTGATTACTGGAAACAAAATACACTAAGTTTAGATTTCATACTAAGTAAAATCACTTACCTGTTTGTTGGCCATTATATTTTCTTAATGCTGTAACACCTGTACTGAGTTTTTCATGCAAAAAATTAATGAAAATAAAAGTTTTCATTGCATGTATAACCTGTTTGCTTCCATGGATGAGATAACACGCCTTACTAAGACATTAAGCCAGTACCTTGGACTAGATAACTCCTATGAATTTTTTCCATTTGCACGAAGAGATTCTGCCATTTTTGAAAAGAATAACTAACTATTATAAGATGAGTTTTATTGTGTTTTATTCTTTTGCAAGATAAGATGAGTTATCTTGTCTGTGGCACTTGAGTGATGATTGGCTAAATGAATTATCTCATCCATGGTAGCAAACAAAATGAACAAGTACAAAAACAAAAAAGTGAATTAGAATTGCAAGTTTTCAAAGCCAAGTGGACATATATATGGGTTAAGCATTTTCAAGAGGAGGAACCTTTCAAAAGAATAAGACTTGTGTACCTAACTGTTATTTCATTGATACAAGTAAAAGAATTGTCTAAATATCTTAATTGTGTATTGAGGCTCTTGAGTTTGAGACTAAATTTTTCAGTTTAGATTAGTGGGTTTCAAGCTTAATTGTTTTTTTACAGTAGGGGATATGTTTCACATGGGCACACCAACTATAAAAATGAAATGAATTAGACAAAAACATTTCAGTAGTCAATGAATAAAACTTTTATACCATCATATTGATATATTCACTCATTATCCTTTTTTTTCTTTCATCTGTCGCTAAAAAGACAATTTCCAGACTAGATAGACACCAAAGTGGTGACATAACCAATGTGGTTCTTTCCCCTTGTAGAGTAGTACTGCTCTGTGTAGTCAAATTCAAAAAGCTCAGGATTTATCTCTTAAGTCCTTGCAATGTGTGCAAGTTTCTTCAGTTTTTAAGTTGGTTTGGCTGGCTATGTACGATTTTATCATGCATGCAGGCTGCACCAATGGAGATAGCTGAAAATTTGAACATTTACTGCTTGACATGTCTAGAAAAAAGTTGTAAATTCCCCCTCCCCAAATAGTCTTTTTTTGTGGGAGGGATCAATTCATAATTTAAGTTTATGCTAAATTGGTCCCTTAGCTTGTGTGTAACAGCCTTCAGACTTGCTTTCTGAAAATTCAGACTTTTTTGTGATTACTGCTCAACAAAAGGCGAGAGCAAAAGTAACATTCATTTGGCTTACTAGACTGGTTTATGGTTTAGCGTTAGAGCATCAGACTGAAGGCCACAAGGAACTAAATTTTGAGATTCAATTCTATCCAATTATCTATGCTCTCCTGTGAAGCATAATTTCATCGGGCAGTCTTGTACTTAGAGAATTGGCAAGGCAAAATGGTGTAAATGGCTTCTCTATGCAAATACAGTGGACTCTCATAATTACGACACCCTCAGGGATTTAAGAATGTGTTTTAATGGATTAGCTGTTATAATGGGTGGATTCCATACAATGGTGTATTAATCAGAAACCAAAAAGTACAGACAAAAATGACTTTCCTTCATCCTTTCACAGACTAATGCCCCGTATAAGAGTTACAGGTCTTCAAATAAAATGAATGAACCAAAATGTTTCTAAAGTATTGCACTGAAATCTTCCTTTGCTGTTGCTGCAAACTAATCTTGGACAGTAGTCTAGCAACAGTATATAAACAAACGTGCTTTTAGAACGTATGTACCATTGAATAGTGCTGATGCAACGAGAGCTTACTATAATTCAATGAGAATAATGATGATGAAAATGAAACAGTCCTGACCATGGTAGTGCTGGGGTCTGTGAGGATGCTAAAAAAGGTATTGGAGATTTGAGGAGATTTGCTGTCACTTAATCTCTGGCAATAACCCCTGAATATCTTGTATAAACATGTAAATGCAAAAAAAATGTTGACAAAAATTTGTTAAAATTCAACAACTATTATTTATAAAAACTAGTAACATATTTATTTAACTAAATTGCACATAGATATATAGAACAGTTCAATCTATGCACAACACCCAAGTTGAAAGGTTCACTACTTGTTGATGTAGCAATATGTAAGCATTTACATAGTGTTCACATTCTGACATCCAGTAAAGGGAGGTCACTCATCACCAGAAGTAGAGATGTAATTTACATGTTTCTTCTGACATGGGGAGCAAAGCCTTATTATCCATCAGGCACATGCCTACACAAAATTTTGGGCCTACGAAAAGTATATTTCAAATCATTCAAGAAATTTAGATATGAAAATATGAAATAGAATTATTTTTCATTTAAATGTAAAAATCAAAACAACATTAAACAAAATTACTCACCATACAATGTATCAAAATATATCAAATCAAACTTTTTGTTATTATTTTATTTATTTTAAATTGAATCAAAATTCAAAAGAAAAAGAAAATATATGTATATATATATATATATATGTATATATATATATATATATATATATATATATATATATATATATATATATATATATATACACAGAAATACACACATATGTATATTGAATTATTCATAAATAGATTAATCTTTTTTTCTGAAAGATTTATATTAAAAATAACACTTTGAAACATTAGTGAGACCCAAATTTCATTCAAGCCCAGGGGCCCTAAATGCCTTAATCCAGCACTCCATAGGAGACCGGTCTTAGTTCATTTAGTAACATTGTTCATACTTCTACCATTCTTGTTGGTATAAATCCAAATTGACTGTTTCATGCTGTTTTATGCTCATCTAGTTGTAGAGCAAGTATTTCTCACCTTTACAATCAGTCTATTTATACACATTGTAAAATTTGCTGTTACACTACTGGATTTTTGTCAGCAGAATAACAAAAAGTATGCCAATCTATCAGGAGTCATTCAAGCTTGACTTTTTATAACCAAGACTAGCAAAACGTAGAAAATAGCGGGATTCTTCATGTATAGGATGAGAACTTCTGTCTAGGATCCAATGGTCACTCCCTGGCGCTTCTCCCTTGGATCAAAATGTAATTTTACACTGATGCGTTCTGAGAACAATGATCAGTCTGGGAGCTTTGTCTAATCTGGAAATAATAGCCAATGAAGCTCCTACTTTATCCACTCTTACTTAAGGATTATCCAGAGTAGGAGCTTCATCAGTATGTATAAATACTCTTAGCATTTTATATATGTGGGTAAACAGTGTATCTTTAGCCATTAAAAATATACATCATACAGTAGATAAATCAATTCTAGGATTTCTGCTTTATATCTTGTCTGCTTTATTCATAATAGAAGTCTTCGTTTTGACTCTGGAATATTTTTATCGATAGAATTTTTTCGGCATCTAAGAGCAGACACAAAAAGGAAATCATCAGAGCTATTTATAGCCATTGTTTTACGCTAACTCTGCTTATCAAGGATTGATTTCTGGGAGTGTCTAAGCCTTTTTTTTATTGGGTCAGTCTTGTTACGCTAACAAGAATATCTTTTTTCTTTCAATAATGAAATTTCAGAGGAATGAATTTTAACACTTTTTCTTCAGGCATAATTTTTTTTTTAATAAAACAAAATTAAGATGTTAAGTTTCCTCACAGAATTTCTTTTGTATCTATAAAAGTGCAGCTTCTTTTGTCAACATGAAAAATTGAAGCATGAATACAGCAATCCAATTTCATCCCTGCAATCTCTCTTGAAAAATTAAACTTACTGTAAACAGGCTGCGTATAAAATATTCAGCAGAGAAACAACTTTGATGCATTTAACTCCAGAGGAAGCTGCTCATTGTGATCACATTAGGACAGGGTCTTTTAGATAATAATAACCGACTGATAATATTGAGCAAAGGATATAAATATGTTAATAAATTCATTGCAATGAACTACCTTGCATAATAAAAAAAAACAAAATGAAATTTACTTTTTAATTCATTTTGAATGAAGTGTATGGGACCAGCTGATTTTGATAACAATAACCCTTTGATAACATTATCCGTGATTTTAATAAATGGTCTCCTCTGTATGACAATTACCACTTCCGGAGACTTTGTTGGAAAGGGAATTTGCTGTCGTTGACTGTTACCTGATGTAGATAATTAAAATTCTTGTCTACATAGACGTTGACTTAGTCAAGAAGTCTCACCTGTAAATTGGTGGCAATGTTCAAATGTTTCAGAGTTTACTTACTGAATTTACTTACTATCTTACGATTTGATTGAAAAGCTTGCATACAAAAACAGATACAACTCTGGAGAATAATTGCACCCTAGATCAACCCGTGGAAATTTCATGGGTGTTGTCAGCTAAGATATTATCATTACTCTAGCATATACAGTACCCCACATAAATGCATACACCCCTGAAACTTTTTTTATAGAAAGTTAATTTTCTTCTAAACCAAACAACAGGATCTTTTTCATTTTTAGTGGAACATTATAGAATCAAAGCAGATATTATCAGTTATCATTTATGACCAAACTCAACGGCATTGAAAATCAGTTGCCACAAATATAAATGTTGTCATTTAAAATTGAATACAAAAAATATATTTGGCAACAGGGTTTCAATACTGTAGAGTTTGGTCTTGGAAAATACCAGATAATATCCATTTTTATTGTGTAATGTTCCACTAGAAATAACAAAATCTTGCTATGTTTGGCTGAGAAGAAAATTGACTTTTTGCTAAAACTGATAGGTGTGTATTCATTTATGGCCAACACTGTATATATTTCTACCATAAAAGTATATAATTTTTTTAAGCTATTTATTAAAAATGGAATGAGAACTACAGTAATAAGCAAAGGCAAATGAAACCAATCTTATAATGACTGATAACATTTGCTGTCTGTCAATATTTCTGAGGTCTTCTACTATGATAACAATCTTCTGGCTTCAGACTTGTGAGGAAAGAGTAATGAATGAATGACTGTTATAGTGGAGATTGGCTTCCTTTTGCCTCCATTCAAGCATAAGCACTGTTTTCCATTTTTACTCTGGTTCATTATATTGCAATGAATAGAAAGGATGAAGGATTGGAGGAGAATCTAAATTTTATTGCTGTAATTTCCTATACTTTAGTTCTTATGGACAACAATTGATTCTTCACCTACTTTATCCACTTTGTGAGTGGTGAAACATCAAAAGGGGAAAGGAGTAATAAAAATGACAATCTTGTTGAAACAAATCCACAGGTTTTATTGGCGTAGGAAGACACCAGAGAAGAAATAAATAAGGATCAGAAAGCATAACGATCGTACATACAAACCTGTTGAAATAGTCAGCCAAAACTGCTGACATAGGTTTCTCCAGTTTTTAAATTGGGCTGGCTGGCTGTCTATGTATCACAGGTACAGGCCATTCCAATGGAGCTAGTGGTCTGAGAATTCAAACATTTACTCCTTATTACGTCTCGGAAAAAAAAATTTTTCTTCCAAATTCTCATTCAAAAATTTTTCTTCCGAATTCTCATCTTAAATAGGTCTTTAGTTAGATTTTGCGATGCGAGTTTATGCTAAATTGGTCGCTTAGTTTTTGTCTGGTGGCATTGATTCTTGTTTTTAGAAGTCTAAGACTTTTCAAACAAGAGAAATAACTTATCCATTAATCACCCCTTTCTCCAATGTTTTATTTGATCATCTTGCCACCAAAAGATATTAGTCATGAGATGGTTTCTCTTGAGTGACTAACCAGACCTGTTACAGATTTTTTTTTTGTAAAATCCAAACATTTTTCTAACAGTTTCTGGATTCCATAGAAGAAAGGATGCCCCCGCCCCAACGGAGATAGGCACAGATCCGGGGATCTTCATCTCCTCTCCTACCAAGGCAAATCACTATAAATAATTCTCTTTAAATATCTAAATAAAGAAATTTCATAAATACAAAACCCAAATAATCTCAAGTAATTATAAATTAACCCTTAAAGCAAAAATTTAGTATTTTTTTTTCATCTAATGTGATCACTGCTATTGAATTGTGTATATCAGCTCATAGGAGAGCATGCTGCCATATGTTCTCCCTGGTGAAACATGTGTAAGAATAGATCAGATACACTGTTTGGTCCAAACTTGGAAAGATCTTCTGCTAATAAGTAGAAATGCAGAAGCTAAGATGGCCACAGGACAATCTTTTACTGCATACAGCACCGGGTATTCCTAAATGGTCACCCATCTGGATAACGACCAGGTTTCACATCACTTAACTTCAGTGATTGTATAATATGGCCGTATTTTCATTTGATATAAGTAAGATGTCTTTCATCTTATTCTTTATAGATTTTCCATGCGTTGGTTCTGTGGTAAATTTCTCTGATAAATATTTTTACTCAACTCTTTTGTCAATTCTAGTGCTAAAAATATGTAAGTGAAAAATGCCAGATCATATATTACTTTCTCTTTTTTTTGATGTTAAAATCTATTTTCTTTTTTGCGCATTTATTTATCAAAATATATCTCTCCATTTAGACCCTAGCCTGCTTGAAACCCTGGGTTTGCCCCTCGAGGACTGCGGAGATAATCAGCCTTTCCAATAGACAATTAGCTTTTATATTCACGTACAGATGTGCATTAGCAGAATCATACACCATTAACTGAACGGTAGAGTAATTTTGCTGTTACCGTCTGGAAGATAGTCAATTAGTGATATTCAATTCCAGTAGCCTAGTCGTAGCGATGGTTGGTAGAAATGTCATTTCTTTGTTGAAGAAATTTTGAACTTTACAAGGGAAGACATCTTTCTACTATTAAATCTGCAATATCATTGAAAGAGGAATGCTCGCAGAATTCAGATGAAAGAAAAGAGAGTCATCTTTCAAGATAGCGTTTTTTAGAGACCGTCAACTAAAACTGTCACCAAAACTCAATATTCGGTTTTTTAGTTGGCTATGTATGTATGTATGTATGTATGTATGTACAAGCAGTACTAATTGAGATAAAGGGCTGAAAATTCAAACATTTACTCTTTATTATGTCTAGGAATAAAGCGTGTTTTTGTTTTTTGAAAATCCGCTTCCGACCCTAATAGGTCTTTAGTGTAAACTGAACCAATTTACTATGTAAGTTTATGCTAAATTGGTCCCTTAGTTTGGGTCTGGCAGTATTCATCATTTTTTTTTTTTTAATTTGATCTTATTTAGTGATCATTGCCCAACAAAAGGCAAGAAAAAGAACTTATTCAATTGTTACTAACCAGACTGGTTATTTTTTTTTCTTTAAGAATCCTGGCATCATGCCTAAGGAATGTACTAAAATCTTCTCTGCAATAACTTAGAAAATTTACATGAAGCATATCTTCTATCATATTTACAAATCAAAGGTTTTTTTTTCCTTCTCTTACATACTTCTACTGGACTGCTCAATACTGCAAAATTACTGAGAAAGGTGTTGCCTCTTGGTTCTTGATTTTGAGCTATAATAACCAGTGGATTTCCATGTAAAGAGACTTAATAATAGAAAATGAAAACTACAGGACTGGCTAGTCACACAATAGAAACCGTCATGTGACCAATATCTTTTTGTAGCATGCTGTGTTTTTGTGAATTGGGGGCTTACCCACTGAAGACCTATTTTGAAGGGAGGTGGGATTTAAGAAAAACAAACGTTTTTTCTAGACAAAATAAGGTGTAAATGTTTCAATTTTAAGCCTACTAGCTCTATTGGTGCAGCCTATATGTACAATACATACATACATAGTCAGCCAGATCCATTTGAAAACTGAAGAAATCTATGCTGATGCTGACAGTTTCCTAATATAGCTAAGATAGTTGTATAATTCCAACTGATGCCAGAGATCAAGGATCTTGTCCAGGTAAAAGTGAGGACTTTAAATGCTGATTTTCAAGACTGGCAGGCCCTCTCCTCTCCATTTATGAAGATTGTGCTGGACCAATCTTCTATCCTCATATTATCTATTTAGCCTTGTGCAATACTCAGCCAAGTTTACTAAACACCAGTAACGATAATTGAAAACAAAGTCCCTTGAATTTCAATGGGGATCAGGATGCAAATCCCTAGCAAAATTGAAATTCCTCTAATATGTTTTGATTCTCCCCCAACTCACACAATTTGACATATAGTTGCAAATTTTACACACACTCCAGACATAAGCAACTAAATAATGTATCTGTACAGAATGATGATCATTTAATCATTTATTTGGTGGATTGGTAAATCAGATAGAAGACATAAATATCAGAAAATATAAAACGAATTAAGACTTAGCTGACATGTATGACACACTTACCAGAAAATTGACATATTATGGAAAAAAGGTCAAATCGTATAAAACTTATAAAAAATATGAGATAAAAACTATACATACACCTTACAAAACAAAAGATATTTCTGAATATCGAGAACATAAATGTTGTGCTCGTTATATATGTAAACAAAACATTTACAGTTGAAAAATTCACAACTTTTATTTTGCACAAAAATACCAAGATTTTCAAAAGTCACAAAAAATTAATCACTTATTGAATTTTAAGAAAATTTTCAATACTTATTAAATAAAGGATGAAATGTATTTTGAATAAGTTTCCATTCTAGACACTGTTTTTATACAACCTCAATTTTTTCACGTGATTATTCTTGTTATGTTTTCTTCAATTGAAGTTTGAATTTAATTTTTAGTTAACATTTAATCATGCTTTTGACTACCATTTTTTCAAAGCTTGTCAATAAGCTGTCAATACCAATTATTGATGTTTTGACATTAGAATTTGAAAAAAACAGAAACTCTGGGTTAAAACAACCCGATTCTGTTATCATTTTAAAATTTTTTTTAAAATCATTTTAAAAATTTTCTTTTTTTTCAAATAGATATTTTAACTTTTTTTCTTTCTTGCTAAAACAGAAAAAAATTTTTTTCAATTTCCTCAAAAGTCTGTGAGAGTAGCTTCCCTTTGATGATGATTATTAATGAAATTAAAACAGTGAATAATTGAATCTCAAGTTCGCAAAATTGGAGGAAGTACTGTAATATTAATTAAAAGACTTTCTAAGTTTCCTACATTTCACGATACATGAAGTAACCAAAGTGTTCCATGGTGTAAGGCCCTCAGACAGCTGGCATCATTCCACTTCCTGTTGACTAGTAGGAGGTCCCTCTCTACTGTTCATTGCCAGCTTATCTTGGGCGATTCTCAGTTTTCGCTAGCTTGTTGGTATCAATTGAACAACTACTTTTGTAGGTCTTGACATGCCCTAACCAACAGAGATGCTATCTGCAAATGGTGGTTGACATAGGGGAGCTGTTGTGATTTTTCCCTAGCCTCTTCATTTGACAAATAGTCATTCCATTTCATGCCCACGATTTTACATAGGCATCTAGCGTCAAAGAAGACTGCAAGAGACTGGAAACACAAAATACTAGGACCTTACTCAAGAGAAGAAGAAATTAGGAATCATTAAAAGTAACAATATATATAATCATTAAAGCAATTCCCAGAGTTCCACCAAATCCTAGGGTTCTGTGAACCTTCTCGAGGGTTTTACAGAAACAAAAGATGTAATAACATATTTATGTTATAAAATATTCAATAACTTGACACACCCAAAATTTGGTAAAAAAAATCTGAATATTTTAGTATTTGATGAGGAGGAAAGCCAGAAATTATCTGCTGCCAGGAAGAGACGTGAGTTTTTTTAATCAATAATTGGCCAAAAATTCAACATTCATACAAAGAGATATGGGCCTAAGTGTCACACACAAGGTAATTTTCATATTGATTTTTATTGTGATTACGGGTTTATATTGACTGAGAAGTAAATTTTATCTGGATTGATAAGAAGGTTTAGAATTAAATTCTGGAGTTTGCAAGGAATATGTAGAAACAAACATTTGAATAAACTGTTCCATTCAATAAATATTTCATATTTTGTCATGCTCAAATTTGATGAAAAGATTTTTCAACAATGATCGAGCGTTGTTTAGGTCTGATAAATACAATTAATAAAGAAAGAAGTTAGTTATCTTTGGAGGAGAATGAAGAATGACAAACGTTTCTTAACAATTCAGAAAAAAATCAACACTTGTGTAAAGAGAAACAGGCCCAAGTGTCACACAGAAAATAATTTTCATATTGATTTTTATTGTGATTACACCTTTATATTGATTAATATATAAGTTTTATTTAGATCGATGTTTATGGTTGGCATACTTACGTACATGAAGAATATTTTAGGAGTTCTGCTATAGTAAAAAAGATTGGAAAACATTAAAGTATTGGAAACAATCATGAAATTAAAATTCTTTGCTCTTTTTGTACCTAGTATAAGTTTTGTGTAATATAGATCACATGATCAAGTTCATGAATAATCATAAGCATACAAGCCAGTGATTATTCATGCCTCCCCCCCTTCCCCAAATTCTGGCAAAACATTATCCAATTTCTGGCAAATCAGTAAATAGTGGGTGAAACCGTGTAAAGTTTTGAGCAATTCAAGCCCTCTGTCCCCCTTAACCTGATCGTTACAATATACCCATGCAAATAATAGATGGAAAAAATCAACAATTGTGCAAAGAAGAACAAGTGCCAGAAAGTAGATTTTCACATGAATTTTTAGAGCAATTTTACATTTATTTTAATTGATAAATAAATTTCATTTATTGCATCATTCAAATATAGCCCTGTTCTCTTGGCCATCGTATTCCTGACTCTACCCTTCTTAGTGCGTTGGTGAGGTTTTGTTTGGGGAATGGATCACTCGTAATAAGGCCTCTAGTTTATTTTTGTCTCAATTGCTTGCAGCTGAGCCACTAAGACTGTACAACTGAAAAATGTGGTTATTACTAATTGATTCGATTCATTCCAGTAATGCTAGGTACATAGACGCCAATCAATCACACGCCCGTGTATCTACTCTTGGATGCTTAATTGCCAGGGGTATCAGAATAAGCTGGGTGGGGTGGAAAATCTGTCATAATTTAATGTGGGGGATGGGTTGGAGTAAGCCGGGGTGAGTAGAAAATTATTGCCACCGACAGAATTTAATAGGATCTGAACAAATCAAAGAGAAAGATTTAGAGTGAAGATGGGATATGCTTATGAGAAGTAAAAACATAGTTTTGACAGGAAAAAGAAAATTCTTTGGTTTTTGAAGAATAATTTGACTGAAAAATCTTTTGGTGTTGCAAAGTTTTTGAACTATTGAAATTAGTAGATACAATTAAATATGGTTGAACTAGTTCGAATAGTTTCAACGAATTTTTCCCCTTGCATTGTTTATAATGGTTGTCTTTTGACAAAATGGGGTCCTTATAAGAGATTGGTTAGAAATCTTTTGCCAAACTAATAAGTCAAGGGAAGGGGGCATTGATTAGGCGCCTAAGAGTACCATTGATGAAATTGATCGACCTGGTTGATATATTAAAAACCACTTTTTTCCATCACTATAATTGCTTGGATTACACAGTTGATGAGGGCTGAAGAATGGATCGGCTGAAACATTGTGCTGACAACATTATTGATGCAAAGAAGAAGAGATTTAATTGCCCAAACAAAATTTGAAATCAATATGCGAAAATATTTTTCAGACTTATCTTCATCTTGGATCTTCTTTTGAATGCAATGTTTCAGCCATTACATCCTATGGCTCTCTTCAGGTAAGTGTCATAAATGGGGAGGATTTCGAGTGTTTGGACAAGGGGGCCCATTTCAAAGTGTGAAGGCAGAATATCCTCATTCCGCCGTCTATTTTTGGATGAGAGTGTTCCCTTGATCATAATCATGTTGATGTCCATCTTTGGTATTTTAGATACATTTCATAGAACATTATAGAGTCTTCCAACCCTCTTCATTTATGACACCTACTTGAAAAAGGCTGTAGAGTAAAATGGCTGAAATGTTGTGTTTGAAAGAAGAACCAAAACGAGGACTATGGTTGGCGAAAATCTCTGGATACTGATGATCCCTCATCTTGAAAATTCAGATGAAAATTTGGGATGTAAATGGCTCTTCTCAAAGTTATAGTCAATGGTAACAAACATATTGATTGGAACAACAGACTGTACACTCTATTAAAGGATGTAGAATTGATCGTCCAAAATGTTGTGTTAACAACAAAAGGATGCGATCAATAGTCTGAACAAGTCTGGAAGTAATTCTTAAGTGTTTCACCCGTTATAAGTTGAGGGGGGAGAGGGGAACAGTGAGTGGCTGATTGTTCTTTCTTTTGTCTTTGTCAGTCTTTTTATTTCATATGTCAAATTCTCGTAAGTAAACTCAAGCTGAACATTGTCTTTTTCCTTGTCTATGTCAGAAGAAACTTTGAGAGAATTCCAGGCACTTTCCCTTTCAGACAAGAACAGTTATTCCCAAACAGGAGGCATTTGACTCCCGGGGAGGGAATTTTAGCAAGGGGAGGAATTGGGGAGGATTTTCAGTCAGGGGGAGGAACGTATAATGGAAAGTATAATAGTGAATAAAATTACCAGGGGACAATTCAAAACGGAGGAGGAATTGAGGAAACCTAGGATCAAAAGGGGAGAAACGTGACCTGAGAATGCAAGGGGAGGAATGTGTAGGAAGGAATATTATAACCTTTTTTATATTCATCTCTTAGTGCAAGAATTAGTAAATATTTATGACACCTTGCTATGGGATAATGATAAGCAAACTACTCAAGGAAATCATTACTACTATGTAAAGAGTTTGGTTCTCACTCAGTGCTTGACATTTATGGCCTTGTGCCAGACGAAGTAAAGCTTTGTAAATACCAAAAATAAATCATGGTTGTTCGATTAGTCATCTCAATTTAAGACTGTAATAATTTGTATTTCAATATTTTCCAAGTAAGGCACAAAGTGAAAACGGTGGATAGGAATACTGGATTGCACCAATCTTCTAATGGATAGGGCCTGCTTGCTGACCTAGAAAATCGGCATTCAAAAAATTTTTTTTTGCTTGAGCTTGAACACACACATTTGGTACTAATAGAAAATAGGCAGGCAACAGATATTTACTAAACTTAGTCTGGAACAAGAAGAGTACCCGTGAGGATCGAAATCACTATATTAGCTAATGGTACTCCAAACTGGCATATCATTCGAAATGAAAAGCCCTAAAATGATTTATACTTCTCTCGATTGCTCTCAGGTTAAATAATTCCCTATTTTTTGGAATAATCATTCCATTACACCAGTACAAAGTATTTTGGGGGGTACCTCCCCCTTGGCTCTCAGGCTACATCCCTTGCACCTCCCCCAAATATTTCATGTTATTGTTTTTACAAATGTAAACACAAATTTCAAAGACAAATAACTGTTTCTATTCAATGTAAAAGAATAATTTTTATATCAGATTTTATTTCAACTCTTCTTTGTATTGATATGCATTTCATGATAATTGGATATGTGATCGAATAGTTTCTTTGTCAATGGGTGTTGATTTTGTGAAAAGTCTATGATCATACCTACCTAGGGCTTTGACCCTTGCAGATGTGAGAATATCATTCACCAGTCCCCCATAATGTCTGCCGTCTGACCTGGCTGATATGTGGTGCATATCTAGACGATACTATGTCACGAAGATACAAATAAACATTCTGACTTTTAACTCCGACTTCGGACCACAAAATGAAATAAAAGTATGCTACCTATGTTAATTTTATTCTTTGTAAAATATACATGTTACTCAAGTGTTTACGATTTAGATTTTGTCTAATGAATTTTGTAAAAAATCCCGCTCCTTTGGTTCTGATGCCCCCTCTATCCTTAATGCCCCCCTTGGATCTTTCTACAGCCCCAGGGGGGCAGTACCACCCATTTTGGGAATGACTGCATAACCCTAATCCAAAGACTTTACTGTGATGGTTTCTGTACAATCTATATACCTACACACAATCTTTTCCCTTTATTTATTGTTTATCTGATTTCAGTGAAATTTGCATTTTTGTGTAAGTTATGTAAAAGGAATTTGTTTTCTTTGACAATCTGCATTGTATGGATATACTTGAGTTTTTTCTAAAACTGATTTGTAAATTAGTTTTTATTGATTTACATTTCACTTTTCTATACTTTATACAAACGGAAAAATAGTAAAAAAAAATACTTTCTGTAAACAAAACGTTTTGCCTTAGTTAGATATATTTTTAAAAACTGATTTGCATATCATTTTTTACTGATCTAAAAGTAAAGTGTCTGTCTCTTAAGAGACAATTCTCTTTGGAGTTAAAAAATGGCCGGTGATGTAGTTCTGGTTTCCTATGCATGCGTCAGCTCAGTGATCTTCACAAGTCTCCAGGTTGGTCGAGACCAGGACTTTATTCTAAGAAGTTTTTATGACCATTCTCTTGGCAAAATGTAAGTCTACCAGACGAATACTTCTATCCTTATCACACTGCTAGAGTGTACTCAATTAGCTGCTGAGTGCATAGGAAAATTTCAGTCTCCAATCATACTGGTAATCCAACCCGGGACTTTCTGCTTATGTGGACATGTTAACCATTAATCTATCCGAGTGGATTAAAAGTGACTTTTCTATACTTTGTATAAACAAAAAATAGAGAAAAATACTTCCTATAAACAAAATGATTTGCTTTTGTTGAAATTCTGTTTAAAAACTGATTTGTATTCTACTGATATGCATATCTTACTGATTTGCATATCAGCTTTTACAGATTTGCATATTTTACAGATTTGCATATTTTGCTGATTTGCATTTTACAGATTTGCATATTTTGCTGATTTGCATTTTACAGATTTGCATATTTTGCTAATTTGCATACTACATTTCACTAATTTGCATACAAGCTTTTTTCACTGAATTATATCTTACTTTTTATACTTTATATTAACTAAAAAATAAGTATTACGCAGATCATTTAAGAAATAGATGAAAATACTTCCTATAAACAAAAGATTCTGCCATAGTTGAAATTATCAATTTTTTTTAGATGATTTGCGGATTACTTTTTACTGACTACCACACTAATTTTAAATACTTTCTCTTTTTAAATCTTTCTTTTTGTAATATCTTTTATACATTGTAATGATTTTTTCATTTCCTGCTTTTTCTATCTTTTGATTTTAAAAAAATAAAATTCTGTGATTGTCTATAACTTTGAGAAGAGTCATATACATTCCAACTTATGGTCAGACAATCAAATCTCCTCTTTATAATTTTATTATTAACATAGCGTTTTATCTGGCTCATTCTACTGCCCTCTTCAGGTTGTAAAATTTAAGATTAGTGATACTCCCTCTCTTCATGGATATTACATTTTACACCAGGAGATGGCTATAAAATGAGTCAAGCACAACGTTGTGTCAACAATAAAGATGGGCAGAAGAGATTAGATTGTCTGATCAAAAGTAGGTATATAAAATTCTGTGATATTTTAATGACCAAATTGATACACTAATGCTAAAATTAACGACCAAAAAGATACTTTGATGCTGTAATTATCGAGACTCTAAAATTACTCTTGCCAATTTTGATTTACACAGCATATCTCTTCTCCATTTATTAATGCCAAAGTAATCTTATAACTTATCGTAAAATGTATATAAAAATCTGGCTATGGTCAGTACTAAGCTAAATTTAGTAAATATCAATGTTACTAGTATTTTCACTTGCCTCAAATGACCTTCACTTTGAAGGAGAATTAATAAAGTACAAAAGAAGTCACCCGCAAAATATCTTGATGAGGTAGATGAAAGTGCGGAGATTTTTATTCTATGTTTAGAAACCCTCAACCCAAACTGTCAACATGGGTTTCTTCAGTTTTTTAGCTGGTCTTGCTGGCTATATATGGCTATGTATGTATGCATCATACGTACAGATCATATAAATAGAGCTATAGAGCTGAAAATTAAAACATCTACTCATTATGTGTAGAAAACGTTTTTTTTTGTTTTTTGAAAATTCCCCTACTTTAAGTAGGTTTTTAGTAGAGGTTCAATTTGCTAAGTAAATTTATATTAAATTGATCCCCTAGTTTGTGTCTGATAGCATTCACACTTTTATTTCTGAAAATTTGGACTTTTTTAGTGACCACTGTCTAACATAAGGTGAGAGAAGTAATTTATTCATTGACACCCCCTTATCCAATTTTTAATATGATGGTATGCTGCCGAAAAATGTTGGTCACATGACAGTTTCTAATGGATGACTAACCAGACCTGTACTTTTTTTTTTCCAAAATTTAGCCAGTCATAATTGTAATGTATCCTTGAGATCAGAGTTTCATCGATGTTAGAAAATACAGCACTTCAAGGAAAATCCTGATTAAATTCTTCTTAAAGAAAAAACTTGGCTGAGAAATTACATTCAACCTCCGTAGAAGTAGGAATTAAAACATTTGTCTAAAACAGTGGTTCTCTTACGGGAGGCCCTTAGCTCCTAGGGGTGGAACTTCTTGGGAGGGGGGGGGTTACCCGGCGAAAGAATCGTGTAAGAATTTCAGTTGGGGGGGGGGGAACATTTGATGAAAAGTATAATGGTGAAAAAATTACTAGATGACTATTCAAGAGCAACTGAAAAAATCTAGGATCAAATGGGAAGTAATGTGATCTGACACTCAGAGAGCCACTAAATGTAGAATAATCACTAAATAACTACTAAATCTAAAATAACCACTAAATGACCACTAAATCTAAAATAACTGCTAAATGACCACTATATCTAAAATAACCACTAAATGACTAATAAAGCTAAAATAAAGTATTTTTCTAGAGACATTATTGAGGGTAATGGGGCAAGCAATCAAATCAGTTCTATTCTCTGAGAAAGAGGTCCCTAAACTTATTGCGTTGATGACACACTTAGCAAGAATGAATTTTTTTACAACACATTACTCAAGTTTTATTAGCCAAGCCAAATATTTAATTCAAAATACTGCTTTCAGTAAAAAAGATAACACAATATTTGTAAAAATCAATCAGATTTGACTTAATTTTGCTACACGCCTAGAGATTATCGTTGACATGTTAAAGTGTCACAACACACAGTTTGGAAAGCTTTGCTCTAAGATAACCTTGGCATTAATACTTGTCCATGTAAATAGAATAATGATTTAATTTTTCCCAAAAAGAGAAAAGATTTCAGGCTTTGTCTATAACTTTGAGTAGAGTCATTCACATTCTGGCTTTTGTTCGGACAATCAAATATCTCCTTTCCATCCTTGATGTCATCAAGATATTTCAACCAATCCATTCTTCAGCTTTTGTCAGGTGTATGATTCAAGAAAACAGGCAACCTTTCTTTTTTCTCCCTTTTTTTCTTCAAGTCATAAGCAATACTTATTCAGTCAATGCTGGCCTGGCCTAATCAGGGAGGGAAAAAAATGGTTTGCCTCTTTTCTTGAATTATTTAATTGACAAGGACTGAAGAATGGATCGGCCGAAAGGTTATGTTGACAACTTTAAGAATGGGAAGAAGAGTTTCGATTCTTGGAACAAAAGATGGAAGGTTTCAGACTGTTACTGCTATTTACACTGTTGCCATATTTGCTGCTGGAGACTCCAGACTGAATTCATAAAGTATTTGTTGGTTCTGCTGTTTTGATTGTTACCTTTGTACAGATTTTTATTGCTTGTTTCTTATCACTAACCAAAAGCACCATTGTATTTGCTAAATAGATTTACAAATATTATTGTAAACAGACTTTTTTTAGAAAAAAAAACAAAGGAATAAAAATGATAAAAACATTCTTTAATTTTTGTCTGAATTTCTGAGATGTGGAACTATCATTATTACACACCAATTTACTCCGACGAGTAAACCCCTGAGATACAATGGCCTAGTGCAGTGATTGCAAACCTTTTTTGCACAGTGTGTTGAAATCTTATTTTTAAAGATAATCCTATTATTGGAGTATCGCTTATATAAATGTATTTCAATTTCAGGTAATGCCCTTTGATGAGTGGCTTATTTATAAAACTAGAAGATTAAAAAAACATAACGTGAAATTTCAAAATATATTTTTAAACTAGGATAATGAAATTGATTAAAAGAGCTTTTAAAAAATGTCAATTGTGTATCACTTGACCTGTGGCATGTCACTACTGACATGCATGTCATAGGTTCGTCATCACTGGCCTAGTGAAAAAAATATTGATTAAGCATACTTAGTAGCCTGCTCGGTAATCATGGGTTCAATCTCTGGGTCAAGTGGTGGAAACAAAGTCATATACTCTCGTTCATTTGAAGAGACTGACCAGTTGCATAGCGAGGCCAAATTAATTAGGAAGAATAAACTGATACAAGAATTTCTCCTGGCATATACAAGAAAATGTGAACAATTTACTCTCATGGATTGAATAAAGGGTTCTATTCTAAATTCCCCGCAGATTATCAACAACTATAGACATCTGAAGAAGGCCAGAGGTACAATGGTTGAAATATTGTAATTATAACGATCAAGATGAGGACACTAGTCTGAGTAAATCAGTGAATACTCTTGAATTGTGTTTTTTATCGATTGATCAAAGTAGCTTAATGTTTTGTTGGTTAAAAGATATAATTTTGGATTTTCTGATTACTGCCTGACAATGCCCAGCACCACCTAACACTTTCAGATAGCTTTTGGGGCCATTTATAATGTCTGAACAAAGTTTCCTCACCCAGACATTTACCCTAGTAATATAATGTTGGGTGGTAATTAGTAGGACACTGCTCAGTATCTGTTGAAGCCATTCATTAAAAAAAGAAAAACCAAAGCTTCTTAACCCCAACCCTTGAAAATGATCTGTCAGGCGGTATTTACTAAAATGATATGTTGGTCGGTAATTAGAATAATGATCAGTTGTGTGGTATATAACAGAATGATCTCTCAAGGGGAAATTCATAAAATCCTTCTAATTTTAAACTCAGAATGCTTAAAAGACTATCGGGCAGTAATTAGGACTGCTCGTCTTTCTCTGTCTCTTCATCTCTCTTGAACAGAATGTAGAAGAGTTTTCAACATGAATTCCACCATTTTCCTCCCTTTTTTTTCTTTCTTATCAGTTTTATTTTGTTTTTTATTTCTTTGATTTTGAGGCAATATGGAATGTTAAACCAGCTGCCAAATTTTGATCAGTAACATTCTTTGTTTAAGATAAACAGACAGACAAAACCTATGAGACATCACAACATTTAGCATGATGAAAGATATACCAACTCTATTCAAAATAATCAAGGGTTTTTTTTGGTTGCGTTTGATTCTTAATTCATTCAGTTTGTAATAGAGTTGAAAATAAAAGGCTTCTTTGACACTTGAAGCTTTATTTAATAAAATGGTGCCTTTTCTACCCACATACTATTTTTTTCATTTAACCCTTACAAGACTAACCTATCAAGGTGCTACATGCTTGAAAAAAATGTCACAGTAGACCTCTGAAAGAAAATTACTGGATATACATATATATCCCAGCAGATATAGACTCCTGGGTCACATGTTACATCCCCTGAAACCTGGGGATATAACGTGTGACTCGGGAGTCTTGAAAGGGTCAAGCCAAAGAAAACTATGTGATATGTTAGTGAAGAAAGATAACCTACCTCTCAATATATATATATATGTATATATATATATATATACAGAGATAGTTCAATTATTCTTGATGAACTATTGCAAAAATCAAGTTTTCAATGTCTTCACATGGAAAGATGACCCTTCTCTTTCATATATATATATATATATATATATATATATATATATATATATATATATATACATACATATATATTAAGAATAGGATATTGAATAAACAAAATGAGAATTTGGTGTTGGAACAGTTATTTTAACCTTTGTATTACCAGTGGCTGATTAGCTCAATTGTAAGGACAATGCTATGTTGAAGTGTCTACCCAATCAGTAGTAAGTTTGATTCCTTTAATTGTTTATTTTATTTGAATTTTCTAGGCCAAATGATACATTCACTGTGTAGTAACAGGAGTTCTTGAAAATGGCTGATGTTTAGCCAAAAGTTAGGTATAATAGAACCTTTGGAAATGTTTATATTATGGATCCAATCATTTGTTCTTTGTCTGTCATATTCAACCAGACATGTACACACACACACACACACACACACACGCACACATATATATATATATATATATATGATAATTACACTGTATACCTGTTAAAATATGGGTAGATATAATGCAGAATTGTTCATATTGTGAAATAACTCCTCCGTGGACCCCTTGAAATGCCAGTGAACAGAACATAGATTCGCCTACATCACAGTTGAAGTATAAGACCCAAATTTAAACAAAAAAAAAAACATAGAAAAAGCATCGAAAGCACTAAGATGCTCCAAAACATTCTTAGCCATTTTATGGCTAAAAACAGCTAGATTAGCCTTATATTGGCTCAGAATAGCTAAAAGTTAGCAACAGAAAAAGAAAAAGAAATGGTGTTAAAAATGCCAAGTGCCTTTCAGACTTGACTCTTTTTTTGGTGCAAAAAATTCCAAGTACATTATATTCTTGCCTTTTTTTTTTTCGTCCTTCTCTCTCATTTGTCAACTCTTGGTCGACAATAGCTATACATGTAATTAAGTTTTGTCAAAATGTAATTTACTACTGAGGTGATGTCATGATTTAAAAAAAAGAATTATATTTATTTCTGTCTCCCTTCACGGACTAGTTGCCCCCTCTCCTCGTTTCTTATGATTTCTGTATGAAAAATGAGGCCACTGGATATTATGTATTTACAATAAATGATACTAATTGATTATTTTACATAACTTCACACCTATTTTCACTCGCCGTCAGGGAAATGACACCCACTACCCAGTCTTCATGTAGATAAGAGGAAACTTGTGTCAAGGTTTATAAAAATAGAGAATTCGTTACAACGCAGACTCCCTAATAACGTGGTGGAGAATTATGGACTTCCGTGTTATAACAGGTCTACAGTGAACTGTATATTTTCTACCTGTTTGTATAATTTTCTCATAGATTTTCCATTACTGTTGTGCATAATACTTGGTGTACGTTAAGTGAGATCTTCTTCATCTTTGATAAACGAGTCATCATATTGATTCGTACAAACAAGATGATCACAACACGCTCAAATACTGGAAACATTCCAAAGAACAATATGATCATTCTTTTTCACTTTCATCTTTGCTCACAGACTTATTGACGTACCTACGTCAATAACCACTTTTTGTCCCGATGTGTGCATCCGATAGAATCATTTGAAAACCTGCCTAGAATCAGATTCCTTATTTTGTATTGCACATTTTTTCTCCCTTTTTTTCCCTTTCTAATCAGTTTGGTAAGGGGTTTTTTTTGTTTCTTTTTTTTTTTACGGTGCTGATTTTCAGTTGTGTTTTTTTTTTATTTCTTTGATTTTTTGAGTCAGTATCGATTGTTCATCTGGTTGCCAAATTGTGATCAGTAACGTTCTTTGTTTAAAGATAAACAGCGACATACAAAACCTATGAGATACAGCAGAGACGACACAGCGTTTAACGAGATAAAAGATGTAAAAACACTGGACAAATTTCCAATTTAGGATTCATTGTTATTTTTCTGAGACAAAAGAACCAAGAATTTCCTCTTTTGATGAATACCTTCAATAAGTTCTGTCCAGAAGGATATAGCCATTTTGAATACCTCAAGAACCAATTGTGTGGTTTTGATTCAACTTGACAACCAATTGAACGGAACCTTACGTTTCATGTGTGCACATCTCCCATAGGTAGACTCAGTTGGCAGTGAGATATCATTGAGTGAATTTGAGTGTTGGGTAACCATCACATTTATGATGAGTGAGCTTGACCTTGTTTCTGTTGTCTGTCGCCTGACAGTGTTATCCACCAAAATTATACATAGGATGTACCAGGTATTAAGGAACACAACTTTAGCGGGACTGTATATGCTCCAGCAGGACTCTGCTCCCTCCTACATCGCCGATGTAAACCAGAAGTGGCTAGCCAAGAATTTTTCATGATCATGTGACCCTCAAGATGGCTCACCTGATTTGAATCCCATTGACTACCCTCTCTGGGGTGTCATTTAGAGGGAAACCAACCAGTAGCCCCACAATAGCAAGAACTTATTGGAGGTTGTCGTTGTGGGTGTGATGGCTAAAGTGAATGAGAACCACCTGATTCGGATTTACATTCACTTCTGAGACCATATCAAGGCTGTCCTTGAGGCTGTGGGCAGTTTTATTGAAGAACCTGTTTCTTTATATGTAGTTGAAGATAAGTACCAATTTCATTGAAAATATATTGAGGTTATTTTTTTCAACATCTTTGTTTTTCATTACATTATAATTTATTCTCAAATATCCTTTGTATACACTAGAGGCTGTGATACATTTGGTAAAAAAGTTCTACCTGTGTTTGTGTAGAGTTTGAGCAGTTTCTTCACATTCTTTTACCTACTTTAAGACCTGATACTTTACCACTTCAAAGTTGTTAATAGTATAAATCAATGTTTACTTATCATCAATTTCATTAAAAAATGCCTGATCTCATATAAGAGGATGAGTCCATTGTTTCAAATGTTTGATTGGAGATATTTTTATCAGCAAATTATGTATTACGGACAGAGAAACAATGTATAAATAGAAAAAGTCACAATGCTTCTTTATATAGATTTATCTTCAGCTCTGCCTATTGAGGACAGAAATTCTTTTGCTCACTCCCAAAGGATATAAAAATTGACTGTCAAACCAAGTAAGGCTTTCTTATGGCAGTCAGTGCAACAAAAGAGTTTTCTCTCATTTGACAAATGCATTTTAAAACCCATGAGAAGAGTCAAAGCTGAGTGGAGAAATGATGTATTCACTTTGAATTAAGGTCCACTGGGTTTTTCATAATCAATTGCATGCAGAGTTTCATTAGAATTGGTAACTGAATATCTAGTAGAAATATATCAGGCATGTATGTACACATAATATATGCCGAAGATCCAGGCATACAATTATTTTTTTGACCCACTTTATGGAGAGATATTGGCTTTTTTGTCCTAATGACATTTTATATTACAAGAGGAAATGGAAAAAGTCTTCAGAAAGTGAAATATATGGCATAATAAAGAGAAATATCGACATTCAGATTTCTAGAATGAAAAGAAATACATTTGATAGGATAGTATAGGTTGCTTCTTTGTTGAGATTCATTTTCTACACTCGTATGCGTTTTTATAGTCTAATGGTTGAATACATTGGCTGTTCATTAGAAACCGTCACTTAAACTGCCAACATAGGTTTCTCCAGTTTTTATGTTGGTCTGGCTGGCTATGTATGTATTCTGCATACAGGTTGTACTGATGGAACTAGAGGGCTGAAAAATTAAACATTTACTCTGAATCAAGTCTAGAAAACACTTCTTTTTTTTTGTTGAAAATTCTCCAATAATAGGTTTTCAGTGTGGATGGTTCAGTTTGAGATGTAAGTTTATGCTAAATTGGTCCCTTAGTTTTTGTCCAGCAGTATTCATGATGTTTTTTTTTTTAAATTCAGACTTTTTAGCGACCATTGCCCTGCAAAAAGCGTGAGAAGTGACTCTTTCATTGATCACCCCTTATCCAATTTTTTTTTAATTGAACACTCCCAACACAGCATGTTGCGAAAAGAAGTTGATGACGTAATAATTTCTATCGAGTGACTAACCAGACCAGTACACGGATACATTTTTTTTTTATTGTATAATAGCTAAATATATTGGCTGTTCAATTTTCTTTATTATTGATATGAAGTCAATTGCTAGTGAATCCTCTCTGATAATAATTCAGTTTTATTTGATTCCATCTTTAGATGATTGCTTCTGTCAATGTATCGTTACACAAGCTACAGAATTGGATACTTATGTAATTTATGATGAAGTTTAAAGCTTTGATAGTCTTGTTTTACAATAAGAGAAGTTTTCTTTGGCAATCTTTCATATGTTTGACCCACCTTCCATAAGCCGGGTTCAAGTGTAGTACTCTTTAGCAAGGTAAAAAGGAAAATGAAATTTTTTCAACAGACTCCTATATATGCCAGTATCTAAGGCAAATGGTTTTCAAGGATATTTGGAAAATGGCTGCAACTCATCCAAGCCCCGTAAACAGTGGTGGACAAGGCCTAAAACTAAAATTTATACTGGGAAAATGTATAAAAGGGTACACCTAATCCCAGTGTTGCCAATTTAGTGCTTTTTATGCTTAATTCAGCATGTTTCTTGATTTGGCTGTGCGGAAAAGCACTAAATTAGCATGGGTAAGTGTAAACATTTTGGCCATTCTTGGCATGCTTTTGACCATTTTTAGCAGCTTCTTGGCGTGTTTTGGGGGTTTTGGGCTTTGCAAATATAACATTCTTTAGCTATTTTTAGCAGTCAAAGGAGCATGAAAATATTCTTTGAGCTGGCAACACTGCAAAGGAATCAAATAAAATCCATAGTTTTGAGTAGACAAATAAAATTCTATGTATTAATGTTAGATATTATAAATACTTTACAAATTAAAATCTCAATCATAAAACATACAATCTGAGTGTAAAGTACAAATCAACTTGACCATAAGCAATATAGAAAACATACCTACCAATTAATATTCTCCCATCCAAGAAAGGCCCAAATTGTAGGGGCCCACTGGGAGATTTGGTACTTTCCTGGTACTTTTTTTCATGTGCTTGCTTCACCTAACTATAGAATCTAGCTAAGCCCCCAATACACATTTTTACTAAACTTAGCTTTGGTTAATACAGGGGTCACATCATGGTGAGAAGATCTTTGGAGAAAAATCTAGCTATGTTGAAACTAGATTGATATTTTTGGGTCTTTCATCCACTCGTATTATAACACAAATTGTGCTGTAATGAACCACATTATAACAGAGGAGGTCAGTAGTTGGAATAAAAACCCAAAGTTGATTTTTTTTCCTCCATACTAAGAACAAGAACAATCCTCACCAAAATTAGAAGTAAACTCTCCAGTGTTCATCTGTCCCATCATGTTGAACCAAACACATATATAGAAATAATATTTCTCTACCGTGATTTGAAATATAGCCAATTGATTGGTAGGTGGCTCTCTCACCAACTGGACCAAACTGATAAGTTTTGTAGATTTACAAATTCATCTATTATATCTAAAATACAAAAGTTGCAAATTGTGCTATAATGAACTGCCTTATATCAGCAGAAGCCCGTAGTTGAAGTAAAAAAAAACATGAAATGATAACATTATTTACCTGTTGGTTTTGAAATTAATTTTTGACTTTTTTTTCTGATTGGTTGGTGGCTCTCTTACCAACTGAACCAAACTGACAAGTCTCATATATTTACAAATTCGTCTATTATATCTACAATACAAAATTCGCAGAAATCATCTTCAGTTGGCAGATAGGTGTAGAATTTGACCCTGCAGCAACCAGGCTTGTTATGGAGAATTTTCAGTTTTAGTTTTCAACAAAATTTCTTTATTCATTTTTTCTTCTTCTTCTTCATACTTTCTGAGTTGATATGAATAGAATCCTTGGTGGATATCAATAGCAAAAATAAGTTGGTTAGTTACTTGATAGAAACCATCACATGACCAATGTCTTTTGGCAGCAGACTGCGTTGGGGGTAATCAATTAAAAAAATTGGAAAAACAGATGATCAATAAATAAATTTCTTCTGCTGTCAGACACTAAGGGATCAATTTAGCATAAACTCACATTGCAAATTGAACCTACTCTAAAACCTGGGAGGGGTGTGAAAAAAAATTTTTTTTTGACATAATAAGGAGAAAATGTTTAAATTTTCAGCCATGTAGCTCAATTAGTGCAGCCTGTACATGCCATACAGACATAGCCAGCCAGCCAGACCAACTTGAAAACTGAAGAAACCTATGTCAGCAGTTTTGGTTGACAATTTCTAATATCATTCAGCTTATTTGTATGTATAATCATTATAATTTCTGACATACCATCTTAGAAACTAAAGAAACTTCTTGTCAGTTCCGGTTGTGAGTTTATAAAAGTGATAGGATGGTGAAACTAATTACCAGCTGGTTTTAAAATTAGTTTTTGACTTTTTTTCTCTTCAACTTCATTTTTCCCTCTCTTCCTTTAAAAATCATTTTGTATTTGGCTCAAACAAAAATCTTTTACAAACTGCGTTGGTCTTATATACAAAAGGCAACTGAACTAAATTTAGCAACAGATATTTAAAACCCAAGAAACTCTGAAATGGTAAGTCAGGGGTTCGGGAAATGGGAAGAAGGATGCAATGACTAACATTAAGATCTTTTAATTACTTGAAATAATTTTAAATTTCAGGTTCTACCTCTCCAATCTGGCGTTCTGGGGTCCGACAATTCCCATGATCTGGTATCTTTAAAATCTGCTACCGTTTCTGGATCTGACACAAGAGTACTACAATTCATTTTCAAACTGTGATTTAAATGGTAATTTAGTGGTTTATAAACCAACTTTTTAAACCAAATGTACAAAAACCAAATCGCACTTCGGAAGTGAATCAGAGAACTGTAAATTCTACAACTTTCAGTGTTTTCTTTATCTTTGGGTAATGTTCCGTATTTTGTATTTATCAATCGGCAACCAGTTTGGTTTTTATATTAAACATCCTCTGTATGAAAGAGGACTGAAAAAAGTAAAGTATCTTAGAATGTTCACAAAAATAAACAAACACGTAAAAAACGATCTTCCTGTACACTGTAGAATATTGATAATTACTCCTAGATTATAATATACTGACATTTTCAAACATACTGATGTGTCATTAGCTGCATGAATTATATTCTTTTTACCAGAGTTTATAAAGATCTGAAAGATATTTCAAGGATTCTAGTTTAATACAATTTTAACTGCCTCTTTTGCTGTTGATTTATTATAGTGCAATACGTAGCAATACTCATCAATGTAAACATGGATTGCGCATTGACTGGACACATCTATGGAATAAAGTGGTGGTTGTATGACCTACATATAGATTAGATAAATAGGCCAGATGAGAGATACAATCTTCCAAGGGGAAAAAACTCTTAGAGGATATTAGTATAGATTAAGTTTTGTAAATATTGCTATCACAGCTTGTGACATTCTCTCTCTCTCTCTCTCTATATATATATATATGTAGCTTCATCCCTCCTTCTCTCATTGTCTCTCTCTGTCTCCCTCTATATATATATATATATGTATATATATATATATATAGCTATATGTATATATGAAACGAGATGTGGGAGATAAAGAGAGACAAAGGGAGAAGGAAGGATTAAGAGAGAGATAAAGATGGAGATTGTTGTTTTTTTTATTCAACTTTTAAATGTTTGTATTATGGTGTTTTTGCATCAAGATTGTATACCCTTCTTTTTAGGACTGGTGGGATTTTTTTTTTGTTTTTGTTCTCCATTCCTCCAAACATGGAACATAGAAGATAGTAACCTATAGAGCTGAAACATTGAACCTTTCCAAAAGATTGCCCCTCAGACTAAGAACCATGCATTGTGCACATGAGGGAATCTTACCCAACACAACACAGAGAGAGATCACAAGACAGCACAATATATTAGAGTCAAAACAGGATTCATAGAATCCATGAGAAAAATCAAATGGCAAAGGGCTGGTCTTGTTGCGAGAATAGCTTACAACTGCTGGGTGTCATGACTTACAATGTGGATCCCCAGAGATCATATGCAAAACCCTGACTGACATAATAAAGTATGGTGTGATGAACTACACAAGTTTGGAAAGTACTGGCTCCGTGATGCCCATGATAGAGAGGTCTGGTGAAACCTTGAGGAAGTTCAAGTCCAAAAACAGGCGCTAAAAGGTTGATGATGAAGATAAGTATTGTTGCTATTGGAAAAAAATATTCTGTTCAGCGCCATTTCATCTGGATGGGTTGAAAAAGGCTGTAGAATGGATCAGCCGAAATGTCTTAACAAACAAATTGAGTTCAATTATCTAAAAACTCTTCAATTGTATTGATATGTTTTTTATGCATACATTCAGACAATTATGACACTTGGTAAATGAACCAATATAAAATCATTGAATGTACTTTATATATTTAGAATTGAATCTCTATAATCCCCAAAATGGCCCGCCTGACCAACCAGCCAAATAGGCTGCTGATTCTTGTCTCTTTACTCGTCTGTGTCAATGTGTGTGTGTATGTCTCTGGGCACACCTGGTTACATTTTAGGGGCTGCAACCTTGGAAATTTGCATCTAAAAATGTTTTTTGTTGTTTTGTTTTTTTTAAAGTGTTCCCTTTGTTTTTTATGGTCATTTTGGAACCAACAATACCCAAAACGTGTGCTGGTATTTTTTAGATAATTTTAGATAAAAGATCTACGTCTTTTAGATGATTTTTTAGATAATAAGTTCTGCTACACGTGCAGGCTATGGTGATTCATTTATGTGAGGTAGGGATATTATTTAAAGCTTTTAGAAGGGTTATCAAAATATCAAATTTTGTTTGAACAATCGAATCGAATCTCTTCTTTGCATACTTGATTTTGTCAACACGGCACTTCCAGTAATCCTTTGTTTAGCCCTCAGTGGGTATACAATCAAAGAAATCATGGAGACAGAAAAAAAGTGGTTATTTGATCTGTTTAGTAAATAAAAGTGGTCATTATTTTACCAAACAGATCAAATAACCACTTTTTCATGTTGTCATAATTTCTCGGATCATACATTTGACAAAGACCGAAGAATGGAATGGCTGAAATGTTTAACAGCATCAAGGAAGCAAAGAAGAGATTCGATCTTCCAAACAATATTTTGAATGCGTAGAATTATTATGTATATGTACACAGAGACACAGGCAAGATATTTTCCTCTTATTAGTAGTAAAAATCAATCAAACGACATAAACAAATCGTTCCTCTAATGCACAAGCAAAACTAATCGAGATTCTCTGAACAAAGAGAGCTTTAGCCCAACGGCAAACGAAAACAGATGAAATATCAAATTGCGTATTATTGAACTGAGCTGCCTTTTCGTTTTGTAACCTGAATATCAACAGGCAGTCGTCGCAGAGCTGATTATGTATGTACGGGGGGTAGGGATGCAGGGAGAACATAACCGCAGCATTTGCTTTGAAAAGCTTTTCACAGAAAAAATTGATTTTTACATAAAATCCGATGGCAGAAAGTGGAAGACTTCGAATTCCGCTCAGATACAACATGATGTCAATATTAACTTAACTGGAAAGCTGAAATTCCATCTGCATCGTCTATCCCCACCCCCCAACTGTGAACTCCGGCTACCCACCCTTATCATTTCTAAAGTTAACTAATTTGTTTTGATCAAATTAGTTTCATTTGGATTGATTTCTATTGATATAAGAGATGAAAAATAGGTGCCTTGCTATGGGGTAATGTTTAATGAACTAGCCTTGCCGATCATATCTATTTCTAATGAGTTCAGTTCTTATAAAGTGCTCCTCACTTTTGGCCTTGTGTCAGACTAAGCTGAGTTTAGTAAATCATTAAGGCACTTGTGGAGGTGATGATTAATGAGTTACTCCAGTGGATCATTACTACTGTACAGTGGGTTTGATCCTCACTGAGTGCCTCACAACTGTGACCTTGTCCCATACTAAGCTTAGTAATTTGTTAGGGTGCCTTGCTGTGGGGTTGTGGCTAATGAGCTAGTCTAGAATGTCATTATCACTGTGCTATGGCCCCTTTAATTCTTAGTGGGCAGTAAGCACAAAAATCTAATGTTTTGTAAATTTTTCCCTGTGGCTAAAATATGAGTGTACTTTTAGATTAAACATGGTGAATCAATATTTTTTCAATAAAAACTCAGAAAACTATCGACAGAATTTGAAATTTTCTATGCACTCATTAATTTCCTTTGTGCACTGGTTGCAAAACGTTTGTACAGAAGCACATCTCAGAGGCAACTATGCTACTGTGCAAGGCCTTTGATCCTCAACGAGTTCCTCACTTTTATAGCCTTGTGCCAGGCTAAGCTAAGATTAATAAATGCCCGTAAGAAACGGAAAAAAAATTGCTGATAACATTGTCTATATTGATGGTGGCACTCTTTTTTTGTTGATAATTCTGTTATAGCAGAGTCACTTTGAGCTTGTTGCATATTGGATATAAATGAATAGTACAGGTCTGGTTAGTCATTCAAAAGAAACCATGTGACCAACATCTTTAGGCAGCATGCCATGTTGGTGGAGATCAATTAAAAAACAAGAAATTGGAGAAAGGGATGATCAATGAATAAGTTACTCCTTTCACCCTTCGTCTATACAGGTATTTTAGTTTAAGATAAATGCTTATAGATAAGCGGCCTATTTTTCAATATATATGTCTTTCCTATGTATTGACAAATTTGGGAATTGGATGAAATGTAAATGGAAATTTGAAAATATACTTATAAAACTGGGGTAATAAAATGAAATGAAAAACAACAATCAAAATGAAGGAAAATAGCAAAAAATTCATAATGATATCTCCCATAAATGAATCATCGTAGCCCGCTCATGTACCAGAACTAATTATCTAGAAAAATGATCTAGAATCATCTTCAAAAATTAGATCTTTTTTGTGAAATTTATACTGGCTCCGCGACGCCCATGATAGAGAATTGTGGTGGACCCTGGGGAAGGTCTATGTCCAATGACGGACGTTAAAGGACTGATGATGATGATGATAATTTACAAAAAAAAAAAAATCATTTATGCAAAATTGTCTTAAAAATACATTAAGCATGAGTATTGCAGGTCCAAAATGACCATAGAGACCCCCAAAAAGCATTTAAAAAAACAAAAAAACCCAACTTTTTTTGACAGTGTACTTCAGCCGAATTTTCAAGATTGTAGCCCTAAAAATATGCCCAGGAGCATCCCGGGACACACACACACACATACAGAATAGCAAAGGGAGAAGAATCTGTAGCCCACTTTGTTGGGTGGGCTAATCGTGGGGCTATGTTGAGTCAATGATTTACAATATTTCATCTGATAAAATGAATGAAATAAATATTGGATTAAATTTTAATGTTGCAAACATCTATCTATTTTAAGTTTCTTTTTAAAATTTCAGTACAGTCGTAGCTTCTGTTCTCACTATGTCTCACACTTGTGACTTTGTCCGTGACTAAACTAAGCTTAGTAAGTACTTATAGGCAGGGCGACTGAGGGTGTGTGCAGACGAGGCATTGCACCAAGACCTGGATGACCGGGGGTGGGGGTACGCAAGAGTTGTCTATTGAAAATTATTAGTAGATACAATAAGTCCATTAATAAAATAGGGTGACTCTCACTTACCGATGGGTGAATGTAGTATGGTATACTAAAACGATTATTGTGGATGAAAAAGGTTGAAGTTGTTTTTGCGGTGTGTGCTTTGGAGAGGGCGAAAACAGTTTTGGTCTCGGAGGCCTAACCTATAAGGGATGAAAATTAACAAATTCCTTATTAAATTGAGTGTCAGCACTAACTTAATTGTATATTTTTTTAATGTAGGGGTTAAATTTTCATGGTATATATCAAAATCGTCGACGTACATTTCTCCAGTTTGTCCATCTGACTGACTGACTATTTATATATCATATGTACAGGCCACACCAGTGGAGTCAGGGGGCTGAAATTTTTGACATTCACTCCCTATTATATCTAGAAAAAACCCTTTTTATATTTTTTGAAAATTCACCCTTAAATGGGTTTTTTAGTGTGGGTTCAATATGCAATCTAAATTCATGTTAAATTGATCCCTTAGTTCGTGTCCATGTAAGTTTTTGAAAATTCAGGGTTTTTTTTAATGATCATTGCCTAACAGAAGGCAAGAGAAGTATCTTATTCATTAATCACCCCTTCTTCCAATTTTTTTAGTTGATCACCATCAATACGGCAAGCTGCCAAAAGATGTTGGTCATGTTACGGGTTCTATTGAATGATTAAACAGACCTGTCCCTTTTATTAATTCTTATTTGCAACAAGTCTAAAATTTAAAAAATGAAAGAATAATCTATGACCAAGTGAATCATCCGGGTATCATACAAGGTCTTCAATGGCATTTCTGGTGGTAATGGGGGTTATTTGGCAGTTGGCATTGCCCATCTCCTCTCCAAGTAATATGTAATCCTCTAAAATAAAAAAAATGAACTACTTTTTGAAGGAAAATTATGAATCACCACCACCCATATATGCTGATATATAGGATGATCAATTAAAATATTGAAAAAAAGGGTAATCAATGAATAAGTTACTTGTCTTTTGTTGGGCAGTGATCATCAAAAAGGTCCAAATTTCGTTAAAACAAGCAGGCACAAACTAGTGACCAACTTACATTGCACACTGCCCCCCCCCCAAATAAACATATTTTGGAGGGTAATTTTCAAAAAAAATTGAGGGGAGCATGTTTCAAGTTTCAACTCTGAACAGTAAGGGCTGGGTAAAGTCTGGAAAGATAGATAGATAGATATAAATATCAGATCAAATGAATAACCTACCAGCAACGGTGTTTAAACCAGTCTGTTATGAGTAGCGGTGATTAATTAAATCAAATTATCTGACGATCTATTTGATTATCAGGAAACCATGCTGGGTCTTACATGGCATTTCTTGGCCAAATGAGGGTTACTGGGTGGCTCCCATCTCCTCTCCATCTATATGCAACAGGAGTGAAATTGAAGAATGAATAAAAATTAATTATCCTAGATCATCGGGATATCACGTCGGATCCTTTGGACATTTCCCAGGCTAATGGAGCTTACTTGTTGTCACCCATCTTCTCTCAAAGTAATATGAAACAGGTCAGAAATTTTGGAAAATCAAATCCGATTAACTAATGATCTAGTCTTTGTCAGAGCAACATGTTGGGTCCTTTATTGCATTTTGGGAGTAATGGGGATTTTCTCCCACTGAGATATGTTAGGTTGTACTAGGTTACATGGTACAAGAAACAAGGAGTAATCCCTGACCCAAACTTTCATAAACGTATGAAATCAAATCAATAGAGCCCCATGAATAGCCAAATGGGCTGTAGATTCTTTGTATGTGTGTGTGCGTGTGTGTGTGTGTGTATCCGGGCACTCCTGGTCACGTTTTTGGGGATACAGCCTTGAATATTTCCATAAGTATACCACTACACATCATCAGAAAACAGTTTTTAAAAATTCTTTTCCCAAAAATGCTTTTTTAGTTCTCTATGGTCATTTTGGACCAATCCTGCCCAAATCTTGTGCAGGCCATGTTACAAGAATGAAAGACAACCGATGGACATCATGTCACACAACATGGATCCCCAGAGACCACGTACAAAACCGATGCCGACAGAATACAAGATGGAGAGATGCACTAGACAAATTCAGAAAATACTGGCTTTGTGATGCCCATGATAGAGAATTGTGGCGAATCCTGGGGAAGGTCTATGTCCAACGACGGACATTAAGAGACTGATGATGATGGATATCTGATATAATCTTTGGAGGTTGGCATCAGTACTCCACTAGCCCCCTTCTCAATAGTTCATCAAAATCAGACCCCTTCTAAAAAAGCTCCACCTTTTTGGGGCCTTATTTCAACAGGTATAGTTCATCAATAACATTTACCTTCTCCGAAATCTCTCTTTTTTTTTTAACTCTCAAATGTTTTCCATTAGAAAATGACAGTGATGTCATTAATAGAATTTATTCTGACCATATTTATTCTTCAATGGAATTTTTTTTTACAAGATTTTTTATATCACAGTTGTTCAATTATTGACTGTGATTGCAAATATTGAAAAAAGGTCATTTGGAGATTTGAGGTGAATCAAATATAAAAAAGTTAATGAAATGATATTTTTCAATCGTTTATAACTGAAAATGGCAAAATAATGTTTTTGTTCCAAGAAATGGAATCGAAGATCCAGGATGCTCTTCTGGATAATCTAAGAGGGGTAATTTGATTGTCTCAACAAGGTTTAATAGTATCAAAACTGTCAACATGGGTTTCTTCAGTTTTTAATTAGGTCTTGCTGACAGGCTATTATGTAGTTACCATATGTACAAGCCACACGAATGGAGCTGGAGGGCTGGAAATTTGAACATTTACTCAGGTTTTTAGTGAGGGGGGGAAGCTCAATTTGCGATGTATGTTTATGCTAAATTGGTCCCTTAATCTGTTTCTGGCAGTATTCATGCTTTTTTTTTTCTTCCAAAAAACCTGACTATTTTTTTTAGGGTTCACTGCCCAACAAAACAAGAAAAATAACTTATTTCTAGATGACCATTTCGATTAATCACCCCCAAACAAGGCTTATTGCCAAAAGGCAGTCACGTAACGGGTTTTATTGAGTGACAAATCAGATCTATTTTTAAAGTTTCTAACCTCATTTCTGATATCAACATGGACTATATAGGAACTATTTTCTATGTTTTGGCAAGAATTACATACAAATTGATTTTCAATACAAGTAATAGAAGAAGAAACAGCAGCCCAAGACTCAATTTGAATTCACAAAGATTTGGAACTGTATAAAGTTGTTCTGTCAATGAATAAGCAAATCTTGACTCATTGGAATTTCCTCTAACCATGTATATAACCAGACATAACTTTCACTCTTATTAAAATTCAATGCTACCCGGGCAATTTTTTCTTCAGTTTATTGGTTGGTAAGACATGCCTATCAAAACACTAGAACAATTAAATATTGTGATCTTCAATTTATCATTTAGTATTTTGACACAATATCTTTATTAATTTTGACTAGTTTTTACCTTCATCTACATTTTCGTTGCTATATATCACAACTATGATTCTCAATGAGGGATTACTTTTTATTTCCTGTTTACCCATTCCTGTAGAATTACATTCTGAGGCGAACTTGTAATAAAAGGCAACCAAAATTAAGAAGGAAAATTTATAATAAAATGTTTTTAATTTATCTATTCTTCTTCAATAGATGCTTTTAAATGTGATTCTCTTATTTTTATAGTATATTTTTTCCAAAATATTGTACTATCAAATTATATATATTAGCCTATTCAAACATAGCCTCTGATATTTGATAGTGGTCTACAATTAATGCAATTTCTCTCTTCCTGATTTTCAATGAATTTCTATAGTAGAATAACTAACAATGCATTTCTGTAATAAAATCATTTGCAATGCATTTATATTACACATGATAGCCTTATTCTATCGGTAATGGTTGCTTCAATTCCTAACCACTGTGTGCCACGTCAGATCAATTTTTCCAGGTAGATTAGGGTCAGTGGGTCATAATTCCTGCTCCATCAAAGTTTGTAAATGAAATGCAAATGTCAGTGGTTACCTGCATTTTAAGAGTTAAACAAATCTGGCACAAAACAATTGTAGAAGAATGAAGAATTAGTTTTTGTTTTTAGGTTTATTAGTTAGAAGTAGTAATATTATCAAACCAGCGTAGTCTCACAAATGACCATCCAGGTGGGATACAGATTCTTCTCTCTTTGACTGTTCATGTTTATACATATCTCCTGGCACTCCTGGAAGGAGGAGAAGAAGGGGAAAAAAAAAAAAAAAAATGAAAGTGCTTTTTGGGGTCTCTATGGTCATTTTGGACTAACAATGCCCAAATCATGTGCTAGTAGTTTTTTTGTTTTTAATTTTTAATTTTTTTTTTTAGAGTTAAAAAAGGCTACAATGATTCATTCATGGGAGGTGCGGATGTCTTGATTTATTTTTATAAGATGAAAGCATTGTCAACCATTATTGAATTTTGACAACAATTTATTTCTTAATTTAATTAATTTTCTTTTCATTGCAACTATCAAGACAGTCACTAGTCTGTCTACTCACTGCTGTAGAATGTGCACTTGTCAATTAATTCCAGTTATGAATCATTGAAATGAATCAGGTCTGGTTAGTCAATCAACAGAAGCTGTCTTTTGGCAGTGATCAATTAAGAAATTGGGAAGAGGGGTTACCAATAGATAAGTTACTTTACTTACCTTTTGTTGAATAGTGATCATTAAAAAAGTCAGATTTTTCAAAAACTAACTTTGTGTCAGGTAGCATTCACACAAAGGGGCCAATTCAGCAAAAACTTTGTAAACTGAATCCCCACTAAAAATATATGGAAGGGGCGCAATTTTCAGAAAACACAAAAAAAAAAAAAACATCTTTCCTAAACAATAAGGATTAAATGTTCTAATTTTCAGCCTTTTAGTTCCACTGTTATACAGATCCTGACTGTAAAAACCAATGTTGACAGTGTCTAACAACTGCACATGTTCATATGTATTTAGTTGACAGAATACAGGCACTTCATGGTTAATGTAGTTAGGTTCCTGAAAACAGTGACCAGTGAAACATTTACCATGAAAACAATTATATAAACAGGAAGTTATGTTCCTTCAGTACTAAGAAAATATCCAAAACCAAAGAGACACAAAAGGTGTTCAAAAACTCACTAAAAAGTGGCCAAACCTACTAATTTAGTGTTTTTTTTTTTTTTTTTTTTTTTTTTTTTTTACACATAGTCAAACGAGATGAATGTATACTAAAATATTTCAAAGATCTCAGAAATTTACCAGATAAATAGAAGAAGTCCAGACTGATGTCTGGTCATAAAAATGTGGATTTTGAAACCAATTATTTTTATCTTACTGGCTACACTAATTTCTTTAGCCCAAATCTTCCTCAGTGACAATTTATAAGCATTTCTATGGCAATAAGTTTTGAAATTCAGTTTCGTAGTCAGTGTACAAATTTTGTGATTAATTCATAAAAATTAAACAATATCGCTTGTTAAAATGATAGAATATCACTTGACTTTTTTTTCTTATAACTGTAATGTCTATTCAGAAAAATCAGTGAATTCTCAATTCAACCAACAATAAGGTTTAATCAGCTTCAGTTTTTCGCCTTGCCATCAAAAAAATGATGGCAATATTCAAGTAACTTTGCAATTACATAATATCAAGAACATTACGCTGCTCAGCATTTTCATGTTCAATACGACCTGAATAGTAATGTAAAATTGAGTAAAAATACAAAACAAAATGTTGAAGAGATAATGCCATTCACACAGATGGGCAAATAGACTATTGTCACCATTATTATCTAAGAAAAAAAAAAAGAAGATATTTATCAACATTGAAAAAAGTTATACACTAGCAAGATGAAAGCATATATAAGATATATACAACAACCCTTTAGGTTTAGAATTTTTAATTTCAGTGTTTTAAATAACTAATTTAGACACACTAAAATTTGATTATTCTGATGGTTGCTCTTAAAGTAAGGGAAGTAACTCGTGAAAATGCAACAATAATTAGAGAGTGCCTGTACAGCAACAAATCTGACCAAACAAGTTACTTTCATTTTTTTCTTCAAATTTTTGACCAAGTTTAGAGTTAACTTCGTCTTTCCAACTGAAGAAAGAATCAGAACAATCCCCAGTAAATTAAGGGGAGTAAACTCTTCACTGGTTTAATGCGATGATAAACTGATCTGTAAAATTACATTACCCTACCATAATTTAAAATCACAACCGATTGGTAGGCGGCTCTCTTACTGTCTGTACTAAACTGACAGGTCTCACACATCTGTAAAAATCAATGTCAGAAATAAACAAGAGCTTATTTCATTCTAATAAGTAAATTTATAAAATTAGTATTTGCCTGTGATTGGTAGTGGCCTCTCTGACTGACTGAGCCAAGCTGACAAGTCTTACATATCTACTAAAATTTATCTAGCTGATTGGGAAAGGCTTATTTCATTCTAATGAATACATTTATACCGAAAAATATTTTTATAATTTTCAGTTTGACTCTGCAGCAGCCAGGCTTGTTTTTTAACTTATACACGATAAATTCAATAACAGGAAATTAACACACTGTGAAATCAGCTTCAATTTCTAAAATATCGAAATCCCACTCCAGAGTTGATTTTGTAAGAACAATGATGATAATAATAATTACGCTCACGAAAGTTAGAACTGTTCAAGGCGACTTAGGAAGCTGAAATTTGGCATGCAACCTCATTAGACCACTAGTTTTGAAACTGGGGTCTGTGGACCCTTGACAAACGCTGGGGGGGGGGGTCTAGAGTAGTGTTCTGACATTGGGAATCTTGTAGTAGGGAAACAACATCATCCATCGCACAGATATATTTTTAAAAAAAGAAAAAAAAAAGTAGTCCTGTACTGTACATCAGATTTTAAATGAATGGGATTTTTTAAGGGTAAAAAAAATTGCTTTTTATTGTTGTTCATTAATTAGGATAACAACTAAATCCTGAAAATAGGGATCCACTAGAATATTTCCTCCATAGAAGGGGTCCTTGAATTTTCAAAGTTTCCAAATAACTGCACTAGAACATTTGAAGAAAAAATGGGGGTCACCCTCATACATCACTTTATTTTTCCACTATTTACGTGGAATTGCCTCAAATTATATCTAGAATTATCTAGATTTTCATGCAATTTATCTAGAAAAATATCTAGATACTGTTTTAGTATCCTTTTCAGTTCCAGTTAATAGCAACTTGTCTTTACCAAAGTTGGAATATTTGACCCTGAAGCTGGCAGTCTTATTTCTTGATTCTTTATTTATGCCTGTAATCTTTCCAAATAAACATTGTGCAATCTCAATTATAAATCTCTTAAATATTATCATTTATTCACTAGTGCAGTCTTCCTTATTTTGAAAGTATTTAAAAGAATCTAAAAAACAAGAACCATAAATCCCACAATGTATCCATCATCCATGGAAGGATTATCTGTAGATCGAGGCGGATAGTTCACCTGAAGGTCTGGACCAAGTTTCAAACATATGGCTGAGAAAATTGATATCTGGCATTACTAGTTGCTTTAGTTGTAGCAAAAAGAGGGAGACGAGGATGGTTCACTAGAAGGTCTGGACCAAGTTTCATATCAATCCATCATGTTATGGTTGAAAATAATTGATATTTAATATACTAGGGATAGACCGACCTGAAAGTGTCTTGTGTAGTAGTAGTAGTAGTAGTAGTAGCAGTAATAGTTACCAGAGATCGAGAAGGAAGAGGTAGATAGTTCACTGACGTAGACGCATCTTAAAAAGAAAAATAAAACAAAAAAAACCTTTTAGTGGTTGTATTGTGGACAACAGCAAACAGGCCTAAGGGAGAGAACTCAGTGAAATCATTAAAAGATAAATTGTACTAAGGGAAATAACTGGTTTTGATTATGCACCATCCGTCCACCAAACGGGAAAATGAAGAACGAGGAAAAAATTCAAGCAGCCTCGTAAAACCCTTCGAATACGTAATATTGATTATGTACTAACGTTTAATTACTTTCCCCCAGCAATGTTTTACTGGATATATTGGATACTATCTGATTTGAATTCCCTCCATTTTAAATTTCAGCATCAAATAT
The DNA here is from genome assembly GCA_963457665.1 of Thysanoteuthis rhombus. NCBI lineage: Eukaryota > Metazoa > Mollusca > Cephalopoda > Oegopsida > Thysanoteuthidae > Thysanoteuthis > Thysanoteuthis major. The sequence continues at coordinate 36,316,718 of OY735235.1, read as the reverse complement.
TGGAGAAAAAATTTTTTTTCATACGATCTGGTCTGGCCTAAATTCTCAAGATTCTTCATACATGGAATTTCCAAAGTTCGTAACCCACACACTATCACAACAGATGCACAGAAACAAATGGTTCTTGCATATAGCTGACTGATAGTACTTGTATAGAAAACCTAGAAAGTAAATTTATCAACCATGTTTCATCAACAATGTCATTAAATCTAAAAATTTCATTTTTTTCTTTCAAAACTACATTTGACTTTACACTTTTTCTTCAATCTATTTCTATGAAAATTAGAGATTGTAAAAAAAATGATCAGATTTCTCAGTTTTTGATATATCCATGGCAAAATTTTTCCACATCCAGAACTTTTTGTTGATAAATTTGGAAAATTGTCATTACTTGTTAAAATTTAATCTTGATTCATCAGCACTAAGAGTAGTGTTTAGAATATTTTGCCATCTGAATCCTAATGGGTGAAACAATGAGATCTAACCATTGCAAAGAAAAATTAAATTATTTTTCTTTTGTAAATATTAATCATTCTAGTTTATCTGTCGATTGAATTTTTTTTTTCAGTTAGTTGTATTTTACAAACTGCTTAAATACCATATTCCCCTCTATCAAACAGAGACCTATAATTTGACAAGAAGTCCTTACAGAAAAACAATACTTTGAACTCAGACCTCCATTTTTTTTTTTTTTTTTTTTTTTTTACATCAAGTATGTATGGATACAGAGTTGATTTCATTTTACTTGTACATACTTTACCATCATCCGCTTGATGTTGTAAATGGAGGACAAATGAAATGAATAAAAGTATTTCCATACCAACATCTAACGTTTTGTCCACTTGATATTAAAAATAATGCACAAATAAAAATTAAATTTCTTCAGACATTCAAAGTTTTGTTTCAAGGGGGGAAATAATCGCTCATTTTAAAAACAGGAATTCCCTCCATTTTATGTACATAATCTGGGAGATCAGCGTTTTGGTTCAAGATGGTAGGCCGATGAATATTCTCCTGCTGAATTACTTAAGCAAAACATGCAACTATGTAAATGCTAGTGTAATTGGAATCATATCCAACCTGCTTTCAGTTTATTGGCTAGCTTTCAAACTCCAGTATTGAAGAAACAGTACAGACCAATGTATCTATTATTCATGGAACCTCATAACCTGATAATGGTTTATACTGATACTTGAATTACCCATTTTGATAAGATTTGATCTGTGGTTTGAAAAATATTGGTACAGCCTTGGCTACTGTAGGCCTATAAGTATAAGTAGCATCTCTAATAGTTAGACAATAAAACCTGGCAGTACAATAACAAAAATAACATTTACTGAATTCCGGTTTTTCTGCCTCTTATTTATCACTATTGATTGATTATGATAAATATTGTGAGCAATTTACATTTAAGTAAGGGTGTAACATGACTGAAGTTGTTGATGATGACATGTTTTTTTCTGTATAAAGTCTTAGCACCAAAACAACAATGTGCACCTTGTATTATCAGCATCAAGGTACAATAATAATCTTACAGCTTTTGTAAGTTTTTGGTTTTAATATTCAAATGAAGATTCATCCATACTCGGCAAAGATAAATATGTACATCAAAAAGCGTCTAGAACTAACTAGAAAGAAAGGCTGTATGTATAAATAATGTGCTTTGGTCCAATGTTTCCTCAAATCTTTTGTAGTCAATGGGCATTAATATCTCAGGCTGTCAACTGAATTTGAAATCTTTTATGCACCAATCAATTTCCTTTGTTACAAAATAAATGTGTGTGCTGGCACAGTTTAGTGGGAGCAAAACTTATGGCCTTCATTTTAATCACATACATTTCATTCAGGGCACTGATGCGTCAAACTGGGATGTTTAGATATTAGTCTAATACCAATAACCTCATTACCCAAAATCCAACCATTGGGGTGAGATACAGGGTGATCTGGGGAAATCTTTATGAAAAAAGTGTGCCTATTATGGTGGGAAAAATAGTTACAGTTGAAGGATAAAATTAAAATTACAAAAGAGATTAGGGAAAACATGAAATAAGTCACAAAATATTTGAGGAAAAAAAAAAAAAAAAAAATCAATACTGTATTTGTAAGAACAAGTTTCTATGGCTGAAGTAGACAAATGTCTCTGGGCAAAGAACTTCCTGAAACGGAGTAGAAGGTAAGGCAACAGTAAAGGGGAGACAACTCAAAAATTCCAACTAGACTAAATTATTACATGTACATGATTTAACTAACATGCCTGAGGACAAACACTTTTCTAAACATGGTGTCTTGGGGAATCTGCAGCTTAACATTCTCGATATTGAAAGTATTAAAAATCACCAAAATATAAATGTCAACAGTATAAAAGTCAGCAGTCAAGCATGTCTGACTAGTAGGAGCACTGAGACAACTCCGTTGTATGGGTAAGGCCAAAACCATCTCGAAATAAGATATCATTATAGCGAATAAGAATCAAAGAAAAATTTAAAAAATGAGAAGATGAAGCTAACTTCAAAATAGAAATAATTTTCCCACAAAATAAGAAAAACTGATCAACAGTGGTTCTATTTCTTCCTTTTATCCTCCACATAGACTGCAGGGTGTTGGGGGGGGGGGGCAATTGATGGCTTGCCTATGTTATGGACAAATAACTGCAAAGACACCTCCTGGCCCAGATGCCTGATGTTGTGAGATGGTACACTCAGAATGCTGGCAAGTCAATTGGCATTTATAAGATGTCCAAACCATTTAATTCATTGAATGAAATAGTGGACTATTACAGACAAGAAAATTTGAGGAAAAAATACAGAAAGATGAAAGCAAAACTTCTTGTTTTGTTTTGTTTAATACAAATAATTGAATATATGTATAAAAAGAGGGGGCTTCAAAACAATTAGAAAAAAAAAAAAAATGTTTACAGACAATTCAAAGCAAGGGGAACAAAAACAAAATTAAAAAAAATAAAACAAAGCTTTATAAAGAATGCTTTTTTTGTGTATGTGTGTGTACGTGTATGTGTGTACAGATGAAGCAAAAGTCTGAGCTTGTATTTGTGTATGGAAGTCACTTGGAACTGGGGGGGTGAAAGGGGGTAAGCAGAAAGGAAAGCCCAGCTTCCACCCCCAAAGACAGAACAAAACCTACATTTCTCTATGCAAAAAATCAGGAATTTAAAGGACCACTCTTTGAGTGGCAGCACAAAGTCACTTTACATAAGAACAAATATTTTGGCCAGTCTATAATCAAACTATTACAGGGTTGCTAGGACCTTGGAGTTGGTAGATTGGCAAGTTACTCTTATACGTACAGAATCATTTCAAGTATATATTTTTTTCCATGTTCAACTGCAAGGTCCTACCTAATGTTGTTGCTGTCTGTTGGAGTGAGCACCCATTTCAAAATAAAATTTTTTTGGTAATTTTTTTTCTTTTTCAATGATTTTGTCTTCAAATATTCCAATGATTGGAACATCCATTTTTTTTTTTTTTTTTTGCAGAGAGAAAGAGAGTGGGGAGTATAAATCCTTATTCCAGTTCGTCAACACATTTAATGAAATGGTAGTATAAGTTATCTCCCCTTCTCTTTGGTAGTTGGGTAAATCAGTCAGTTGAGACATTTTGAAAAAAAATTCTCAACAGTTAGCAGTTTTATCATAATATGATCATTTTCTTTGATATTGTGCAACAAACAAGGATTAAGTCTTTTAGTCCATTTTTTTCTGTTTATATGTCCACACCTCATTTAAACTTTTTTTTTAAATGACAGTTTAAGAAAAATAATAAATAAAAAATAAACCCCAAGAATACATGATACTGTATTTTCTTTTTTTTTTTTTTGACACAAATTGTTTTGAAGATTTTGCGGAACTGATCGTTGTAACAGCAGGCCTCTTGTGGATCTTAATTTGGTCTTAATGTCTTTGCAATTGAAATGTCTGAACACTGACAGGAATCACTGGCAATCGTCTGAAATTGTTGTGTGGCAGTGGCAATAAAAAATTCCTTGCTTTAAAATGTGTGGAAGATCTTTTTTTAAATGGTGGGAATGGCAGCCTCGATGGTTAAGGGCACAGCAGTTGGCAGGGCGTTTGCAACTCTTTCGTAGAAAAGAGAATGAAATTGGTCAAAGATTCGGCACAACTTTTGTTTTGTTTTCAATGGAAGTAATGCAGCTTTCGGGATTTTACAATAAAATCCATTCATTCCACTGAATAGGTCTCAATAAAAAATTATGAAGAAATCAATAATAAAAATTGAAAAAAGAAAAAAAAAGAAAAAGATATCAATGAAAGAAGGACAGATTTCAAGGAAAAGTGTTTTTGTAAGTATTAAATGTATCAATTCAATGTTATTTGGTATTAAATGTATCCAGCAAGTTTAATAGATGGCGTCTCATCAAATTCCGATGGGAAAAATACGCTGTAATACAAAAAGTAAAAATTGCATATATTTTTATAGAATAAATATATAATCCTTCTTGTTCAAAGAATGGAAATTGTTTTCAAAGATTTGTTCTTATGGCTAAATGGAGATTCAGGGAATTAATTCATAGTTTACCCATTCAAGACTCCCTATACATACGTAAACATCTTATTTGGTTAGTCTTGAAAGGGTTAACAATAGAGCGATAAGTGGGATGGTTGGGGAAAAATTAATCACAACCTACCACAGTCCTCACAACCAAATATGTCAAACAAGTCAAATCCGAATTGTTCAACACATTTTGTCCATTGTGTGACATGACATTGATAAGCAAAGCAAAATAATGAAGAACTGCCATTTTTTTTTTTTTTACAGTGACTGTCGATACTAAAGATGAAAAAAATCCTACACTTGCAGTTTCATTGTCAAAGTCTGTAATTCATTTATTTTGTTTCAAACTTGGAAAAAGAAAGAAAAAAAAAGGACCGATCTCAATTTTTCTTACGGATTTTGGCCATACTTAAGCTCAGTTTTTTTTGTCTAAGAATCATTGTATAATATATGCAGAAATATAAAAGGGAAATAAAAAAAAAAATGAAGGAAAGACATTTCTTGGAGGACGGCAGATAAATCATTCTTCCTTCAGTAACCATCGCCCGCTGTAACTGAATTAAGAATTAGTTTTAAAGAAAAAAAATGATTGATATCCAAGTCTGTTTATGATTTGGAAACAAGCCCATCACTATTTGCAAAATGGAAAAGAAATCAGAATTATTTACTGATCTCTACATGTTATATCATCACATGTAGCGTATTTGACCACTTCTCATTCAAACACACCAGTGACATGAATAGCTACGTATTAGAGCATATGTTGACTGACAGATACCCTTCCTGCCGCAAACCCAAAGGGATTTTAATCAGTCATTACTTGAGCCTCATCTACCCTGCACTGGGAATTGAACTGTAGAGCTTATGATCCCTAGTTAAGTGGTTCATCCAGAAAAAAATTTATTACATAGTTGGCCATGTTAAGAATTTAAAACATCTTTCAACAGAATTATTTATGCAGTCGAGGTTTTTAGCTAAGGAATTACAGGAGAAAAGGTTTTGAAATATCCTTAGGGAAAGGTTGTCTTCTAGAGAGATTTAATTTCGAGAGATTTAATTTCAAGAAATTGCAATTTTGGTTATTAGCTATCACCATTGTTCTTTAGATGAACATAAAACACATTCCTTTTAATTTTTCTGTTTGAAACAGTTTTCTTTACTTGGCACTATCAGAAAAAAGATTCTTTACATACAGATAGTACACCTGGAGAAGGTCATAGAAATGATCGGTCAAAATGTTGTACGAACAACAAAAATAATAAAAAGATGGAGTTCGATTGTCTGGAAAACTCTTTGAATGTTAAGGACTCTTCACAAAATTTATAGACAGTATCATTTCTTTTAATTAGTATTATAATTAGATGAAGTATGGTAATCCAATTTTTATTAATTCTGACAAGTCAAAATTGATAAAAATCATTCCTTTTATTCTAAATTTCCAGCAAGCTACAAATTCGCAAATTTTTTTCTAATTCAATTTCTGTTAGGTTTGAATGTGTAGCCTGAGTATCTATGCACGATGTCAAACTCTGAATATATGTCAATAGTCTTGAAATATGAATTACAAGGAAGAAAACTGAATTTGTTTGTTGCTGTCAAAAAGAGAAAACAGGATATGCTGTTTAGCAATACAAAGCGTATGGCACATGTTTTGTCACTGATAAGACAGAAGGAAAAAATGCTCGAGGACAATCAGGCCAAATTCTAATAAGTAAATTTTTTTCTGTAATTTGCTGAGGAAGCCTTTTTTGTAAATTTGTAATTATTTTTCTGATTAGATAAAGTTGATAATATTTTCAAATTTAGAAAAAATGCAGAGCAAATTTATAAATGTTTGAATTCTTTCTTTCTTCAAAGCATAATTTTTTGAAATTTTATACTTGGCAGTTAAATATACATTTTAGGTTTTCTTAGCTTTAAAAAAGCTAATGACAGATGAATTAAAGTGGACAGAACCCTAAATACCAAACCTCAACACCAAAACCTTTACCAGTAACTTTAGGATAGGGTTAGAACTTGCCACAAATGAATGCTACTTGTTTCAAGATTCATATAAAATTTCTAGCCTACATTAGCAAATGAATGTAAAAATTTAGCAGACAATACACATTTTTGTGCTATACTGGGTCACAAATGAAACTCAACATGATAGATAAGAGATGACCAGCACCACAACTTCTATTTGCTGCCCCTCTATCTGCACTAAGGCTTTGAAGCCGACTTGCAACATTCAAACTTCAGTTTTAAGATAAGAGGCAGGTAGAAAGCAGAATGAAAACGCAATTGGAGCCATCTTGGATTATCTGTTCGGTAACATGGAGTCAGGAAACTGGTTACTGTATTTGACATCATATAAGACCCTTATTCAAAAATAGAAATGGGCTCAAAAGGTAAACGTAACCTTTATCGTTCGGCCTCACATTGGCCAGAACTAGGACTTATAAAACGGTTGAAAAATGAGAGGAATTCAAAGAAAGGCATTTCTTCTTAATATACCCTAATGAAATTAGGAGGGGTATGGTGCATATATGATATCGAACATGGTAATTGTCACTTATTTTTTTCTTTTTAAAAATTTGTTTAAGAAAAAAAAAGGACAAACTGAGATAAAAACTGGTTTTTCTATGCATAAAAACACTTTCCTTGGCTTATCCTTTCCTTCATTAGCAGAGGAACAAAATAAATAGAGATAAAATAATCTGATCATCAATGATCTTAATTTTCTGATGGAGAAGCAGACACAATCCAATGCTTGAGTTGAATCATTAATGAAAGAAGAAGGCAAAAAACAATTCTTTACATAGACAACCGCATATGTAAGGGAGGGGGAAAAAAAAAAAAAAATGGCTGAAGGTGAAAAAAATAAAAAAACAAAGCCTTTCCAAGAAAATTCTTCGGGGAATGCATCCTCTTTCTAGACCATTCCACAAGATCCTGGTACACTGAAATTTCCAACAATTTCTTTTTAATCCCTTGAGAAGAACAGAGTGAAGCCATGGCTGCCAGTGTAAATAATGTTTTGTGTACATGGATGCATAAGTATGTCAGGTAGATAGGTATGAATGCTGCTAACCATTTTGTTTCCCCTCCACCCCCAAACATTTTGAATAAACATAACCACTGTCTCTTGTTGTAGTTGTTGGTGGTTCGGTGGGGAGCATTTTTTGGAGATGGGTCAATTTACTGCCCAGCGGGAAGCAGGGTGTAAACAGATAGGTAAGTAGGTCACAGCTATGACAAAACGAGTGAAGGATGACGACAACTATGTACAGATGAAAGAGAGAAAGAGAGAGGGGGGGGGGCTGGGGGCAGCTATGACTTAATCAATCTCGGGCTGATGTTGCCCACTTGAAGGGTGTCCCAAGTTCAAAGAAGTGTTCAGCATTCGAATTCCTGTTGGGTTATGGCATTTAAGTCTTTCATCAACCCCTCCAGGTTTGCCATCTCGGCTGTTAATTCCTCTGTACTTAAAGATTTCTGAAAGAAAAAAAGAAAAAATTACAATTATTCTAAGAAAGCATCAAGACAAAAAACTAACAATATATTCAATTTATCCTCATTATTGAATGAAGTTCTGTAACAATATTTTATTCATTGATTTTGACTAGATTTCACTTTCATCATAAATCTCAATTGCTTTTTAACACAATTTTAATTCGGAGTGCAGTCCTCACTATGGGCTCGTTATTTATTTGACTGTAATTCTACCACAACGAATAGTCGAAATTGTGATAAATAGTGACTGAAATTCAAGACAGAGGTAAAATCAAGTCAAAATTTTCAAAGGAAAGGAAAAAAAAAAAAATCTTAATAAAAATTTCTATTTTTGTTCATTGATTAATTTCATTTCAATTAAATTCATGAAACTATTCCTGCATAAGTAACAGCAGAGGTTCCAACAAAACTTTCATCAGGTGATGATCCCGGGGCCAGGCATGGTTTAATGACTTACGGTTGGGGTGCCTTGTGATATCTCTCAATACTACCAGGCCTTGTTGGTTTTTCTGCCATTCAGCAATGATTTTTCATTTCAAAAGAACATCTTGATTTTTAATCCAAAATAATGAGTGAGCTTGTTGATACATTTGTATTTAAATGCTGGCTAACCAACACCATCAATGACCAGAGAATTTCCACAAAACCATATATTTAAAAATGCACACAATTTAAAGCAAAAACACTGAAGATTAGAACATTTCTTTTTGAACGAATATATTAGAATCAGCATTTATTGTTCAACGTTTAGCAATTTAATAACCACAAAAATAGAATTTCTCTTTTGAAAGATTTTGCAGTTAATAAAGAAATGTTAAGTAGCATTGTGCTTTAAGCAATATATGTTATTGCAAACAGATTTTGAAAATTTGTCAAATTTCAAATGATTCAAACACTTGGCACAAAATAAATGCATTCTGATTTTCAAAATTATTTCTTTTTGCTCACAATTCTACAATAAACAAGGTATAAAACAGAGAAAATTTACACAAAACAGATTCAAAATTTGAGCACTTTGGGCCGGATGGCTGAAGAGTCTAAGGGAGATAACTCTTGTACACACTAAAAATTGTTCCGTTTTACGATGCAGAAATTTTCATGTCAGTCTCGTTTATCTTAAAGTTAGATCGTGTCGCTGAAATCTTTCCTATTTTACATAAGGTATTTGTAATAAGTTACAAATTACAGATTCAAAAGGAAGAATCAAATGCATTTTAGTCACAAGCTTTCACTAATGTTATGAATTCCGTATTCATCATAGGAGTTACCTCCCTTTATTACAAAGAAAAAGAAATACGATCTCTGGAGGATATCTTTAAAAGTCTCCTAATAAATCTCCATATAATGTCTATTTATACAACTAATAATATGCACAATGGCAATTATAATAGTTTACTTTACATAAGGAAAGTATGTGTATCTATATACATATATATATATATATATACATGTTACTTTGAATAAATTATTGATTAACATGTTACTTACCTCCAAGCTTATAGCTACAAATTTATGTTGCTATAATTAGTAGCAAAATATTTACGTCCTATATTCAACCATGAAATTCAATTTCTTAAATTATACCACTGAAGTGAAATAAATAAAAAAAATCCCAATATCTCCATTGAGAGAAACAATAAAAAATAGATTAATAGCAGATTTCTAACACCTAAAAGTTGTGCTCCATATCAATTATAAGATTTATAAGCAGAAGTTAGGGAAAGAGAATTTTGTGCAGCACTATTGAAATAAAGTTAACATGTCTCCTTTTCCTGTATTAATATTGATTAAATCATATTAGCTATATTAGAAGTGCAACCTCAAAACTTGAATTACCCAACAAAATTTTTTCTCAAAATTAAACAGCTTACCTGGTGAAAGTACAACTCTTTTGCAAGGTATATTTACCTTCATTTAAAAGAAAAAAGTTGTTCTGTTGAGATTTTGAATGAGTATAATATTCATAAAGTCATTTTTTGTTCGGAAAGCATCAGTTTCTCTGTCCATAACTATGAACTTCGAGTGGAAAGTATCAATTATGCTAATAAGAATATCTCACTTATCTGAAACAATGGACTCTTCTACTGTAACAAGTTCAGTAGCTTCTCCTGGGAATTCAAATAAATCCATGAATTTTCAGATATTAAGTAGTAATTAAACTTAACTAAAAGTAAGCAGTCTGATTACGAACTTAAAATATTAAGTTCACAGTATGTTAAATAAAATTATCTTCAAAATCCTAGTTAGTTTTTTTTGAAAACTTGAAAGTTTCAGCACATTTTTATTTGGAAAAGAACCAAAATGGATAAAAAAAAAAAAAAAAAAGACATGAAAATGTTTACATTCAAATATTCTGTTCATGTTTAAAAAAACAATCCTTAGCCTTAGACTTTGGTCAGCATCATCATGGCTTCCAAAGTGCTCAAAGCATTAACAAATATAGCAAAAAACATTACAAAACACAAAAGCATAACAGTACCACATAAAAGCCAATGTTTGTTGTTTTTTTACCGCTTAGAGGAGGGACAATCACAAGTCGATCAAATAGCACAACATTCAACAACTGGTAATAATAATGATAATGACAGGGCATGCTTCCACTGAAAGGCCAGCATTTTAGTGACCCCAGTGAATGGACACTATGGAGGCAAATTATTTTTGATTGGTTAACTCACCATGCTTAAGGGTCATCTTGTGTAAGAACAATAATAGACATGAACCAAACTGTCAGGAAATCACCTTGACACATTGGCCTGACAAGCAATGGACAATGGTCAGCTTATTTTTATTTCAGTCAAAAATTAATGCATCTGTGTTGTTAGTATATGTCCAAGCTATAAGGTAAAATATATAAACTGGTAATGCTGGATTATGATACAATTTAGTTGTAGGTTTAAAATGCCACTGGTCGTGGTTAGTCTTTTTTACACCTCTCAATATCTTAGTTGATGTGACTGCATTAATTGTTTTTTTAAATGCATACTAAAACATTGTACAGTTAGGATTTTACCAAACAACTCCTTGTCGTAAGCACTTGAAATCTGACCTTTTCAACTGCTTAATTTGCAAAAAGAAAAATGTCTCATCAGTATGAAACAAGAAAGCTTACAGGTTTGCATGGAAAGCTAGTAGTGCCTGATTGTTACATCTAGCTGAAAACTGTACGTCATAAGAATGAGATAAAAATTAGCATGTGGTCTGCATTATTTGATGGAGCTTAGAGTATCCATTGCTCCAAAATGGGATTGTACATCTTTTTTTGATAAATTTGAAGCTGATATGGAGGAAAAAAAGGAAAAAAAAACAAACACAAGAAAATTTAAATACAAACATTCTTCAGGGTAGGGATAAATTTATCATTCAAGTATGCTATAGTTGGGAAGGGGGGAAAGAGATAGTTTTTACAGCTTAGCAAGGCTCAGAAGAGTGTAAAAGAAAGGGGAGACAAGTCAGTCATTCTGTGCAAAGGTGCCTCTAGATTTACAGACTAACATTGGGCTTTGTGAGATGACAATTGGTAGAGCAGTGATAACATAACTGCAGACTACAACTATGAATAATAGTAAGATCATTATCAGTAATTAATCATCATAATTCATATAATAATTAATTGATGATAATGATTATCAATAATCAAGAATAATATCATTCAGGAACTCATTACCTGGCTTCACCCGTAACATGAAGTCAGAATATTCAGATTGGATGCTCGGCTTGGACTGATTGGGTCCTGCTTCTAAATCACCTTGATAAATTATTCAATGGAACATGAAAATTGCTAATGGAAGATTGCAACGAAATAGAAGGCGGCCATTTCTTTAACCCACTAACTGCGGCTGGTGGCAAAGAGTAATATTATATATTGCGAGATAAAAGCCAACTTACAGATAGAGCTGAGTTGCCATAAATCACAATGAGACAGAAATTTTATAGTCAGTCACAGAACTGCAATGATTGAAATTCCCGTCATCCGCAGTTAATGGTTTAAATCTATTTTCTTCTCTTGGCCAAAAATAAGAGCAAAATGTGTCAACATAGATAAAATTCGTGGATCTTTTCCATTAGTCCCCACCAGAAGCTAACATCCATAATTTTCAAGTATGGAAGCTTAAGAAAAAAAAAAAAAAAAAAGAAAACAGAAAATTACCGTACTTGAAGGAATATAAGACCCGCCTTGTTTCCGCAGGGGATATTAATAGAAAACAAACAGAAAATAAATAAATAAAATAAAACAATTTTGCCCGATTTCTTCTCATTTTTCAACAAACCTTTTACTTCTGGCCAATATGGGGTTGGACAACGAAGCCATGAGGAAGGGACAAAGGTCTTATATACCATCAAATACAGTAAGTTGCATTTTTTTTTCCTCAACAAAAAAGACCCAAAATGCCGGGTCCTTTTTCTTGTTCGTGTCTGTAAAAACACAACCTCAAACAAAAACTTCTTGATATATCAATTCCCACTGGATTTGAAAATTTTGGTCAAGCGGGAACTAATGCATAAGCCATATATTGCTAATGTTTTCTTATTTCAAACTTTTGACAGCATTAGCCTCTTCTCCAGACAAGGCTATGCTATAAAAATCTGACATCTTGACTGATCTGAAACCCAACTAAAAAAATATTCAAGAATGGCAGTTCAGGAGAAAGGTTTTGATCCTCTAAGATCAGATTGCAGTTAAAATTTGACCACAGTCTAACCCCACAAATTCAATTTTGTCGAGGAAAAGAAAATGCAGCATTTTTTTTTCTTTAAGTTTCCATATTTTAAAATCATGGATGTTAGCATTTGATTGGGATTAATGAAAAAGCCCAAATGAAGAACTGAAATACGATCATGATTTAAAATGAGAAAAAGATGTAAAAACAAGCAAACAAAAAATTATAACCTCCATACTGAATGAAGTAGTGAGAGAAAGATGTGAGGGGGAGGAGGGAGAGGAGTTTCTCTGAAACTTTGCTACAATAGATAAGAAAAATAGATAAGAAAAATAGATAAGAAGAATAGATAAGAAAAATAGATAAGAAGAATAGATAAGAAAATCAGATAGGAGAATAGATAAGAAAAACAGATAGGAGAATAGATAAGAAAAACAGATAGGAGAATAGATAAGAAAAACAGATAGGAGAATAGATGAGAAAAATAGATAAGAAGAATAGATAAGAAAAACAGATAGGAGAATAGATAAGAAAAACAGATAGGAGAATAGATAAGAAAAACAGATAGGAGAATAGATAAGAAAAACAGATAGGAGAATAGATAAGAAAAACAGATAGGAGAATAGATAAGAAAAACAGATAGGAGAATAGATAAGAAAAACAGATAGGAGAATAGATAAGAAAAACAGATAGGAGAATAGATAAGAAAAACAGATAGGAGAATAGATAAGAAAAACAGATAGGAGAATAGATAAGAAAAACAGATAGGAGAATAGATAAGAAAAACAGATAGGAGAATAGATAAGAAAAACAGATAGGAGAATAGATAAGAAAAACAGATAGGAGAATAGATAAGAAAAACAGATAGGAGAATAGATAAGAAAAACAGACAGGAGAATAGATAAGAAAAACAGATAAGAAAATAGGAGATTTTGTTGGAGACTCAAGTAAATAGAGAAAATATCTTGAAAGAAAAATTACCATTTTGTTAGATTATGATACATTTTCTTTTGTAAAATTATCCTTTTAGCTTTTACTTTGTCTGCTTTCCACATTCTAATAAAGATCTGGGCTCATAAAACTTGTTTCCAATTTGGTAACTTTTGAATTTTCAGTTAAGATGAAAATGGATTCTGATTAGTTCTCCCAAAGTTCTCTGTCTTAATGATACTTCTTTAATATCTGAATTTAGTGGTTTCCAAAATTTTTTACCCAAACCATTTATGAACACAAACACATACCATATATTCTGGTATACAAGATGGACATTCAACTAATTAAGAAAAAAAAAGCCAGCAAATATTGCACAGCAACTAATGCAATAGTATTATAATTCGGTGTCTGTCTTCCGAAGCTCTAGTCCAAGAGTTATGGAACTTGGATGAATTGTAATGAGTAGTAGTCACCCAAATACTCTTATAAACCATTCATCTTATAGTCCAGCATATACAGTAATTCTGTGTTATTCCAGTGCAAGATATTCATCTTGCATTTATATTGATCAGTTTTAGCAGATTAGGAAAAAAAAAATTTTTTTTAAATAAAAAAATGAGAAAAATCCCTTAAGTGAAAATCCGAACAGTGAAGAAAAATGTAGAAGAAAATAAATTTTCCATTTATGGAAATAAAAAAAAAAAAGATCTATATTTGTTTTCTAAAACAATGTGGCAAAATTTGTACCAATTTGATTGATAAATGTCAGAGTTCGACTAACAAACCTTTCTCTGTTATAAAGTAGTTCAGTGGGAACTACACTCTTCAATGAAACAAAAGAATTTAAAAAAAATGAACACACACACACACAGAGTTTAAGATTTCTGTGTTAGCAATTGATCAACTTACAAATCTGATCTAATAGACTTTATGCTGAAGGTGGAAAGTAATACCTTTTATTTAGTAGTTCAAGCACACACCAAGATGTAATAAAAGCTTCAATGACCGAGATTTAGAAGGTTAAAATATTTCACACATTCTTTTATTTACTCAACACTAACTCACTTGTGGATTAGACGGCAGGTTGCAAGCAGGGGTAATGCATTCAACGGACCAAACTAAATGGTAGATGCAGGTTAGTTGTGCAAAGGGTCATTAAGAATGGGATGAGGAAGTGGTTTAAATTCTTAATGGTTATTCAAAAAAAAAAAAGAAAAAAAAAAAGTGAATGATGTTGGATGCTGAGAGAGATAGAGAGAAAGAATGGAAACATGGTTGATGACTGGAGAATAATGGGATAGATGAAATAAATTTACAATGGTTACTACAAAGTGAACACATAATCATGCTGGCGAAGTGACAGGGAAGGTGGGGGGGCTGCAGAGCATGAGATCAAATTAAGTAGAGGAAAGAAGTTACCGTATTTGACGGCATATAACCCCCCCCCCCCCCCCCGATCTTTTTTACCCACCCCAAAATGGTTTGAGAGGTAGGAATAACTTTTATTGTCTAATCCCATATTGGCCAGAACTAAAGAAGTTGAAAAAAAAAAAAATTAAATAAATAAAAAAAGGTTGATAAATGAGAAGAATTCAGGAAAATGTCCCCCCGCCCCACCGTAATTTCTGAAATAAAGCCATCAAATATGGTTGATGACAAAGAAATAAATGGATTGATGACAGAAACAAAATGGATATTTGGGAGTGAGGAAGAGGTCAAAATCAGGAAGTGCTGATGATGAAGGGGAGGTAAAACTCGGAATGGTAGATTGGATTAATTAGGTAAATACTGGGCACAAATGTTCGCAATAACTATTCTACTGCTTCAAACTTGAAATTCTTATCCTATTAATTTTTCTTTTTTTTTTTTTTTTGATTACCATAATTAATTTTCAAGGGATAGATCAGGACCCTTAAGTGCAACCCAATCCCATAAAGTTTATAAATTCAGTGTAAAGGTTTCTTGAATGGAATTTGATTTGAGTCTAAGGGGACTTCACTCTGTCCGGTTTTGTATCACTAGAACATTTTACATTAAATGGGTCGAGTTAATCTTTCACTAAAAATTTAATAGAAACACAAGAATCAATAAGCAATTTTTTTCAAGAATAGTTTTATGATAGTCTAAATTCTAAGACCAAAATTATAAGTTTTGCACATTTCTTTTTGAAGCTGAAAATCAACCGAATTATCTCCCTTGAGGTGTGAAGTCTCCTGGCATCACTGCATTATTGCAGGTTCTCAAAGGGAACCAATGAAATTAATAAAACCAGTCATTAAATTCAATTGGAAGTTTGAATAGTGTATTTATATTATGTTAAAATCCAACCTTTTTTCTTTTTAAAGTATAAATGACCACTCGAAACATTTGTAGACGAGCCTCTTGGCATCCATAGGCTGTATATTTAAAAAATTCCCGAAAAACTTGAAATTCATTTTCAAAAATTTAAAAAAAAAAATTTTTCTTTGAAAATTAATGAAATTATGAATTTATATATGAATATTAAAATACTGAAGAATCTAAAAAAACAAAAACAAAATATTTTTACATAAAAAAAAGAAAAAGGTTCTAAGCTGTAAATTGTTAATTGTGGGAGGATAACACAGACAGTGAATAACCCAATCAGTAACAATTAGAACAATTTGAATAAAGTAATCCCTCAATTTATTAAAATTGTCATCTTTTTAAATTCAAAAAAAAAAATTATGTAATCTGAAGAGGTGCAAGTGGCTTAACATTTAACAGTACAGAATATGGAATCTGCAAACAGAGTTGAAACTTCAGCTGAGAGTTTGTGTTCACCATACACTAATGCCATTGGGAAAGGCATGACTCAATCATTTCTAGCCCAAACTATGGGTAAATAGCAGGTCAGACTCAACGACTATCTTGAACAGGTTCTGATCAAGGAATGTCCAACTCCTTGGTCAACATTGTGAGAGGCAGCAACGGACAGTATGTTCCTGAGAAGTACGGTTAACAGGACACGCGCCAAACTTTGATGGGCCTAACAAGCCAGAAAAGGATTTTGATCAAGTGGAACAAAATAATGAAGGAGAGTAAAAATGGATGGATGAAATAACTTAACCACCATCTCCAACTGCATGTGAAATATCAATTAAAAAAATCATTGTAATCTTTCATGATTTTAGGCAAATATGAACTGAACCTTAATGAACTTATTTGAAAACAAAAGTAAAAAGACGTTGAATGGATTCTTCTTTCTAATGAATGTGTCATTCATAGAAACATTAAGCAGAACCTGTTTTGGGTTTGAGACCCAGCATGGGCTAATCCATGTTAATTTTGCACATGTAATGATACAATTGTAGCTGTGACATCTCGTTTCTTTGTAATGGATTCTGGAATTTTCCCAATGCCAAATGAAGAAGCAACTAGATTTCAAGATGATGAAAAAAATTCTGGTTGAAAAATACACAGAAGATCTTAGACAAATTCAGACACAGGGGCTGAAAGCAAGAGACAACAGAGGGGCATGGGGGGACGCTGGGTGCAGAGTTGAGATCGAGATTATTGTCAGAACCAAAAACAACCTATTTTGTTTTCTTTTTTTAAAACTTTTATGTGGCACTGTTATACAAAAAAATTTGTTTTTCTCAGTCTTGGTTTATAGACATTTGCAAGGTTCCTTAATTGCATGAAAAATACTCCGGGATTTCAGAGGAAAAATTCGACAACAACAACAAGTAGGAGATAAAAAAGAAGAAAAAACCAAAAGAGGATAGACAGAAAGGTAAATGAAACAAAATTTTTAAATTTGTATTGTTCAACTACAAATCATTGCATTTAAAAAAGGAAAAAAAAAAGTGGAAAAGCCTTGACAAAATTGAACCATTATCAATATTTGAATAGTATTTTCTTTCATCTTATAAAGTTGTATTATTACCATAATTATTACTATTCTTTATCAGATGAAAAAAACCAAAAATATAAAAATCATAAGTAGGGTACCAAATCATTGGGGAGAGATAAAGGGTGAATTAAAGGATTTGATTTTCTGTCAGTCATGTGAGCTCTAGTAGCTCAAATGGTTGAGTAGTATCATACATGGACAGCTTTCCAAGGTAAAATAGATTCGAGTTAGTCTCGCCTGGAGCTTTTTTATTGATTTGTGCAATTTACTTACTCAGACCATCAGTCGATAGTAGTAAATTGTGATAGAAAAAGCAACTAAAAGAAACTAAAATGAAGGAAAATACTAGTCAAAAGTTGATGATAGCATTTTGGTTTGTTCTTGACTTTAAAAAGTCAATGTAATTTCTTTTAAATTCAAAATTTTTATATATTTTCAATATAGTCAGTTTTCAATTCATAAAAGAGGAAAAGAATTGAAAGGAAAGAAAAAATTGGAAGAGATATGAAACTCAAGATATTTAAAAAGAAAAAAAAAAAACACCAACAGAAATTATTATTTCTCTGAACTATCATTCTGAAATCAAATGTCTGTTTTCATCCACCTCCAGTCAAACCTTGATCTCTAAGGGGCCAATACCAGAAAGAAAAAAAAGAGGAATTTAATTCATCCCTCAATAAATGACTTAATAGAAATTATAGAAGTATGGAAATATTGTGCAAAACAATATTCTAGTGTGTGAGAAGAAGGAATTTCAAAATTTATTTTACAAAATCAATGTTGAATACATTAAAGTAGGAGACCGCTCTTTTAAACTTTCTTGCTCGAATACTGGAAGATGGATTGTATAACAGATCTATTTTGAAAAAAAGTACCCTAAAAAATGATTTGGATTTTCCACTGAATTAAAATTCACTTCATATAAGATACACATTTAAAACGGATATATGTGAACCCCCACCGTTAGTATTTGGCCATTTTGGGTATTGATTTTCACCCAGGCAAGAGCAGTGTTTTTGAGAGAGGGGATTAATAACAGGTGAACATTATCAGAGGTATCTTTGAAAGTTTTCATTCAAATTACTGGACAAACTGAATATTGAAAGATTGAGCTCTGTTGAGTACAGTGATCCAAGCTAATTCTAAAACCCATCGTTGCTGTAAAAGAAAATATATTTCCCTTAGGTCGAAAAAAAGGCATCATTAGTGGGTCATTTATTGTCCATTGGTCACACAGGTCTTTTCCATGCTCATCCATTTTTTTTTTTGCCCCCAAGCATTAATGAAACATTATGTTTGGAACTTTTGCAGACCACATCTCATTTATTGCTGGCCAAAATTTGGTTTTTCATCCACACTGTTAGTCATGATGTCCAGTCTTTGTCTGATATTCTTACAACAAAGCCATTTAAGTTCGCAAATGGTTTCTTGGATGTCTCCAACATTGTGTTTTTCTTAAGTATTCTGCCCATTAGTGATCTTTCCATGTGCTTTATAGCTTGATTTTTCTCTTGTGCATCATTCTTAGTTTGAGAGCCATTTTCTTGGTTAGGTTCCATGTTCCAGCTTTATAGACGACTAATAGGACGTAGACACTTCTATTTTAGACCAATGGGATCTTGTTTTTAAGAATAGAACTTGCTCTACAGAAAGCTTGGTAACCTGAGGTGATTCTTCTACTGATTTCTCTTTTTGAGGATTCCATAAAGATTCTTTGTCCCCGGCATTTGTAGTGATCTATTTTCTTCAGATTTCTTTCTTTCGATTCTGATAGTCGTGATTCTCTCCTTGGTGTATTCGTTACGTGAAAATTAGCGTAGAAGAAGCACTGAAGATGATTATCAAAAAAGTTGTCCCCCCTTGCAAGAAATTCTTGAAAAATGCTTCAGCTCGGGATTTTGCCAAGGGGAACTACTCTTGTTTTCAATTGTTCCATCTACATAATTGAATATTTTGGCTTATTTTTTGTAAGTTAGTGGATCAGGGGTTATAATTCTTTACGTTTGATGCCTGAGAATTAAAAAAAATAATTTTTTACCCTCTGATTATGACAAAACGAAATCTTGGATACCACTATCTAACCATAATGTCTACAAAAACAATGTTTAATTACACAACATTATGTGTGTGAATGTGAGAGTAATATATCGATATATAATTTCAAATCAAATCTAAGATTGAATCCATAATTAGACTTACAAATATTCTAAACAAGAAACAGTCATTCTGCATCTTGGGTTCATGTATTATCTATCATATTGCACACGTTTAATATTCAAATTGTGGTTCCTTCAAACAACCAGATAGAATCCATATCTGAGGTGCAGCATTGAAAACCAATTCTTCATTCAATATTCAAATAATCCAGGGACAAAATCCAATATTGGTGTTACTTCTAAAATGGAAATTTGAATCAATACTAAGGGAAACTGTTGAATTGGGATTTTAGAGGCCTGTTGGCTATAGATACTGCGACACCCCAGTAACATTTTCAAAACAAAAGTTGAAAAATTGAATCTTTTTATAAACATTTGTTTAGCATAATTTATTGGACATAAATTGTAAGTTCTTGAGAAAATCCTTTTCAGCCAGTTGCCATGAAAAAAACAAGTTGGCTTTTAGTCATTCTTAGACGCACACACATATAGATATATTATATAAAATGTATTAATTGAGCCCTCATTTAAGTAGATAATTTAGAGTACTTATGCTTCAATAGACTTATTCCCTGGAGGCCTTCCAGCCTGAAGGGGCCTCAGGGCTACAGCTCCTGAAGCCAAGGTCTTAATCCAGCATTGATGAGGGGATCCACTGTTTGCAGCCTTGACTATGTAAATTTCTTTCCAATTTCATTTTGTGTAGGAAAAAATTGGAATCAAGTAAAATCAAATATCAATATCATCTGTTTCAATAAGAAGATGGGAGAGAAAATATAATGAAGGACAAGCCTGCCTTCTGCAAGGTCAAACTCCTCTTCTATTCCATCTGAAGATGATTACACCATTGTATGTATAATAAAATTTGTAAATATATAAGACCTGTCAGTTTAGCTCAGTTGGTAAGAGCCGTCAGGCAATCATTAGGTTGTGATATCAAATCATGGTAGGGAAATGCTAATTTCATATCTGCTTGGTTTGACGGGATAGACAACAGTGAAGAGTTCAATCCCTTAGATTTGGTGAGGATCCTTCTTGATATAGAGGAAAATAAAATCAACTCAAACTTGGACTGGAGTTGGACAATATTCTCTCGGTTTTAATCGAGAGACAGGAAGCACAAGCATTTCAGGTGAAATTTTGAATCACCACCACCCATATATATTGTGTAGGGTGTGACCAATGAATAAATTATTTCTCTTGTCTTTTGTTGGACTGTGGGTCCGAATTTTCAAAAAAACAAGTGGGCACAAACTAGTGACCGATTTAGCATAAACTCACATTGAATTTTGAGCCCTCCCAACTAAAAAAGCATATTTCCGTAAGGAATTTACAAAAATGAAAAAAAACTTTTTACTTTACTCATAGAGGAGTGTGCGCCAAATTTCAAGTTTCTATAATGAATGGTAAGGGCCGGGCAAAGTCAAGATATATAGATAAATACACAAAAATGTCAGAACAAATGAATAACCTTAACCCAACAACAGTGATAAAACCGGTCTGTTGTGGGTAGCAGGGATTAAAAATATAATGGGAAGAAGCCATGAAGAAAGGACAGAGAAGTAAGAGAACTGGAATCTTATTGAAGGTGCAGCTTGCATTTTATGCTATAAACCAAGATAAAGAAAAAAAAATAGAAAAACACTTTATTTTCTTTTCTTCCCATTTTTCTCTTTCTCCTTGGATGTTGAGGATCTTGCAGCTTTTAAATTTCCTGCCTGATATAAGTATAAGAGATATATATATATATATTTTTTCTTTTTTTTTTTTTTTTAAAGCTCTGCATTTTCTCCTACCCTTACCTGCATATCAGTCTCCTCTTTTCCAGATTTTAAGGTTACGTCTGGGGCCTTGGGCGTTACGATAGGCATTGGTGAACGGGGTTTTATGGGACCACTCGATACTGGAGGGTTAGGCCTCTTATAAGGACTAGTACTCTGTTGAGGCTTCACTGGAATTGTAGAAGAAAGTTATGGTCAAATGAAATGTTAAGTCAATATCACTAAGTAATGAACTGTCACTGAACCATTTTTTTAATAACTTATTTTTGACAATTTCAATGATCGACTAGGTTTTGAAAAAGGAATATAAATGACAAAAAACACCTCTCTCCATGGATATCAGCTTCTTTTTCTTTAACGGACACTTTCATTTATTAAAAGGTAGGTCAGATAACAACTTATATTGCAGCAGCATTCATATCAAGGCTAAAGTGGGAGTTCTCGAGGGGTACAAAAATTGATTTTAAAATTTCTATCAACCCACAGCAATCACACTTCTGGATTCATAAATTAAACTAATTTGTTTTTTGTCTTTAAAAAAAAAAAAAAACTGATATTAGGCTTCTAAATTTTAAAGAGCTTTTTAATATTAGTCAAATTACTGGAATGTACATTTAAAGATAATAAAATACAATTTGACATATTTCTTCTTAAAAAATATCTAAAAAGAAAAAAAAAAAGGTCAATACTTCATTACATTAAATGTAGTGCTCTGATTGGATACAGAATACTTCCTCCTTTTTAGACTGTTAAATGTACCAATTTTAAATTATTAGCAAATAATATGAAACAGTTTTAAGTCGATTATAATAATACCAACACTGAAAAAAAATTGAAGAAAAAGAAGCTCTACTTCCTTCAAGTTCTCCCTATTAGCCTTGGCATTAATGAAGCAGACAACAAGTTACTGGCCAAGCTTAATGTTTTTTTTCTTTTTTTTTTTAACAAAATAAAAATAAAATTGACGGTGAAGTGCTGAAAATTTTAAATATTTTTTTTTAAGGCTTGAAGAAAAATAGTTATACTAGTTGATGGGCTGTTCAGTAATAAAAATAATTTTGCAAATACCCCTGAACATTTAAGAAAAAAGGAAAAAGCAATACATGTGTTTACATAGATGATAATATTGAGATGGGTGGATGAATGGGTGGGTGGGTATAGCAGTACAAAGATGAACGATTGATGGGGTTGGGGGAAAAAGACAATGGGAAGGAAATTTTGCAAGGAAGAAAAAATGGTAAATAAGATGCAGAGGAATTAGAATGAAAATGAAGAGAGAAAACCAAAAATCTCAAAGAGATGCCAACTCAAAACAGAGTAAAAAAATTCCTGTCTTTTTGTATCAAATGGAAATCTCATTCAATCAATAGGAAATCATGGATTTCATGAAAAGAAAGAAAGAAAAAAAAAAAAAAAAAAAGATTGATGAAAATTGTTAAAAAAAGTAATTAAAAAAACTGATTTGACACTTATTTCTTGGTTGAAGAAAATTCCCTTACTGTGCTTAGAAAGGATTTTAAAATATTTTTTCTCCAGTGTGAGTGGGTGTGAGTGCACCTAATCTAAATTCATACAAAAAAATTTTTTTTTAAATAAATAAATAAAAAAAATTTAAAAAAATAAAAAAATAAAAAATTGAAAAAAAAAAAAAGAAAAAAGAAAAAGAAAAAGGGAATGAAAAAGAAAAAAATGCACTCAAATGGCTCCAATTGTAACTTTCCAACTTTTCCCAAAACAAGATTTTGACTTCATTTCTACATCATTCAAAAACAATGTCTTCTGGTAATTGTGAAGACAGAAATGATGAGAGAAATAGTAAAGGATTTTGATGAGTTCTTCAATGAATTGTCTACCTAAAATAGAAAATATCCCAGTAGAATTTAACAGCATACACCTTGTGCCAAATTATAGCCGAGAGAGACCGGGATTTGTGGTGGATGAAGGAAAAGGATGAAGGGAATGGGAGATGGTAGAGCATAGATAATGCAGAGTACGGGGTTAGGAGAAGCATAAGGCCAAGGTGCACTTTGTGGACGATATTAGAAGCTTAGTGATTAGATGCTGAAATGCATTGTTAGCTAACAGACATAAAAGCAAATACGGGTTTGAACACAACATTTTGTCACAAAAACCTCTCAAGTAAACTGCAATGTGAAAAGAGCTTGAAAATTTTTCTCTCTCTCTCTTTTCCCAAGCCGATCTTTCTTTGAATTATCACCTTGATGAGTGAAGAAGAGATGAAAGCCAAATAGTCACAATGTCTGAAACATTGTGACTATTACAACCAAGATGAGAATACTAATCTGAGTAAATCTGTGTACAATGATTTCTCAATCTCAGAAATTCAGACAAAAATTGGAGAGATACTTATCTACAATGTTATGAAATCTTTTTGGATTATGTTATTTTGTAGTTTAACAGAATGATAATTTTAAATATCAGTATTTGATAGCACATAAAGGCAATTTTTTTTCCTCTTCAAAAACCAAAGAGCCTTCTGAGTGTAACCCCCCATCCTCGGTCAAACCTTGTGTTGGCTAGTAAGTACCAAGTATACTAAACCTTTTTTTTGAAGAATATTTCCAATTGATAAAAGATACCCTATATATCATAAAATACATTAAATAACAAAATCTGTAATAGTACACACAAGCTTTAGTATTCCTTTGCCATTACAAACAAACACAGTTAAAATCAAACCAGAAGTAGTTTGAATTTCTCAGGAGTTGGCATTCCTTTGGAGACCAAATACATACACAGTCATACACACAAGCAAACATCTCCAAATATTTTTCAGAAGTTAGTGAAGTTAGAAGACAGAAAAAGAGAGAGAAAAAAAAAAGGTTAGGAGAAAAATTTAGTTTGTTAACTGAAGGAATGAAATGGAAATTACAAAAAGTCACTCAAGATTGTGGCAAGATTATGTCCACGTTGCCTATCAAATGCTCTTTGCAGCTGAAACTGACCAGAGGCCAACTCTTTATTGGTTCCTTTTGCAAGATGCAGTCTCACATGCCTCACAGACTGACACAGACACAGACGAAAACAATCACTGATAGAGTGTGACATAAAACAAAGTTACTTGGACATCAAAACACAGTTGGAAAAAAAAAAAAAAAAAAAAAAAAAAAAAAAAGAAAAGTGTCCCAAAATGGAGGCCAGATTATTAAGGGGAATTACAAAAAGCAGACAAACACCATCTTTTATACAACAAGCACAAAAAAATTACACATTTCTATTACAGAGCAAATTGCAACATAGGAAAACCATGCAATTAAAGCAAATATTTGCCATGTTCAAGCATAATTAAAAACAAAAAAATTGTGGAAAAAAATGGTGTAAGAGTACTGGTTAACAAGCTCAACTCAACAATTCTATTCAGAATATAAGATGGGACTCAAGCTGCATATTTAGTTAAAAATAAAACTGACCTCAAATTAGTTGAAAAAGTCATTAATGCAGATCAGGATAGCAACTAACGAGCAGAGGAACATATATATATATACATATATTTGACACTATTTGTAAGCAGGTAAATCTGATGGTAAAAAAATCCCTATTCACCATTAAAAGAACTGATTCACCTGTCTTTTCTTTCTCAACGTAAGAGTGCGACAATTATGTGTGTGTGTGTGTATGTGTACGCATGTACAGCCATAAATCTAATGACTCAAATTAGCTGAAATGATCCTCCAATATGAGGTAAGGGAAAGGCGGTCATAGAGTAGGGTTAATATTTGTATATAGAAGAGGGGAAATCAAGAACTGTAGCTATTTTCAGAGAACTCAAATTTGCAAAATCAAATTAGAGATCAGAGGAGCACATAAGCTTTGGAATTTTTTGATAAATGAAGATCAAAATACACGAAAAAAACCTTCCTGTCTTGAAATGGTAAATTACCAGAGCAACACTAAATAACTGCAAAATGACTTTGAATTCAAATAAGGGGGAAAAAAAAAGAAAAAAAAAAAAGAAAAAATACATGCATATATTTCCAAATAAGAGAATCCTCACGGCCAACCATATACTTCAAAATAAAAAACCAAGTCATGGTGGATTGAACCATAGGATGTTGTTAGTGTTTTTCAGGAGAAATACCAATACAATGTATGATGTCAGAAAAATGATCACCATAGAATGTTCAAGACTCAATAAAAACAAATGGAGAAATTAGAACTAAAATGATCAGAATGACCCAAGATTACAGCAAAAATAGAGAAGTGGATAGAAATTCATCATAATCCAATTTAAATCAATGCTTCAAGTGTTTATCTAGAATAGCATCCACGTTTTTTTTCCTGACCTTGATGATGGCCGAAAATGTGATTGCAAGCACTACATCATAAATGTTTGGACAATATTTAAATTCATTGGATCCAGATAGATGTTCTCTGGAGTGTAAAGAAAATAAAAAGTTTTAAAAAATCCGAAAAACAAACGAACTAAAAAACATTCCTTGGCTATCATTTTTAATCAAAACTGTATCAATGAAAGACTGCTCTACGAATATATATATATATATATATATATATATATATATATTACAGACACACACACAAAATACCCCAAACATCTCCGTTCCCTCTGATACAGGTATCCCCCGCTTTTCAAAAGTTTGCTTCGTGCCATCTTTCTTTTTACAAAAAAAAGAAAGAAAGCAAAAATAACGTTCATCTTTAATTATTATAAATGCAGCACACACCCGTTCTCTCCTACACCCTAGTCTCCTGTACTTCCCACCACCCCAACCTCCAATAATTTAGCAGAACTAATCAACATTTTTGGGGGTATGGGAATGTTTGAAAAAACTTCCTATATGAATTAACAGTAATTGCTTTGCTTTATGCAATTTTGGCTTATGAAAGGGTTTTCTTCCAGAAAGCTCTACTTTCAGATAGCGGGGAAACCTTAATATAATCTAATGATATAGATTACATTCTTGTCAATTTACTGAGCACAAAATACTCAGTCATTCATTCTTACACAGATAGCTAATTAAAAGAAAAAAAATATGTTTCTTTGGCACCAAGAATTAAAACTGAAAAATATTGTGAATGATTAAGTGCAGGGGGATAAAGTGCAGACATACACACAAAGAAAGGAAATGTTGATGGGGGGAGGGGTGATAAGACTTGCATGACTCAATGCCACTGGACAGATGACATCAAAGCTGACAATGAGCAACCAATTGTGGATGGGACGGGTGGTCAGCAGAAGTAGCAAAGTGAAAGTACAAGAATTGCAATAACATATCAGATTAACGATTCGGACAAAGGAAGTGTGGTATGTCAAAAGGGAGGTAAGTTAAGTGCAAAGGATGCTGGGATGGGGTGCAAAGAATGCTGGGAAATGCTACAAGTCTTAAATCCAGACTTGGATTTTAATTACTCTCAATGTGATATTCTCTTCAGACATCAGTTATGTAAATTTATAAAGTTATAAGATTTTTTTTTTAATTTGCTTTTGCCGAATTCTTTTCCAAAAAAGCTTCTTGAATTAAAATAATATGGAAGATTTATACTGTGAAAACAACTTGCTTGTGTGTGTGTGTGTGTGTGTGTGTGTGTATACAGATAACTGAAGTCACCCACCAATTGTCCACACCCACCAGTTGGAACCTCTATGTCACTTCGGTCGTTCATTTATCCACATCTATAAAACACTATGTGTAGCTATATATTCGTATATTTTTTTTGTATTTCAATGAGCCAAGTCAGTGCACTGAACCTAGGCAGAGGGCTGGGAAATGCTTCTCTGATCCTTGGCAGAGCATACAGATACTCTGATCCAGAGCAGATGTGCTGATCCATATGTAAATGATCCCGTCATTAATTGAATTTGATTATATAAGTAATTTGAAAATCAAACATCATCTCTCAGCAATTCCTTCAACAGCTAAGAAACAAAATGCCACTAGAATGTATAAAGTATGATTAAAAAATGCAAAACCATCAAAAAATTGAATGATAATGCTTAATTAAAAAAAATTCAAATGATATTACATCTAATAATACCAGTTAATAAAAAAATTTTAAAAAAGCAAGAGAAATAAGATGGAAGATGTACCAATCAACTTCCTTTTAGAAATCAAAATATCATAACCAATACCAGTGAAAATGAAGCAGGTGAAGTGAGGAAAGAAGGAAAAAAAAAAACACTAGTAAAAAAAATTTATGTTTTTTAATAGTTACTTTTATCCTGATTTACTTTACTCGTATATAATTTGAGATTTTAGATTTCTGAAGAATAATGAATGAGATAAGATATCAGTGTCCCCCAAATTCCAACTGATAGCACAAGGAAGTCAATGATGTCTGTGGAGTGCAACAAGTGGTGGGCCAGTAGCCCTCGGCCAGTAAGTAAAGTTTTTAGATTTTTAGCGAAGCAGAGACACGATGAATATGCAGTCAGATATTGGAATAAAAATGATGAACATTTCCCAGCAGATTTTTCAACAAGCTTTCACAGGAAAACAAAAGAATCAAATAAAAGGAAAAAAGAAACAAAAAACAAAACAGCTCAGAGGAGTGCGTATCTGCTTGATTAGAGTCTTCAAGTAATCAGGGGACATTTGCTCTTAACAAAAGCCACAAAAACAACCACTATGAAATCGATCTAGATTATCTAAAACATTTTTCCAACTCCTAAAAGTACTGGCATTACTCGGACCAAAAACAACCACTGAGGTTCAGTTTATTTTATCTGGACCACACACACACACACACACAAACTAATTTACTAGCCCTTTCATTATTACTATATTCAACGGCATATAAAGCCTCTTTTTTTTTCTCTCCAAAAAGTGGCTCAAAAACCCTACATTGTCCTAAACATGACCTGGTGTTAAAAAATGTCGATTAAATGAGAGGAATTCAGGGATATGCCTTTTTTTCATAGTTGCTACTGAAATAAGTCTTATAAAGCTATTAAATATGGTATTTTCAAACTAATATTATACACAGTCCTAATTTCTAAACTAATATTCTTGGTCCTAATTTCTGAACTAGTCTGAAATTAATAATGAGATGAGGACTGTATATGAAGGGCTCCATGACAAAACGCATTATATGTCAATTTAGAAGAAAATGAGAAATCCCCACATCCTAGTTGCTTTTCCAGAGTATTATCTATGGCTATTTGCCTGACTTTTGCTGCAAAACACATTTTGAGCCTTCTTATGGATCAAGAAAAAATTGCATTCTGTTTTAAAAATGAATTACACAGGATTACCATTTTCCCTTTCTTCTCATTTCTAGAAATTTGCATATAATGCACTTTGTCATGGAGCCCTTTATATAGTTCTGAGTAGAATAGAGATATAGTAGTGTATGGTTGAAACACTTGCTTCATTTGCTTCTACTTTGAATGATCTTATTCCAAAGTAAGAGCAGATGAAGTAGGAGCTTCACCTGTTATTGTTCCCAGATTGGACAAAGCTCCAAGACTGCCCATTTTTCTTGGAATGCATCTGTGCAAAATAGGAGCTTTACCTGTACTTGTAAGCGTATCAGGATTCTCAAATATGCAGATGAAATAGTTGAATTTATGCATCTTTGAGTCACATATAAATTTAAACTTGCAGATATTTCTGGATTACGAATAGATATGTAAAGCAGATTACTCTTCTGACAAACAGTCTATGTTATCCTGAATTATTTCTATTAGATGAAGCATGGTCATCCATTATTCATTTTTAACCAATATTTTCTGTCATTTTTTAGTTGCTTCTAATTGTAAATTTAGATCATCAGTCTATCGCAGGAGGTAAACAGTGAAACTAAACGAGACTAACCCTTTTTTACCTAGAGAAGCTGCCTATATATGGCACTGCTCTACAGACTGAACCACTGGAACACACAACTCAATATACGATTCATTTTTGTTGACTTGAGCAGTTGTTTTTGAGCAGGAAAAAAGAAAAAAAAAAAACAAAAACATTCCAGAACACAAATTTCTAGAATTTCCCTTTCATTTTTCACTTCCCTCCCCCATGACTTTCAGGCAGATACTAACTCTTCATAAGTGAATTCTGTGCACCATATATCATCACCATCAGCATGTGAATTTTTTTTGCCTACCTAAATGCTTGGGGATGGGATTGCCAAGGACATTTTGTGATGGAGGTCCTGGGACCGAAAAGCCTCTCAGTGGGTTGGCAGGGCCTGATGCAATGGTGGTGCCAAGGGGCTGTCGAGAGGGTGGTGAGGCACCCCCTGCACCAAAGGCACCAGAGCTGCCATCACCTGCAGAGGAGGAGGTGGAGGTAGTGGTAGTAGTAGTATTGGTGGTGGTGAGCTGGGGTTCAGGTTGGAGTACGGCGTACTCATGAGAGGTCACGCAAGGGGCATGATCACCCCCTAAGTGCAGAGATGGAGGTAAGTACGATTCAGGTGAGTGAACTGTTGAGCAATAACCTGGAAATGAGAAATTTCGGAAGAACCATCTTTCAGTATTTCGGAAGAAAAAATTCAACAATGAGATGTAGGGAAGTGGGGGGGAAGGTTGGCTGAATGGTGGAGGAGGGGAGGGTTGATTATTATAATCATTTTTTTTTTTAATCATTTGGTATATCAACGAGCACGCATAAATGTAAAGATGCACAAAGAAAAAAATTACAAAAATAGATAATTCTTTTGTCGTGAGATATCAATAACAGACATATTGGCATTCTCTTTATTTTCATATATCTTTAAATCAATGTGGAAAATACCTGACAAAAAAAGTTCCAAGACAACAAAACAAAAAAAATACATACAAGCTCAAGATAATGAAGACCTGAAACCTCAATTCCTAATAAGATATATCCACTATAATAATGAACTGTGATTTTCATTTTTCTTTCTATAACTGACTTATTAAATCAAAGTTAACAAGTTTGCTGATAAAAAAATCTACGCACCATTTGAAGCAATGGACTGTTCAACATTATTTTATTTAAAAGAAACTAAATATATCACAAAGAAATTAATATACCAATGAATTTTTCCCATAGGGAATAGCTTGTATATTAGGTGTGTGCTAAAGTTTCCAACAAAAACTTGGTTTTCAATTGTGAATCCAGTCTTAATTTTTCAAAAATGGGCACCGGGAACTTGTGCAAACACCTTGTAAAAATCTTGAACCAACAAAATCAATAATCAGATACCTATTCAAGATCAGTAGGCTATGGATTATGGTAATATATTGTAATCTTTGAGTAGTAATGGCTGATGAAATTTGGAAAAAAGAAAAATCAACTAAAAAATTCAAACTAAATCTACCAATGCTAATTTGTCTGTTTATTAATAATAAAGACTTATGAAGTGGGCTTCAAGGGGAGGTAACTTGTACTGAGAAGTCAAAATCCCTAATACCAGAAGAATCCAGTACAATCTAAAAGAGATATACTTGTAGTCCTCAACATTTTTGGAATGCTTATTTCATGAATTATCTCTTTAGCATATTTTGTGCTCCAGATCCTTTTAAATATGAGAGTGAAAGTAAACTGCCCCAATAACATCTTAATTATAATATCCCATTTCATCCTTTTGTAATGAATAGAAGATACAAATTGTAAAAAAATCTTGTATTAAACCAACAATATATCAGCTAATAACTAAGTGTAAGGCTACAGACTCATCAAACTACCCTCATCTAATTATACAAATTATTAATTCAATCTTTTTTCGGCTACTTTTTATTGCAACTTCCAGATCATCATTACGTGTCATCTAATCATTTCTATCTGAATTTCTGACATGATAAGATGTTACTATCATGGGATAATTCTTTCGGACTAGTTACATGTCTTAGTTGAATTATTCCTACCTGAGCTATTTCAAAATAATTCAGCCCTCTCATGGACTTACGTGTATTACCTTCACAATTTAAACTAAGTACATGCACATATCACACATACATCCATACACATACCACTTGGCATGTCACATAGAATCACCTGAAAACTGCAGACAGATGAAAATGATTTCATGGTTTTAAAAAAAAACTGATACAAAGAAACTAAAAGGAAACAATGTGCAGAAATTAAATGATTTGGAAGGACGGAAGGAAGGAAAATATATATAAAAAAAGCAAACATTGAAAGCAAAGGAAATCTACAGAGATGCAAGCAGCAGCAGCAGCAATCATTTTCAACACCACAAAACTCACAATAATAATAATAATAATAATAATAATAATAGAAGCAATAATGATAAAAGTCTACAGCAAAGTACCACAGCAACAACATCTACAGTCACTACCACCACTACGGCAACTACAACCACTTATTAAAGGGAGAGAGAAAGACAGAGACCAAGTCAGGAAGAGACTAGACCAAAGAAGCAAGGGGAGACAACACACACACGCACAGCCACATAGTGTAGACGGTTACAAAAGACACACAGGATTTATCATAATTATTATTAAACAAAAGATACATGCCATAACCAATTCTACTTAGGTAGGGCTCGTCAAGAGAATCACCAAGGTTGGGGTCGTCATCATCCAGAAGGGCGAGTTTTTCTGCCAGAATTAAAATAAATTCAAACATGCAGACAGACATGCAATTTGGTGATATCACGAGGAGGGTTGTGATGGAGGGTACGAACAAAGAAAATAATGGAAAAATGAAAATAAAATAAAAATAATGATAAGATACAGTCAGAGAAACAGTCACTATAGAACGAACGTACCAGTACATTGGCAACGTAATTAACTGATGACAGTTAATATACTTTCTGGTCATTTTCCCCTCTAATCACGAGTTACGCCCCTTGAATACCAGTAAAAGTTCAGAGTGATTTTAAGAGATGAAAACATTCAATTTATATTAATATTCTGTGATTAAATGGTAAGTCAGATAATGCTGTTTCTCTAACTATGACTTAAACGGAGGATGGAATATAAAACAAAATGGAAGTGAATGGCTTATATTGAAGGATGAACATCTCAAATGAACACACAAACAAAACATGGAACAGACTCTCAGGTAAATGCCAACCTTCATTTGTAAAGGGAATTTCTATCAAGCTCCTTATATTTTACAATGAGGAGATATCTCCTAAATTATCATGATACGAAAAAATAAACAATTAATAAATAGTATATAGACATAAAAAAAAGCATTGAAATGTATTATAAAGAAAAAAAAAAAGAAAGAAAAAAAAAAAGCCCTGATTATTTAAACGAGATTGAACTAACCAATCAATGAGACAAATGTTTTGGTTTTTTTTCATCTTTCATCAAGGTGTAAAGCTATTGAAGACAGTCAAAATAAAGAAACCCATAGCTGGTTCTGTGACAATCATTTCAAACTAAACAATATTTACCGAGGGGAAAAAGTTCTAGACAAACTATTGCTAAAAACTTATCTAATGTTAGTGAGCAACTGGCTTGTTTGAATGATGTATTGGAATACAAAAGACCCTTTTTTAAGCGAAGAGGTTGACAAATGATTTTGCTGCATGGCAATGCCAGTTCTCTTGTTGCAAATGCAAGACAAGAAAAAATCATGGAGCTAAGATGAGAAATTCTTCCACAAGTGGCATATTCTCCTGACGTCATTCTGACTCTAATGTCTTTTGCACCAGTCATGTTATCAAAACAAACAGACGAAAAAGGATTAGATAATTTGTTGAGTTATGATTAAGTTATAATAAATAAAAAAATTATAGAAAATGATAATCTAGATCTATGTTTGAAGAGAAAAAAAATTCCAGTGCTTCAACATCGAGTCGAAACCTCTAACAATCAGACAGATAGAACAGCAGTCAGAGAAAATGAAATGTCACAATTACTATTACAGAGACAGAACAGTGTAAGCAGAAAATTTAAGTATTTAAACTTGCTCTCTTATCCACAAGAACAATTCTACAGGTAAGTCTATCGTGAGAAAATGGTTTCTAGATGATTTTATTTGAAAGATTTCGAAAAATACCACAAAAATACGACAGCTATTGAGTATGAAGATCATAAAAGAACCAGAAATGGAGTGGTGAGAGGGAAAGAGTAACACTTTTCTTGATGTTAAAAAAGAAAAAAAAAAGAAAGAAAAAAAAAATTCTTTAGTAGGCTGTACTCGGTTCAAGACCACATTCTACAAATTTGTTTCAATCATACACACACGGCAAACATACAAAAAGATACATAGAAGTTAGATCTAAACAAAGTTAATTGTATGCAAAACGAACAGGTTAGATTGTTAGAAATTAATTTATCAACCCCTAAAAAAAAATAAAAAATAATGGCAGCAGACAAAGAAAGCAAGTTGAAAAAAAAAAAAAAAAAAAAAAAAGGACTGTTAGTAATTTTAGTAAATAACTTTTCAGCAGTTAATTATATGAAATAATTATCAAACAAAAAAGATTCTCCTAAAAGTTTTCAGAAATAGAAGAAAATGAATACGCAAAATAGTAAAAAAAGCAGGCAGACAACTCAAAGACAGTTGCATTGATTTGATGATTAATACAAAAGGAACAAATCTGAAGAAATAACCTTTAGTGCTTCTTATTTCATACCAAGGCCAGTTAAAAGGTGAGGAGGTGTTGAACTTAGTCTCTTTCCCAGATGAAAAAGAGCCATGCAAGAAGTAACCTTTTCTAGACTTATCTATCAGAAAATAGTTATTATGGCTTTCTTTGAATGTTTACAGTAGATTAACTCTTTTCAAAAGGATTGGCCGGATTATTTGTTTACTGAATCCGGCTACTTGTTCTGTGATATGATGGAGTTTCATGCTTAAAAACACCTTTATGGTGAGCCTGAGCATGATCCTACCTGAATACATATATGGCACAGAGGGTTAACCTGTGTAGATCACAATTTAATTTAAAATTTGATCTGGAGAGAGTTTAGTTCTTTTTCTAATGTTATGGCTTTTTGCACCAAATTAAAAATCTCTCTACTCCCCATCCTGAAAAACAGCCTTGGTATCAATAAGATGAGCTATAAAATGAAATGGTTATTCTCAAAAGTTGTCCCTTCAATGACCATTAGTAATAAGTAGCCTTGGCAGGCAGAAGCGCTGGAAGCACTAACAAATGCCTACTATTTGAAATAAAGATAATTTCAGGAGGTTGTAAGTTTTAAACTGTCAAGTACACAAAATTTTTTCAGTTAAATTATTTTGAGAAATAAAAGATTGTAAGTTTAAACATTAAAAAAAAAAATGATAGAGAGAGAGAGAGTATGGCAAGGTGTAACAAGAGTCAGAAAATGTCCATTTATTTGTCATCAAGTTGAAAGATACCTCATCTTGCTTTAGTCTGGTGAAATAACTTAATATGTATTTCTCATCTCAATAGAACACACTCATTCCTACCAATCTAAATATCTTAATCTAACCTAGCCCTTTTTTCACTTGAATTAAAAGGTAAAATATTGGTAGTGTTAATCTATTTCATTTCATTGAATTTGTTAATGCTAAAAATGGATGAAAAAAAAAAGAAGAGAATGAAAAAAATGAAAAAAAAGAGAAGAGAATGAAAAAAAAGAGAAGAGAATGAAAAAAAAAGAGAAGAGAATGAAAAAAAAAGAGAAGAGAATGAAAAAAAAAGAGAAGAGAATGAAAAAAAAAGAGAAGAGAATGAAAAAAAAAGAGAAGAGAATGAAAAAAAAGAGAAGAGAATGAAAAAAAAAGAGAAGAGAATGAAAAAAAAAAAGAGAATGAAAAAAAAAAGAGAAGAGAATGAAAAAAAGAGAAGAGAATGAAAAAAAAGAGAAGAGAATGAAAAAAAAAGAGAAGAGAATGAAAAAAAATGAAGGGAGAAACAAAAAAACAGGAGGAAGGACAAAAAAAAAAAAAAAAAGTTGAAGTAAAAATATAAAGACAAATGGCAAGTATCTAATGATATAACATTCGATTATCAAAAATAATTTCAGTGAGTTATACCCTGGTCCCTGATTCATTAAACTAGAATTTTACTGCTGACTGATGTTACACCTGACCTTAAAAGATTTCTTAGAGAAAATAAAATGTAAAAAAAAATTGTTCAAATTGGTCTTCAGACACAATTTATGAATTGATATGCCTAAAAATATTCAAGTTGCACACATCCTGAAGAAATGATGTTTAAAATGTAAAGAAACCAGGATTGAAATATTGTTGGGAGGAATTTTAGTGAGAAAACTGCATAAACAGTAATACTTTTTTTCTATATTTTTTAAAACAAGGGGAGAATGTCTTGCAATATTGAAGCACACAAATAATAGAATTAAGATGAATCAACTAATTTACAAACTGAATGAGTAGAAAGTAATAAGAATAAATAATATAGGCAGTAGCACAGTTACTTTAGTAGGCTTTTGTTAATCATCCAGAAATGAGTCGTGTGAAATGGACCAGCCTTTGAATCACTGCCATCTTAGGACATGAAATGATCAGGAAAAAAGGAAAAATTCTGATCTAGTGTCTTTTGCAGTCTCATAGGGAATTGAATTCTTCTTCATTAAGGGAATTCTGTGAAAGACGGAAAATGGGAATTCGAAAATGCAATATCCAGTGAATACAGTGGATGAGTGAAAACTTCTCAGCCAAGCTGTGACAATATTTGCCTGGTCACCAAAGAGATATACAATCTGGTGTTTCAACATTATTTTCTTATAATCTTGCTCTCATAAAAACATTAAAAAAAAAAAAAGTAAAATAATTACAAAGATTTTTATCTGAATTTCTGAGATGAAAAATTATTTTTATCCACCGATTCAATCAGACTATTTTGGTTGTTACAGTGACAACACTTCAGCTGTCATACCCTCAAGCCATCTTCTGACATCTGATATAATTAGTAACCTTCTGGAGATTTCAAAACAAACTCTTTATTCAATCCATGAGAGTAAATTTTTCTCATTCTGCTGATCATGCCAGAGGATATTTCTTTATCAGTCAATTCTTCCTAGTTAATCCTTGAGATGTTGTTTGTCTGCTTCTTCCACTGCACCAGAGTATATGATTTTTTCCACCTGCCTGGCCAATTGAGTTCAATCCCTGGTTCAGGTAGTGTAAAAAAAGTCATATACTCAAGATTGCGTGAAACATTTTAAGCATCATTTGCTATGGATTGTGCTCTTTGATATAACCATTCAAACAATTTTTTTTTCATAACAAAAATATTAAAAAAATCATAGAAAAGAGGTAGTGTGCTTATTGTAAGCATGTTTTCTTTTGGCACGTCTCAGGAATTCATGTGTCTCACCTCGATTGATTTGCTGAGGAACAGGTCTTACTTGCAGGACTGCAGGGAGGGGAAGATGATGAAAATAAAACCAGGGATAAAATGAGATTAGGGATGGAGGGTAAGCCAATAGTTAAAAAAAGAAATTAAAAAAATTGAAAAAAAAAAAAAAAAAAAAAAAAGGGTTAATGTGAAGTTACCATACTGCAAAAAGGTCAAGATCTTTTTTAATGACTATTGTGATGATGGTATATGTTAGGCCAAGTCATTGGTAGTTGGGGTGATGAGATGTACAGAAGATGAGTTTTAGAGAGAGAGAGGAAGGGGTGAGTGCTGCCTCTAAAACAGATTGCCATTAACAACCTTTTCCCATGGAAGTAAAAAAAGTGGCATCAAGAGAACTTTCCAAAAACAGGGGATACCTGTTTATAAGTTATAATCTGTTCTTTCTGATTTCAGTAGCAAAATATTTTCAGTGGATTAATATCATGGTTGCTACATTCTGTCAGTAATGCTGGCATGAATTTTTGACCTCTGACAATCCTCTTCTTCATGATTTTCATTACTTGGTAGTGTGCTGAAATTTCTCAAGAGGTTTTAGGAAAAAAATTGAAAAATTTGGTTGTTAAATTAAGTACTCATGTTACAGTGACCTTGTTCCACAGCATTGTAAATGACCTTCACCCTCTTGTATCAAGCTTCTTGTATTAGCAAGAATAGGTTTTTAAAAAAAAATTCTTCTTTGAATGATCAAAGTGTGACATCCCCTGAGATTATCTATGAAGTTTATATTTTGCGTAAGTTTCAGAACAGAAGATCGTTCAGAACAAGTCTGGTTAGTCAATCAATGGGAACTATCACGTGACCATCTTTTAGCAGCCTTCTATGTTTGGGGGTAATCAATTAAAAAATTGGAAGAAGTGTTGATCAATGAATAAGTTACTTCTAATGCAAATTATCCAAAAACAAGTGTAAATGCTGCTGGACACAAACAGGGGATCCAATTTATCATAAACTTACACTGCAAATTAACTACCCCACCAACTAAAAACCTAAGAGGGAATTTGAAAAAAAAAAAAAAAAAAAAATTAACCAAGAAAACGTTTTTCCTAGATAAAAAGAGTAAATGTTCAAATTTTCAGCCCCTAGCTACATTGGTCCAGTCTATATGGATGATAGATACATAGCCAGCCAGCCAGACCGACCGATATGAAAACTGAAAAAATTCTGGTGGATGGTTTCAAATAAGGATTAAATAAATTTTTTGAATTCATATAATATTTGCTACATCTTTGACAGGGTCTCCCCACCCCTCCATAGATGACGGTCTTCAACACAGCAAGTAGGACTTGTCTCTTAAATATCACAGGCACCATGACAAAATACTTCACACTTAATCATTGTATATACCTTTAGATTTGGGATTTCTAGTTGAAAAGTTTGGAAATGTTTTTAAGCCATTTTGCAATATGGTAACAAAAATTATTTGATCCAAAAATTCTGTTGATTTAAGAAATAAATTTCAAAGCAAAGTTTTAAATGAGAAAATTTTAGGAAAGGACACATTTGAATTTTGAAGATTTTGTGTTCAAAATAAAATACACAAATGAAGAATTCCTTTTTGGAAAAATCTTCAAAAAAGATACCAGCACTCTCCCTCCAATGTAAGAAAAAAAATATATCAAAACAATAAAAATGGTCATTGCTCAAATTGTAAAGATAACCAGAGAAATACTTTTTTGAAAAGCAATTTCCAGCATTCTTAGGTTTTTCAGGTCATTGAAATTTATGTACATGGAATAACCAAACTCACTGAATTTGATTGTAACATTAAAGAATATTTTTTTCTCAAAATAGTTAAGTAAAATATTTTAAAAATTTCACAGAAATTTAGTAACTTTTTATGGCAGATAAAAGAGTTACATTCTGATGATAGTTAAGTCTCACCAAAAACAGTTATCAGTACCAAATCTGAAAAATGCCAAAATCTAAGGAAACTAGATATCTATATTAGGAAGGAAAAGCCTCAGAATGTTTAGTTTTGGTTCAATAAAATTATGCTTTTCTTGAACATTGACCATTTTTCATAATCAAGGAAAAAATGAATGAAAATCTGAAAAAATTGTGTAAATGACTTGATAGGTATTTGTTTTTGTTTTTTTTACCTTGCCTCATATGACAAAGGGAACATTACTTAAAACTTAAAGATATGAATACTGTATTTGAAATGAATAAATAAAATATATCACAGATCTGGAAAAATTTGTACTTGTAAAACGTTCAGCATTAAGCTTAGATTAATGAAGTATGTTTATAGTGCATTATGTTTCTGAAATTTGAAGAAAAAGAAACAAACTCGATTTATCTACCTGGAGACTTTCGTTTTGAATGATTTTCTGGTACTTTTGTCGTAGTAGGATTAAAAGCGTAATATGTGTAAAAGACTAAAAGTTATTCCCTCTGCAAGATATGCAAAAAAAAAAACAAAGCCCCATACAAAATGCAATTTCATTGAAAAACAATCAATTTTAATACAAAACAATTTAGCACTTTGATATGCAATTTTATACCAAGTTATTTAATATCAATTATGCGAATAGAATGATTTTTCTCTTTTACACATATCACACCCTGGTTCCCACTGTTACAAAAGTACCAAATTTATGGTACTTCTTTGTTATCTATAGGCCATTCATATTGCAATTTATTATTGCGTAGATATACACAAGGTAGACTATATATAAATGAAAGACAAGTTAAATAGTGAATCTTTCAATGATGTGCCCCTTGATAGCATTAAGAAGTGTTTAGTTAGGGTTACGATAATAATGGTTAGGCTAGGGCCAGCCCTAACCCAAATAAGAGAAATCCCAATAGAATTACACTGTCAACAGTTTCTCTGCACCAAATTTATTGAAAAAATTTTAGTGCTTAAACCTCATCTTCCAGAAGGTTAAGAAAATGATAAGATAGTATCTACCCATGAAGCTAAGTAATATTCGTTATATCATGATCAAGTGATAACCTATCATAATTCTGTATCCATGACGAACAGTAAAATAATTCCTTCCGTCAATTTTCCCCAAGTTAAATCAGTTTTCACAGAAAGTTTTCTTACACGGTTGATAAGCATTTAATTTCATCTAAAAGGGGGAAAAAAAGAAAGAAAAGACTACGCAATCGTTATTTAAGAAAATATATGAGGTCAGGTAAAAAAAAAAAAAAAAAGAAAAGAAAAAAAGGTATTAAATAGGGAGAAAACAAAGCAGTGAGCAAACCAAAACACATAGCTTGTTATCAAATTGTTGAAAGAGTAGGCAAGGAAGACAACTCAAATGCAATACAAGCTTTGAGGTAAATGCATGATGGGAAAAAATGACAAAAATGGTAAATGCTTTGGAAGAGGAAGAAGAGGAATCCTCATTTCAGATAACACCAAAGAAACACACAAATGATTCATTTTCATTTCTTCCTTTCATTTATTCTTTTTAACACTTAAAATGGAGAAAAATTAAAATATAATTATCATTGGAATCTGAGCTCTGAAAACAGAGACAAGTTGAACCACTTCAAATATCTTGTACAGGTTATTACATATTCTGTATAAATGAATTGATAAGAAGTTAATTCTATTGTCATATGCAGAATCAGAATGATATATATATTCAGACACCTATCATCAGGCACTTTCATCAATGCCCATGTTGGAGGATCTCTTGTATCAGTTAATCCTACCTAGTTTATTCAACAGGCAGGTAACTAGATACACTTAGCCAATACTTATCCACTAGGCCAGTGTTCCGTCATTGGCGTGTAGAGACCCAGTTGAAAAAAGGGCATTCCCCTAACATTTTGAAAAATTAAATCTGTAATGCCATATATGTATATACACAAATAAAAACGTTAAAATTGTTTGTGGTGAATATATATCAAGATTCCAATGCATTATTTTTGTTGTGTTTTCTATTAAAATATATTTTTAAATTATGATTAAAAGGGCACTTCTGATATGAAGAGAAAGAACAAGGGATCAAGCACCCCTGAGTCCGCCCCCTGGGCACATGTATGCACCCCCATAGTAGTTAATGATACTAGTGAGATAAAGATAACAACTAAGATGCATGAAGAAGGCCGGAGAGTACAGCGGCCAAAATGCTGTGACTATAACAAAGATGAGAACACTAGCCAGAGTTAAGCAGTGTATAATATCAAAATTATTTAAGAAAATGGATGTGTTACTCAACATTATTCAAACCTTAAAAAGGAGAAGATCAGCTGCTATTTTATAAAATCAACTAGATTATAAATTCAATAACATTTTAATAACATTTTACTAGAAGTTTGAGTAAAGGATTAAGTTTAAAACAAATTAATAGCCATGAAGGATTCCTCCTCTTAACATCAGGTTTGAAAGCAGGGAGTAAAAAAATAGTGAGAAGCAAAATAATTTGAAACAACTGAAGAGCCTTATGCAAAACATTAATAAAGTTACAAGGTATAATTCAGGTCATTTCAGTCAAGAAATGTGAACTAAGCTCTGAAATAACCAGATTATCAAAAAATTTTTCCATACATTATCAGTTTTTTTTCAACCCACTGACGACTGAAGGAAAACATTTTTCTCAAATTTAATTCCGAAAGCCTTGGCTCCCAAAATGTACGGTGGTACAATAGTGTGTTGCAAAATTGAGCCAAATAGTAAGAAACATTTCCCTCTAAGCTGTATGCACACACAGGTCTTGCAACCAGTGCACAAAGGAAATAATGTGCACACAAAAGATTTCAAATTTTGCACATTGCTTATCGGGCTTTTATTGAAAAGATTGATTCCCATGTTGAATTCAAAAGTGTGCAAATACTTTGCACAACATAAGATTTTTGTGCCCAATGACTACAAGAAATGAGAAGAAACATTGGTAATAAGTCCATTTTTCCCCCAAGCAAAAGATTAAAT
This sequence comes from Thysanoteuthis rhombus, assembly GCA_963457665.1. Lineage (NCBI taxonomy): Eukaryota > Metazoa > Mollusca > Cephalopoda > Oegopsida > Thysanoteuthidae > Thysanoteuthis > Thysanoteuthis major. Next base: position 36,275,185 of record OY735235.1, on the reverse strand, counting down.
AATGGTTAAAATTTAAGGAGAAAAAATAAAGGAATTAGTAAGCCTGTTGTAGGAAATCTTATTGCTGGATTCAAGTCACCAAAGATAAAAGTATGAATTAAACTCAGACAACACTTCAGATATGGCAATGAAAAAGGTTTGAACATGATGGGTATACTGTAGAACCATCATAAGAGTTCACATTATAACAAATTCCCCATTTTTAAAAACCTTAATCAAAGTCCAGGCCCCTCAATCCCGAAGTTCTTCGAGATGGACACTCGTAATTCACATAGAAATGTAAAGAAAACCATAGGAAAAAGGGTAGAGATAGGGTAGTTCGCCAGGAAGACAGTAATAAATATAAAACATTTTTAAAATCATGCCACCTCACAAGAAAGTTACACATTGACAAAACTTAAATACATTTGTTGCAAGAGTCTCGAGTACGAGCTATGCTTGCAATCTTTTTGACTGAGGAGTTTATTGACCACTGAAATGTTTTAGTCTATTTCCTCTTTACAGTTGGTATAACCTGATTCAGTAGGGGTCTTTCTATCTTTGTACCTAGCACTGATGGAAATAGGGGAGTACGCAAGGGGACGGCATTCCCCTATTTTTCAGTTTCAGGGGGGGGGTTTAGCATCTACCCTGCTTCCTTCCCAACTTTAGCTTCACAGACCTAAGCATACCCCTAGTTCCTAAAAACCCATTCCCATTACTGTTATTTAGCTGTTATTTTGAGAGCCAAATTCAACTTTTTGAAAATTTGGGCCCCATGTTCAAACCACATTTCAAGCTATTCCATATTATACCAAGCCATGTTATGATGAATCTACAGTGATATATATATATATATATATATATATATATATATATATAAGAGTGGTGTATGTTATACTTAAAATATCAGTAGCAACCAACATCCCCCTTTCCACACCTCATCGAACTACTCATTTCTCTCCCTTTGTACCATGTCAGTCATACATAGTATGAAGAGGAAGGGGAGGGAGAATATGAACCTAGAAATCTTGACCAAGTTTTCATATCTGTTCAATGTAATACACTGAGGAACTACATATTTAATATATCAGGGACTGACCAAAAATGTCTTTCAGAGATGTGTAGTTGTATCTAAAGAAAAGACCAAAATGGAACATTGTATGGACTTTGGATAAAAATAGGAATTTGTTGTTTTTTTTTTTTAAATTTTTTGCACAAAGCTCTTCAATTTATCAATGAAAATAAAAGAATCTTCAAGTGCAAGGGTCAGAAAAGAGGGGAAAAAAAAAAGAAGAGAAAAAAAAAGAAAAGAAAGTTGGATGAAAATGATACCCACTTGAGCTAGGTTGTGTTACATCACCAGCATGGACCCTGGGTGGAGTGGAATATTGTGTGTTGTATTGCGTTCGGGGGTAGACTGGACGCACTGCGACCTGAGACTGTGGACTCTCTGCACCTTGTAGATGGCCATTGGGAACTGCAGGAACAGGAGGAATAGAAGCTATTGACAAAAAGAAGACAAAATAAAGACAAAACGGTCAAGTCTGCTTGCAAAATACGTAAGCAATCCTGAAAAATATTCATATCATATTGCAGAATAAGAATATTAAAAACAAGAACCAAAAATTCAATGAGTCGTCCACTATGAAGTTTGAAGGCTATAATTGCCAGTTTGTGTGATCCTGAGTAGAAGATAATATTAGGAAAGAAGCATCTTATTAAGAAACAACTTACTATCAATTTCAAATCACAGAGGGAAATGGTAATTTTTACATAGCTGCTGGGTTGAATGCGATGGGATAGACAAATCTTGAAGAGTCTACTTCCCTAAATTTGGTGAAGATTGTCCTTTTTATTACAGGGAGAGAAAAAAGTCAACTCCAATTAGACTAGAGTTTGACAAGAAAGTTTGGTTAGGTTGGATCAACCAACTCTTCCAGTACTATTTTCATGCAAATAGAAGATAGGCAATCTATCCAAGACATTGTATATAAAAACGAATATTAATAATAACCACAAATATAAAACATGTGTGTCCATGTGTGTGTACATATATTCTTTGTGTGTAACACTTTTCAAAGAGCGCACACATACATTCTGATCTGAGGTAGAGGGACACTTTGATCCTGGGCAGAGCATTTATATACTTTGCTCCAAGGCAATAGTGATAATTTATAGGTAAATAATCCCTCAATCATTGAGAATAAATGCAAGTAACTAATACACGATGGCTTAGATCAGTAAACATCCATCATTAAGTCAAAAAAATTACTTGTAGCCACCAGTACATCAGCAACTGAATATGTTGGGATTCCCAAATCTTTCATAACAAATTCATCCGGAATATTCATTAGTTTTTATAAAATAGATTTGCAGGGGACTGAGTGGTCAGGCAATTTGGCAGTGCCTGAGGGCCCAAAGCTCCGAGAGGACTGAGTAGCAAAAGAGGGTCAATAACCCTTTTTGCCCAGTGGCTCAGATCACAGTCAGTCAACCTTTGCAGATAAGTCATGAATGCCTTGGATCTATGTATCAGCCAACCAATCCCCAGCATCATAGTTAAGATGATTTTACAGTAAGTAAATGGAATAGGAAAGAAACCTAAGTTATACTAAGTAAAAGAACAAGGACATCTCAACTGGCTATTTCCTAGGGACATCTTCATTAAAAAAAAAGAACTTTGATAAGGGCTACAATCAGACAAGTGATAATGCTCAGTAAGTGAGCGATAAAAACTTAGAGTAGGAACTAAATTAATCTTGGATAGAAAATTATCACACATGGTAGGACTAACTCATATGGACTAAAAAACTTGATCAGAAAAGAATAAAATTCATAATGCTTTGACTTATTAATAAAATTCTCACTTATCTGAGAGCAAATCTTAAATTTCCAACTCAGAATGAGTAAACAATTTCCAACAAGTCAATCTGTTCATCTTACATTTGTTGCTCTTCGTAATACTCTGGTTGTTTTTATATTCTATGACCATTAAGCAGCATAGGTCAGAAATAATCAAGTTGCAAGATTTGAACAAGTTCTGGTTGACGGTTTCTAAGTCTCAAGTTGTCCAAGTTTCTTAGATGAAGCCTTGTCATTATTGATTTTGACTAGTTTATCTTTCATCTTATTTATATTGCTAGTTATCACAACACTTGGGTTATTTTTATTTCTGATCCATCCTGCTTAATAGCCATAGAATGTAAAAATAACCAGAGCAACAGAAATAAGATAAGAGAAAAAAAACAGTTAAAAAAAAAAATCAATAAGGACAATGTTTCATCTGAGAAATTCGGACAACTTAAGTCTATTACATCTATTGATACTTGGGTAACAAGTTGATGAATCATTATAAAAGAATTCAAGCAAATAATTAGATGATAAGTTGATGAAAAAAGTTAAACCAAATAAATAATACCCACATTAGTATTTGAAACAATAAAACCGTGCAGTGCTCAGGTTAAAAAGGGTGGTAATGAAAGTTGCTTAAGAAAGGGTTATTCCCCTTCTACATTCTCCACTACGATCTACAGGGGTCTGTATCAATTTTCCAACTGTCAGATTACTTATTGTACATTTGCTCAACACTGATTGGTCAACTCTGAATTACCCGCAAACTAATTTTAGAAAGTCAGTATTTTTGTAATTGATGAACTATGAAAGGAAAGTTTTTGAATTGTCTTCTTTCGTTTTTTGGGGAACTCAGAGTTGATCAATTGACGTCAAGCAAATGAACAGTCGGTAATCTGAGACTTGGGGAAATTGAATGCCACCAGATCTACAGGTGTATAAATACTCCATGCTCAAATACAACCACAATTTTAACACATCACATAACCTGAAAATCGAAACTGTTTCTTGGTGAAGACCCTATGCAGCCGATATTCTAGCACTTGTAATTAATCCCTAATATTGGAAATAAGAAAAGAGCACCGATTCATTAGTCTAATTATCTGGAAACTAAATGTAGTTTTCTCTAATAGTTTTATGGATTCAAAAAAATTAGCAATTGATTAGGTCTGGAAAATACTCATTTTAGAAATGAGGAAATAATTTTTCAAATTCTAACAATTAGATGTTCAACATTAACGGCATAGAATGAAATAGAAGTTTGTATTTGTTCGAATTCTCATAACCCTTTCAAAATTCCTTGGACATACATATCCTGAGGTTTCTATGGCTGCTGGGATATATATATGTCCTGTAGATATCTTCTTGGAGTTTACTGAGTTATAGTATAAGGAAATGTAAAGTAAATGAGATTTTCCTGGCTATTACAACTATAATGATTAACCATGCAATGTAGACCAATTTCTGTGTGGGTTTCATACAACCCAATTCAGAAGTCAGTTCACATTAAATGATAAAACAAAAAAGGATATGTAATTGAACTCATCTGCTAATTCTATGTTTTTCATCCTGACGATGAGTAAATTGTCAGTTTCGAAAAAATATATTATAGATCTATGATTGACTGTTATGCAAAAGTTTATAAAGTAAGGAAAATAATTTTTTATTCCATTTCATATTTCATTCCAACATCTGGTACAGTCCTTTCTAAAAAAAACTCAGGCATAAAGGATCTTAATAGGTTAGTCTTGAAAGGATTAATATTTCAAAGATTGGGAGATTGATTGAAATGTTGTGAACTTCCTTTTAGAATAAGTGAACAATTCAAACAATTTACTTCTAAGTGATTGATTCAGTGAAATTGTTAATAACCAACTTTCGTTTTAATCTAAAATTGCTTTTAGGGATCCTACCTAAAACTGGCGATAGTATGATTGGAACCAGTAAGGGAAGAGTTCTTTTTTTAAAGTAGGAAGAATAGCTAGTTTTTTAATATGCATACAGGGCATAAGAAAAGAAAGATTTCACTGATATACTTGAGTAGATTTATTTTTACTTTAACTTACACTTAAACACTTCATAATCCAAACTGCCCCAAATTAGATCAAATAATTCTCACTTTAGAACACATTTCACTTTTTCTTATTAAAATTGAACTTATGATCAAAATCCCGGCATGAAATGGAAGTTGCTTTGCATTCATTTTTTGTTAAGGAATCTATTTTTGCCTGCTGACCAAATAATAGAGGTTTTGTTTAAATATTTTCAATTTGAAGAATTATTAATTTTTCATTCAGTTAAATTCAACTAATGTGAACTATCATCAGTTACCTTGTAATTATATTTATTAGAATTGTTAATACTTTGATCATCTACTGAATTCATGCAATTAGTTGAGCTAAATTTATTATTAAAAAACAGAAAAATATGATTTACATTTTAAAATAACATTTATTTGGTCCACTGACCAAATATGTTTACTAAGACAATTTTAAATTGGAACAGAGAAAAAAAATGATTAAATGTCAAGTTGAGCAGACAATATGAAAACCTGTTTTTTATAAAAGAAAAAAAGAGAAAAAAATTAATGAAATTAATTTTTTTCTTCCAGAAAGAGAAGATTTTTTGACAATTACTACACAACACAAGCTTTTTAAATGTTCAAGGTTTCTTTTTGTTTTAAATCAGGGAAAGGTCAGTTAATGTAACATGCATATGTCATTTATAGGAATGTTTTTAAATCATGATTTTTATTTTTTTAGCATAATCCAAATGGAGAACTGTTGGTTTTGAAACTAAAGATATCCTACACTCAATAAATTTTTGATTGAAAATTGAATGTTAAAAGCCTCAATTTTTGACTTCATTTTTATAAATTTTTTTGATGATCTCATTCTAGGAATTTTAGCTACATTTCTGCTTCTCCATATAGTGAGGCCTATGAGAGGCATGTGCTGAGGGTACATTGTATCTAGGCCTGTAAGTCTAAAGGAGGCCTGGGAGTCAAAAACAGGATGACTAATGGAGAAAAAAAAAAAGGAGCTGTGTAGCTCTGTACCCCTGATAAAATTCCTCTCAATCAGATAGGTATGGATATATCTGCCGTTTTCCTTGTAACTTATATCTGGGTAATCCTGGTGGACCATTGTTCTATATAAATGCATCCTTGTTGTTTTTAAGTCACACAAGGTAACAAAGAACTTCTGGTAACTTGAACTATAACTATGTCACTCTTTGACTAATACTTTCTAAATGAGACTCTGCTCAAAATGTGACTTCACACAAAAGTAAGACACCAAGCTCAAGACTCTTGACTGTAGTCCTCCATGTTTACACCTAGTTCTCAATCGAATAAAAGGTGACATCACAGTAGGGGTGAGAGAACTTGTCAATGAGTAAAAACATCTGCTCACCGGAATTCAATCTAATATTTCATTATACTACCTTCAAACCTCTAAATTTATTTCAACCTATTGCCTGTTGAGAACTTTCCTACTGTTGTTTCCCTGGTTACCTGTTTGGCAGGTCTGGGGCCAAATGACTAACTTACGCTCTCTAGATATTGGCTGCGTAGGGTCTACAGGAATCATCATGGGCTTTGGACGGATGATACTCCTCGGATATCTCTCATCTGAGGCTGGTGACAGGTAACTGGAATCTCCTGTGCAATGACAACAGAAATTTGACGTGAAGTACTGCATACACAGCTAAAGGGACAACCGAGGAATGGAATGGGTGACACGCACACAAATATTATAAAACAAACATGACAAGAGAAGATAACTATAGTGTTTGATGGCATATTGGATTAATGGGAGTGGGAAGATGTTCTTTTATTCTAGTAGAGAAGATTTAGGAAATACTTGTAGTCTATGGTAGTAAAGGCTAAATATTGGTTTAAGGAAGAGCTTTATCTTCATATATAAGGTGATTTTTCTTCTTTAACCATTTTGTTTGGAATATGCCATCAAAAATGATAATTGTTCATTTTTGTTACATGCATATTTAGTGGAGCAGATTCATTTAACATTAAACCCTTGTAGGTCTCCAAGACTTTTGGAAAATTCACTTTAAGACAACTTTTGGCTTTCACAAGAAAAGGTGAAATGGTATTCACAGAATTTGTTTTGCCATAAATCATTATAGAGCTAGCTCACAGCTCTCTCCTAAATCCAAGTCTCCTGTACCTCCCACCACCCCAACTTCCAATGATAGCCTAACTCATTATCATCACCATCCCCCCTCCATGTAAATTAATGGTAATTGCTTCTCTGTTTTATGCCCTTTCAGTTTATGAATGATTTTCATTGGAACAAGATTGGTAGTCATAAGTGAGAATAAAGAGACAACAAATCTTCCACACTTCTTGATGTTCCAACCAATCTAAACAGTGCCAGAGTTTATAAAAGCCTACAAGGCACTGATCCATCAATCATAAGTTGACTTCATATCCTATAAATTCTGCAGCTCTTGAGCAAGGTCCTGATACAATGTCATCTCTATTGAGAGGCTCATATGAGGATACGAATGTAGACTTCTATGCATGAAACATGAAGCAATGAACCGGTCTTTATTGTTTGTAGCGATTGTGTATTTTTATGGAGCTGGTACACTAGCCCATCACCCAAAATGAACTGCCTTACAGGGCTAGAGGGCTTCAACTATTTACACATAGCTGGGGAGGAGAAGTGGATTCATGCCTTCCCAAGTGTGATAGAGCAAAGTGAATCCAAACTATCCCAGCTGGAATGTGAACTCAGTACATTGATTCCATTCTCTGTGCTGTTAACCTTTAGACTACCTGCACCTTCCCAATTGATGAATTAGATACAAAAAGTGATGGATTTATGTATTCTATGTCGATTGAATAAAAAAAAACTCTGCAAATCTGATCCACAATCTTTCTCTTTTTTAGAGTATTAATAACAACAAACAAACAAACGAGACAGGTAGAGGCATAGCTGAGGGGGAGAATGGGGGGGGGCTATCTGGAGATGTATCCCAGGCCCCCCAAAAGCTTTATAAATAGTATTCCACCTACTGCATTTCTGCTGACAAATCACACCAAATATTGGAGAGGGCCCCTCAAAGAGCCAAGCCCCCTGGGCCTATCAAAATTTTTAACTACACCTCTGGACACAAGAAAACCACACTGAACATCAACAAGGAGTGGTATTGGGGTAGAGAAGGGGTATACAAACAACATAGGAGGGAAGGGAGCAGGAAGTGCTATCAAACAGGTGCAAAAAAGACAAGTCAGATCAGGATAAGGGGCCAAAAGGAGAAAAGGGAGAAAATCGGTGAAAAAAAAAAAAAATCAAACTAGTATAAAATGAATAAAAATATTTTTGAATCAATCAAAACTGGATAAAAAAAATAGTAAATCTATGCAATGGCAAATGACAATCTCACTTTTTAAAAAAGTCATCAAGTTGAACAAAAGTATTGGTTCAATCCAAGGTCATAAAAATCACCTCTAACATGCAACAATATAAAAACAAGTGAAGGAAGGGGGAAAAAAGGAGAAGAAATGACAAACAAAGAGGATGTGAATAAATATAGAAATCATGCAGTGAATAGGTCTATCTTTATTTTACCTCCATTACCAAAGAGGTTAGGTATTATAGATATAATTTTAAATATCCTTTGTGCTTGTAATAAGCTGCTAAAAACTTCCAGAAAAGGTTTCCTAGTTTGTTTTTTTAATGAAGTAAAGGTTTTCCAATTGGTATTGTGTAAATATTCTAATTTTTGTAACAAATACAGGTACACCATTGATTGTGCGACACCATTAGTTACAGAACTATGCTTGATTATGCATTCATGTGATGATTATGATGATGATAATAATAATAATAATTATAATTTGATAATACACCTCTGACCCACTGATTATGCATCTTTAATGCATTAGGACTGTCAAAAATTTTAATTAAACAAATATCAAATAAGAATTAAATGGTTGAATGCAATACATTATTATCAAGTGTAATCAACTGAGGCATATGGAGCATTTTCATCTGTGTTATATACTTGTTTCACGCTGAGGTTCTTGTCATCCACGAGTTTAGCAAATTCATACATATACAAGGCAGCACCTTGGTGGTTTATGGAATATTTTCTTGATAAATTTTTCATGCATAGAGATTCCATAAGGTTTCTTAAAACTCTGAAACTCTCCTTCCCTGTAATTACTCATGTCCTAATTCAAGTCTTTTATGGTAGAACTCTGCACACAATGCCACTTGTGGCCACTCTGTGAACTAGTGTGAGAGTCAAGAGAAATTCAAGTGTATGCTAGTAATTTTATCCTGATTAAAAGGTGTGCCTGACCATCAAGTTGCCAGTAAATCAGTGGTGCACCTGTATCTATGAAAGAAAAAAAACCCCCAAAACAAAAAAACCTAAACAATTTTTCATAAAACTGGAGCAGTCAGTTTTTCAAGACTGGGAATGTGCACTCATGCAACATATGTTTATAGTGAAGTAATAGTTGAATAATTCATATTCAAAACATTTAGAATGATAAGTGAGAAAGATATTTTTCATAGTTGCATTTTTGGGTGCCTCAGTGTCAATGTTACAAGAGCTAGTCCAGCAAACTATTCAAGTCTCACTGGGTGTTCTACATTTTTAGCCTTGTGCCAAAGTGGCTAAGTCAACACTTACATAGTTGCATTTTTGTGTATCAAAGCAGAAAGCTAAAAAGAACTTTAAAAATAAGTCTGATATAAAATTTCTCAACAACAAAATGCTATTTTAAAAACTTGATAGAATTAAATCATTTGGGGGAAAATAAAGAAACTTTCAACAACTTTGAAACTAGAAACAACCATTATAGTTAAAAGCAAGCTATCAATGTATTCACTACCAAAACACATTAATTTTTTTGCTACTCAAGTAGCCAAGCAATGTTAATTCTGTGTAACGTCCCTCTTTAGGAAATTTGCACCTTGTCTTCATTTTGTACTCCGCACACAATATCTTGAATACATAATATAATGAACCCATATTCAACTATGAAAGAAAACGCTACTTACCTACAAACGAATTTCTACGCTTTTCAATATCCATGCCCGGAGGCATTTCTTCTCCTTTGGAGCATTCTGGGTTCCTCTGAACAGGTGGTGGTGGGGCGGAGGGGTCTCGTGTATCAGACTTGTCTAAATTCTTCATCTCCACGTGGTCATGGTGGATCCACAAATCTGGCGGCTTCACATCTTTGGGCGTCGGTGCCTTGGTTGTCTTACCCTTGGCAGGAGACATGTAGTTGCCAGAGCTAAACAAAGGACATACAGAATAGAGAATAAACTGAAAAATAACTGAGAAATTATGAATCACCCATAAATGCTTCTCTTCACCTTGTATATTAAGCGGTGGTTGAAGTAAAATCAAATAACATGATGAAAATAATACGAGTATGATTTGAAAAATAAATTCATGAAATGAAAAACTGTCATGTGACCGATGTTTTTAAGCAGCATGTCATTGTGAGGGTGATCAGTTAAAAAATTGTAAAAAGAAATGCTCAATGAATAAGTTACTTCTCACATTTTGTTGGGCAGTTATCACTAAAAAAAAAAAAAAACAAAACAAAAAAACCCACCAAAACGTCCAGATTTTCATAACAAGCATGAATACAGCTAGACGCAAACTCTGGGACCATTTGGCATAAACTTAGATTGCAAATTGACCCAGCCCCCAAATAAAAACTTATTTACGGAGGAACTCAAAAAAAACAAAAAAAAAAACATTTTTTTTATACATATCAAGTAAATGTTTAAATTTCCAGCCCTCTAGCTCCATTAGAGCAGCCTATATATATATATAGATATATATCATAGCCAGCCAGACTAACTTGACAAGTGAAAAAATCTATGTTGACTGTTTCTAAAAACATTGAAAGAAGTATATAATTATGAGTGACATACCTGCGTTTGTTTCTGTATTCCCTCCTCTTACAGATGACAATTGCCACCACAACAACAATTATACAGAACGAGACGCCCACCACACAAGCGATAATAATAATCATCATATTCGTTGGAACGGATTCTTCCTTTCCGCCTTGGTTTGCCTTCTTGTTCCCACCTTAAAAGAAAATAAATTGAAGAAAGAACAAAGATTAAATTATAGATTTATACTACAGTCGAGAGAGAGCATTTTTTTTAATACTATATATCAATGTGAAAAAGATATCTTTTTTTAAAAACTTGACAGCATCAACATTTTTAGGAAAATGGAAACCAAATAAGAAAAAACTCAGAAAAGCAGGAATAAGAGAACAGCCATGGACCCAGGGGAATGAGGGGGTCCAGGGGTCAAACTCAGACAAAGCACAATAAAAACTTTTTTTTTTTCAAAATATCTAGATGAAGAAATGTTATAAATATAAAACTCAAATTTTCCGGCGTAATCAAATTAACCTTAAATTGAAAAACAAATTAGTTTTTCATCTGATTACAGGTAAGATGTCTTATCTTATTCTTTGTAAATTTTGTATTTATTGGTTTTGTGGTGAATTTCTGGGTAAATTTTTCCATTGCTAAAAAGTTATCACTCAAATGTCAGTGAAAAAAGTGCTGGACCACCAACTACTTTTTTTGATCTTCAAAATTTATTTCACTTTTTCACATATTTATGGGTAAAGATAATATTTTTTTCCATTTGGACCCCCCAGCCCCTGCTCAAAATCCTAGACTCACCCCTGGAGAAACTAAAGATAATTACATGACAACTATTAAAATCTGAGAGATTTAACACTTGTTTTCCATGCTCCAGAAAAAAAATTAAAAAATGAAAATATAAACATATACAAAACATTTGATTGGGGGGAAAAAGTAGCCGAAGGACATTTTTTGAAGCGGGCCACTTTCCTGGCATCATGGTTACATTTCTTAATTTACCTCCCCTATCTACATGTGGTAATATCAAAATGAATATAACTTTCTGACCTCTCAACAGATACATGGGTCACCTAATGCCAAGCATGGTATCTCTTGTGCAAACTAATTTACTTTTAAAAGCAAGGGTGATGAAAAATTATTACAGAAGACTGATTTAATGAATAAAACAGATATTTTGTCAAGCTGTTAATAAAAGCATTGAGATGAAAACTTGCATTTTCAGTAATTTTTGCTTTGACATACATAAACCTATGGTGGTGTTCAACCAGTGTAGAGAGGCTGCAAAAGTCACACTAAAAGGTATATTTAGTTTCATCAAAAAGTATTGAAAACATTCTTCAGAAATAATACAATAATGACATTAAAAGCACGTTTTTATCAGACTGTGTACCATGAACTTGTCAAGATATGAAGGAAGCAGTGCATATGATGTACCAAACTGACAAGTTCATAGTGCACAATCTGATAATGAGGTGTGTTCAGTTCCACTATTGCATTAATTTCTGATGAATAGATGTTAAATCATACTTTTTAATAAAAAAATCATCCTTTCAGAGTCAATATATGACTGTTGGAGCCTATCTATGCACATCAAAGCCAAGATCATCACATTCTCTACTCAACAAAATTTGTTAGCAGATGTTTGTTTCTTAATGCTACCAAAATGGAAGAATTCCTATGATACAGGATTGATTTAAATTAATTCAGGTAATATTACAATTCTGTGAAATATCAAAACTACATATTTTTAAGAGTAAATTTTTTTTTTGGTGTACTCCACTGGTCATAAAACAGTAGAATCTCAGCCGCTTTCGCTGATTTTTGCAGACAGTTTAATTTTGAAAATTTGTGGACGAACTTGCATTTTTGTGTTTTGCACTGTTAGTCAGAAGACAGAGGAAGATTGAAGATATGGATATGGAAAAGACTTTTCTGAGAGATCATGCAGGCTGGCAAAAGAGTTTTGATCAGTTTTTTTTTATAAAAGAAGTTAGAGTTGGAAGGTAGGGTTAATTTTAGGGTTGAGCAGTTGGATTAATGACAATGTTGAATGTACAGAATGTAAAAAATGCAAGTTTGTGCATAGAAAACACAAAATAGAAGCAAAATTCTGTAAGAATACCTTTTGCAAAATGCAAGTTTGTCCACAGGAATTTTTTTTTATCCCCCCCACAATACAAATGAGGCAAACTTGCTTTTTTCCAATTTCATAAAACGAAAGCGTCTGCAAAAATTCAGTTAAAGAGCTAATGATGTTCAACATACACATGATAAACACCAGAAGCCATGATAGTAGTGCCAACCATTATGCTAATACTACAATGGTAAGTAGTGAAAAAGATGAATAAACAAACTACTCGTTTTCAGTCAAAGCCAGCTGAGATTCTGTTATTTTACGACTAGTGTAGTACTAGAAGACAAAAATTTGACCCATAGAAATTTGTAGTTCAGATGTGTCACAGAACTGTAGTATTATCACTATTTCAAGTTGTAACACCACAAGACAAGTAATTACAAGTATCAACATCATTAATATTTCCCCTACTATGGACAGGTTATGTGGGACCAATTTTCAAACCATTGACACTTTTTCCTATGTCATGGCTAACTTTGAATTGTTCGCCAAGTACCCTGATTGTAGCAACTAGATAGAGATGGCATGCTAACTATCTTGTCCAAGCAATATCAGTACGAAAAAAAATGGACAGAACTTTTATTACAAACTCAACTACCCAGGTCAGCCAGATAGTTGAAATACTCCCGCAAAGAGGTGGCAGACCCCTATAGCGAGCTTGGGCATGTGCCAGGAGAGGAAAACTCATGTCAAACTTATGAACTAGGGACCTCGTTTCTATTAATGCCTCATTGCGGAACCATAGCAAGCAACCCATAGGTTTAAAGAGCGGGGTTGGCTGAGTGCACGTGGCACTCCACCTTCAAACTCCAAAGCGCAGACTGCATACAGGCCCTACCGATTAAGGTCCTCTAGTCGTGGGAAAGCCTCCCATGGTCTTCATTTGCAAAAGCAAGACATTCATAGTATCTCTGAACTAGCGATATAGATTTTGTTTATTAAATTTTCTATTAGTTTAGTAATCTGTGTTCTATTCTCTATGGCCTCAGAAAGACTATTTGACTACTTATGCTACCAAAAGTTTGCACATACAATATTCAAAAAATACTCTTTAAAATAGGAGGCAAAAATCAAAAAATTGGATGTAAATGAATTTGTGCATACAAGCAAATGGTGTATGGGAATACCTTGAATAGTACGGTTTTATTTAGTGTGGGTTGGATGTAGTATGGTTAAGGTATGGCTGCAGAAATTAATGTAACTAAGTATAAGCTGAAAAAACAAAAACAACATTGAATAATTATGAGACCTTGAAAAGTGCAGTTTTGAATAGTGTTGAAAATTTTCAAACAATTAACCGCACTAATCAAGGTATACCAGTATAATAAATAAATGGAAGTGTAGTTTGGCTATTGATGAAGAGGGAGAAAGACAAATGCAAATACTTTTTCTTAAAAAGAACTGTAGTAGGTGTGCTGGGTTGTAAGCTGTAGTGGGGGGGTTTAGCGCACCTGAAGTAGGCTGAAGAATGCATCAACCAAAACCATCATGATAAAGACAAGAAAAACAAGGATAGCAGTCTGAATAATTCATTGAATAGAGATAATACTTCTTCTGTTCCCTTGATTGAGGTTATTTGAGAAGATTTTAAAGAAAGTTAGTGCTAAAATGGTATGGGAAAGGCTCATACAGTGGTACATCAAAAAGTCTGTAGCCTAATGATGAAATACGCATTTACATGACAAATATTTATTTTTCAGCATAATTAAGTGGTGAATATTACGTGAATAAAACATTATACAATGAAAATTTCAGATCAAAATCCATCTAATAACTGTATCAAGCTACTGACTTATCAATAACTGTTGCCTAATGGAGTAGACATTTATCTTACACAACAAATATTCATTTTTGAACGTGATCTTAACACTCAATTTCATAGATTGAACATTATGCAATGAAAAATTCAGATCAAAATTTAGCTTAACTATGTATTAGGATACAGACTTGTTGATCCATCCTTGTATGCACCTTTGCCAGATTAAAAATTTGCATCAAGCTAAATGAGTAAAATAATGGCACCAAGAGGAAAAGCAAAAACAAATGAAATCCATGTCTAGTTTTGAGAAGGGTTATCAACATTCAAAGAGTTTTTTTTTTAATGGATGATTGAACTCATTTCATTGTTCATGCCTTTAACATGACGTTCCAGCCAATCCATCATACAGTCTCTTTCTAGTATACTATCTGAATATGATGGTGATAAGCAGAAAAATTTGGATAGTGCAAGAGGGCCATAGAATGGATCAGCTGAAATGTTGTGTTGATAGCACAAACAAGGAGATTAATGATCTGAAAAACTCTTCGAAATGAAATCAATGACCGAGTAAAGCAATAAGATCAGTGAAGTGAAAAGAAAAGTAAAAAAGTTGATGAGGAAAAGATTCGCAAATGTAAATTAATGGCTAAAGGAATGAAGAAATCCAAATGACATTTGTTGATTAAATGTTTTCATTATGAACCTCAAAATAATGATTCAGAAAATAAGAGGTTATGAAGATATGGTTGGATTTGGGATCTTTGAAGGTGTCTCTTCAGTGAGAGATCTGGATGGATTGAATAATGAATGTCGGAAAAATGAGATTTCTCTTCATGAACTCCATTTCTCTGGATGGCTATAGTCAGTAAGACTAAAGCTATTCATCAAGCTAGGAGTGGAGAGAGAGAGAAATCTCTCTAGAAATATAAATGAATTTGCAAGTTATTTCTGGTGAATCGAAGTAAATTGGTCTTAAATATTTTTGAGAAAAAAAAACTCCGAATAAAAAGTCCAAACACATTTGCAAACAATTTACAAAAGAAAGGAATCAATATTTTAACCACATCAGATCGGGATTTTTTCTTTTCCACTCCTTCTGCAGAATAAAAAAATTTCAGTTCATTTATATTAAATAGATAAGATTTAAAAGAAATAAAATTTTGCCTGTACTTTCCTTTTCACAGTATAAAATCATCTGAACATTGATAGAGTTATTTGGTGATGAAGCAGACTGACACAGAATTGTTGGTTAGTTTGTTAGAAAGAGCGACAGAGAGACAGAAATTTATATCCAGGCCAGTACACCACCGCTTACCTCTCGGATGAATCAACCCATGTATATTATTGCCCTCAGGATTGAAGTATTTCCGGCCAGAGTTATACTTCATGTCATAATGACGGGAGTTGGGCAATAAGTCAGGGACTTGCACCAAACCACCGCCTGTTCCATCAGCTGAACAAATTTAGGGGAAAATAAATAAAAAAGACCAAAGAACAACGACAATGCAATTATACACATATCAGCACCAAAAGCACGAAAACACACACCACAAGAGTCTGCTCCATAAAAAGAAAAAACAAAGATATACACAAACATGAAACTAGATACAAGTTTCCCCCACAATCTGAAAGTAGAATGTTCCTGAAAACGTTTCATAAGCTGATAATGGCATAAAGTGAAGAAGCAATTATCACACTGGAAATTCTTTTTCAGCATTTCCAGAACCAAAAAATGGTGGTGATAGTTTGTGAAGCTGAGTCTTCTGAGATTGGGATGGCTGGAAGTACAGCGTGTACGAGAGGGAAAGGAAAAGGAGCGTGCTGCCTCTATAAAGGCTTGCTGCATAACAAACAATGAATGCTAATTTTGCTTTTCTACTTTTTTTCATAAAGACAACCCCATCCCCAAAAAACCTAACTTTCAAAAAGTGGGGAATACCTGTATACACCAAACTAGAAATTTGATATACAAATCTTTAGACAGATTCCTCTCAGACATGCAACAGTAATCAATGTCATTTTTTTATAATACTAAAATTATCGGCTTTTCCTCACTCAGTTTATTAGTGCATTTAATTAAGAATTTTTGTCTTGTAATCTGTTGCTCCACTGACAGGAACATATTTGCATCAATTCAAAGATCTAGTTGTTGCACTGCATAGTTATACCTAGTACTTCGAACCAAAAACTTATTTCTACAAGTACACCTGCTGTAGAGAAATGTTTGGGGGGCTGATCTTTACAAGCAATTGTTACCAAGTTCGATTCGGACCGGGTCAGGGCCGCCATTGTCGCCCCCCCACATCTGAGGTTTCCACCATTTTGAGGGGTTTATTTTTTGAAAATAGTGTTTAAATATGGGTTTGTTTTTTTTTTATAATGCAAAAAATAAATTCTTGCCAAAAGCTAATGTATTTACACGTGTTTAAAATGACTCAAAATTTTAACTATCTTCAAATAAGCTGTTGATATATTAGTCAGCAATTTAACAAACTTAAATCCCATGATACATTTACTATTGTACTAACTATAATCATGCAATAAACAAAAATGTCACCAGGAAATTGACAGCAGACAAAAAAAAAATCCAAAATACTGAATTAGTATAAAAGTTGATTGTATCATTGAAATTGTGGTGTCATCAATAATGAATCATTCAATCTTTCAAGGAGAATTGAAGAGTAGTAGTAATTATTGTGATATACATATATCAGTATATCTATTTAAACTTGATATCTTTAAAATCTGTGTTTATCTGATTGGGGGGGGCGGTGGTCCTTGAAATCCCATTGGCAGCCCTGAACTCTTGAATCTGGTGGGGGGTTAAGAGAAAACCACCAAACAAAACAAAACCTTTTCTCAAGATATAAGGAGTGTATGTTAAAATGTTCAGCCCCTTAGCTCCATTGATGTGGCCTGTGTACAGGATAGATACATATCTAGCCATCCAGCCAGACCAACTTAAAAACTGAAGGAACTCATGTTAACAGTTTTGGCTGACAATTTCTAATTACTAACTAAAGTTAAACCAGGCTGATATAGTGGCACAATAGTTGAGCACCCAGAGAGGATTGAACTCACAACACACACTATGGCCAGGCGAGACAAACATGAAAAAAAAAAAAAAAAAAAAAAAAATCCCTAATAGGCATCTTCAGATGTTTACTAAACCTAACTTAGTCTGCTACAGGAGTACAATCGTAGATAAGCTCTTAAGCATTGAATTTACTATCAATGGTCTGAAACAACGGAACTATGAAAGCCATCCTGGAATTCAGGTATTTGCAAAAATTATTATTATGACTCCATTGTTTAGATATTTTGTAAATACTGAACAAAACGGTTTTAGCCCCTCAATATCTATTGAAATAAGTGGAATATTATTTTGGTGATCATATTGCATTGTACTAATATTCCAAACATCTCCTAACTCCCTAGTGTAGTTGATAATACTGTCAGAGAGATGGCACTATACATGCAAATTCACAAAGGTCATGCATATACTGGTTGTAAAGGTAGAAAATTTAGAAGAAGCAGTCAACACATACACAATCAAAAAGTAGGGAATGAACAACAGAAGCATAAGCCACATGCTCTTTGGGAAATTTGTTGGCAGAAAGGTACAATACATGGAAATATCTTGAATGAAGTAATTCAAAGAAATTTTGCTAACTGGTTCAGTACTATAGCATTTGCCAATGGTTTATAATTTTCATGTTACAGGTGGAAATCATCAAAACTAATTTGTATTGTGTGAATTATGTATCTATTCCTAAATTGTAATAATTAATTTGAGGAAACGGAGTGTCTTCAAATTGATTACAGTGAATAAGGACATGTAAAACCAGTTTCACCAAAAATCATAAGAACTTTCAAGAGAACGAATTACTTCCCTTTGATCAGGAAATTTATAACTTCCCTTAGTTTAAAGTTGGCGAGTTTTTAAAATTTATTCTCAAACAAGACGAATAATAATTTAAGTTAACGACTGTGTAGAAGGCAAAAATTTCTCTCAATTGCAATCTGATAAGCAAGCACTTCCATGAAATAAACCCCTTAAGCTATCAAAAAATTGTACGAACAGATTACCAATATTCAACCATTTAGGAATAAATATAATTAGCCCTTCATTTCCAAGTAAGTATTCATTCTATACATATGATAATGTGAAGATTAAATGAATTCTCTAGTATTGAGCTGACCTGCAATTTTACATTCAATATAATAAATAATGAATAAGAGTCTTCTTTCTAGTAATGGGCCTTGAGAAAAAAAAAAAAATATATATATATATATATATATATATATATATATATATTCAACACTCCATTTTAAAAATGTAACAAAAGAAAAATTCTGTTCTCAAATTTGTTCTTAACATTAGGTTAAAAAAAAAAAAAAAAGAAAGTAAAAGTGCCCTTTACTACCTATTTGTATGGATTGATATTTGTGCTATAAAGCCTGATTAGTCAAAATGAGAACTTTTGTTATAAGTATAAAATAGTCACCCAATTTTTATTCTTATAGGAAGTATAAATGATTGATATGGATTAATAGTTGTGACAAAGAAAAAAAAAAGAAGCTGAATAAGTATCTCTGGAAAGTTTATATAAGATATAATTCCCATCTTACCAAGAGATTTGAATAGCAAAAGAAGTTTTATTTATTTAAGAAGTACACTCATTAAAATGTGAAGCTTACAATAAAACATAATAAATCAGGTACGATGTGAGTAAAAGAACTACTTTTTTTTGTTCCCAAAATTTTTAAACTTTCAAATTTCTTTGGAAAAAACCCCCCAAAAACCCTCCAACAAAACTGCACTTGCAATATATAACGTTTATAACATTCATAAACCCACGCCACACATTCATCATTTTATATATATATATATATATATATGATAAGTAAGAGTGTACATAAATTTTATGCCAAGACTTTCAAATGTTTTTTTTGGGGTTTGGTTTCTTAGATTGTCAACTATAGTTTCAGATAGTCTATTTTTATAGAATTAGTTTGATTCTGTCATGGTTTTGAATGCATTTATATTTCAGTCTTTTTCCTTGTGCAGTATAGTTACATTAGAATTAGTGATGCCGGTGGGTTAAGTGCCATCTTGTGTGGGATTTAGTAGTGATGCATCAACGCTGATGCTGAATTTCAATTGTTCATTTAAAGCCTGCATGCTCACACCTACGTCTCTTTGTCTATAGATTTCTGTTATGCTAATGCAAACAGAAAGAGAGGAAGAGGTAAAGCAAGACTCTATTTTGTGTTCACATCTAAATCACAACTAGTACAGATGCTGTTGTCTTAGCACTGAAAAAGATTCCAGTAAATATAGGCATCACTGATTTTTCATGAATAAAACAAATGTTTTCCATATTATAAAAGATGTTTTTTTTACTCGATTTGGGGGTTTTAAGATTATTAAAAAAAAAATTTTAAAAAATGAAGAATTGTAGACATACCTTGAAAGAAATGTATTTTTCTGTTTACAATTTACACATTCTAGATTTGTATAATTCATCTGATAATCCTGTCATACATTCCATTATTCATACAAACAATGTTGGAAAGATTACTGGAGAAAATTCTACTATAAACTTCACATCTGTATAAGTGTACAGTCCAAACTGAATCAACATATTATCCTGCTGTTCTTTAAAATTACACAAGAAGTCAGGACATTTTCTGCCGTTGTTCCCAAAAAATCACCGCTAATGGATTTTCAGCGAGAAAAGGGGAGAAAGATAGAAAAATACTTATTTGAGATTTCACATTGAAGAGATTAAAAAGAAGTGCCAACCTTTTGAGGTTCTGTAGACAACAGTAGGAGACATTGGTCCATATCCCTTATTGTTGCGAGCTTGCATCTTAAAGAAATACGTCGTGTCTGGAGTGAGGTCTTTTATGGTTGCTGATAATTTGT
Organism: Thysanoteuthis rhombus; assembly: GCA_963457665.1. Taxonomy (NCBI): domain Eukaryota; kingdom Metazoa; phylum Mollusca; class Cephalopoda; order Oegopsida; family Thysanoteuthidae; genus Thysanoteuthis; species Thysanoteuthis major. The sequence continues at coordinate 36,254,621 of OY735235.1, read as the reverse complement.
CTCCATCAACGTTGTGTACAACCCAATCGCGATCTTCTTGGTGAGAGTCCGTTGTATAGAAAATTAAATAACCTAAGAATTCAGAACAAAACACTGCATTAGTCCAATTGTAAACACTCAAAAGGAGATTTATAACTGAAACTAGCACAGCATCCATTAAAATTAACACAAAAATTGGCATGTTAGCCTAGGAACAGAGTATCTGTGTGCTCTGCCTATGATCAAAGTACCATTCCCTGGATCAGAATGTAGTATCTGAACTTGGGAAAAAAGTATCACTGGCCGGCAATTCTGCCAAGGATCAGAATGTAGTATCTGTGCACTTATTGAAAAGAGTTACACAAAAAATATATATGGATACACATTGCATTTTATTTATGTGGATGCTTAGGGGCAAGTATGTTAATGGTCACTCAACCCAACTCTTCTGTAAGAATAAAAAAATACAAAAGCAATGAAATCCTTCAAAAAGCATTTACTTACCTGTGAGTTGACCATTAGGTCTCTGTGGTGGTTGCCAGCTGAGGGTAACAGACAAAGGGTTACTGTCCACAGTAGCGGGAGTAAGATCTCGAGGTACACCTCCTGGAGCTGAAAAAATCATTTAATAACAGTAAAAAGTTTTTTAGTTGAAGAAATAAATGATAAGTTAATAATTCCTTTTCTCCTAGCCATTTCTAATTTATTTATCACACACCAAAATACTTTCCTTGAGACTTGGTTCAGAGGTTATAAAAAAGAAACTGAAATGAACAGTTTTATGGAGCCTTCATAATGACAAAATAATATCAAATCATAAAATTATCAAGGAAATAAATATAACAGTTATTGACAATCAAAGATGGTAGACCTTTTTTTTTGAGGTAACCCTGTTTGTGAATTTTTTTTTTTACGAACAGGACAGAGCTTTGCCTGGACAGTGTTTTTAATTACCATATTTCCCAGCATTTTGACTCACAAATGCACCAGCATTTTGACACACAAATTTTTATAAAAAATCTCCACACTTCCACCCACCTTACCAAGATGTTTTGTGGGTGGCTTAGTGATAAGTAGATCCTCTTGACCACTTGGAGTCTACATTTTTTGTTCTTTTACAATATGGAGAAGTGGTTTACATCCAAATACAGGACTAGTCTACCAATAAGTACCCATGGCAGAACCACAACATATATTTTTTTATTATCATTCATCATATTTTTGTTTATTTACTATCTTATACAAAGTATAATTTATACATCTCATTCAGGTCACGTTCAAAATGATATCAAGCGAAGATTACCTTCCTCTGGAGTAAGGATAGGTCCCTTTAAAAAATAACCCATGGCCTGGATGAGATAGGTAAATTTTTGAGATTTTTTTTCAGGGAAATACAGAACATTATTATGGAATAGTGACAAGTCAGCAAGGAGTAACACTCACCAGCTTCTTGAGTAGTGTTTACCACACTCATACTCCAAGTACTCTTCCTCAGATTTTTGGTCACTTTCACAGAAAATTCGTATTGCGTGTTTGGTTTCAGGTCATCAATGTGAGCATTCAGGTCAGTCGAGTTTATGTATTTGAATTTTCGATTGTTATAAACAGGAGCATAGCGTACTGTGTAGTAGCGGTTATCTGTGATACGCTGGGCACGACTCAAAGTTGAATCAGTCCAGGTTAGAACGATTGTCTGTGAAGACAGGACGATGGTTTTGAGGCCAACAGGAGGCATCATGGGAGTTGCCAGTTCAGTGGCTACAATAGAAGGCATTACTTTTAAAGTTGATTTTTCAATTTGTGAAAGAAAAAAAAAAAAAAAAGGTTAAAAAAGTAAAAAATATAAGTAAAATAAGAAAAAATGTAGCGAGGAAAAGAATAGACTTACCTGATTCCTCACTGGTTTTCTCAATTGCATAGATCGGTAGTCCCTGTCCCATATTATTGAAAGCCTTTACTTTAATGATATACTGAGAAGAAGGTTCTGCAGAAAAATCAAGAAAATAGAATCATTGATAAGTGTCATATTTAGAAGCCAATGATATTCATGTACATACAAGATATTCCCACTTTATTACTACGATTAATAATTGATTTTATGAAACCTTTCAGAAGCTGAAATGGTATAAAATGAAGAAACTATTACCATTCATCTATATTGGAAACATTTTTGAGAGTTCCCAGACCCACAAAATAACTTCCTACAACTGTCAGTTATATGCCATGTTTGACACTCTTCTAGGCTCCATAAGGCTTTGATACCTAATGACATACATTGTTAACAGATGCATGAAATAAATCAAGATAAAACCATATATTTCGTAAAAGCAAAGAGGCACAAAGCAAACTTTTGTAAATCTGGGGATACCTGTTCTACTATATTTGGGGTCATATTTGTAAACCCCAATTTCATCTTTTTGATCGGTGGTTTCCAAATTTTGTTAATATCTGCGTGCAGGCAATTTTTTCATTATTTTAACTTCATTCCTTATAAGGTAGTTTAGCCCACTCTCATTCCACACATGATCAACTATCCCTGATTTCAAAGTTAGTTTTCCTGTTAACCCTTACAAAGAAGATGGAAGACAAGATCCTAAAAGGTGTTGGGTTACTCACGAAGATCTTTAATTGTGTAAATCCGTTGCTGAGCATCCAGATCCACTTGGAGCACATCCGGAATGCCTCGGCCATAAGTAAGGATATATCCACGTACAAGAATTTTACTTTCTTCAGATGGAGGAGACCACCGCACCATTATGGAGTTAGCTTCAGCCTGGGTTCGGATTCGAGATGGTTTACCAGGCACCTGAGATTCTATGGTAAAGAAAGAGAAAAAGGTTTTAATTTTGAATATTTCGAAGAAGTAGAAGAAAAAAAAAATCTATTGGAAATATATACAGAGGAAGTTATCACTTTGGGATACAGTCTTTTAGATAATAAATGGTTGATAACATTAAGCAGGTGATACAATAATTGGAATAATTTATAAATAAATTTCACATAACACACTAATTTCTTTTTTTGGTAAGACTACAGGCAGGAATTTTTTTCAATTTGAGTATTTTTGATAACATTTAATTATAATAAATAATCGTTTGACAACATTATCCGTAATTATAATAAAAGGCTTCTCATTAACACAAAACAATTTTTAATCTGTATTTGAATCGAAAATTTTCCTTGAAAGGTACGTTTGAAAGTTCTTGAAGAAATGTTCGAAGGAACTTGTTGGATGTGTAGTTGTCTCCCTTTGAATAACTTTGGAAAGACAATTCTTATCAATTGACCTAATTATCCTACGGAAAAGATGACTCATGAAAATTGCTTCCGAACGTCAGTTTTAATGCATGTATTTAAAAAAAATATTCTCACCATCTAAATCATCTTTATAGGTCTCTGCAGCTTCCCATTCAGTAGAAGGCCCAGTCCCTGCAACAGTTAATGCTGCTATCCTCACAGAATATTCTGTTCCTTTCTCCAACTCTAAACAAAGAAAATTAAAAAAAAAATCATTTCTTCCGTTGACCTCAGGAACTTCAAGTACCAAAAGTTTCTTTTTTCATTCATTTTCAAAAGGGAAAAAAAAAAAAAAAAAAGCATTCCAGTGAAATACAAAAACAAATGGAAGAATATGAATTATAAACTACAAATTTTGTGAGGAAAAAAAAAAGAATCACTCAATTATTTTAGAACCGCCCCCCCCCCCCATAAAAAAACAAACTTACCTGTTAAAGCATAGAATTTACGGTTGCCAGCAGTTGGTGCAGTATCTCCACGACGTTGACCTTTTTTCTTGTAGCGAATTTTGTAGCCAACTATAATACCATTCTGTTCATCAACTGGCGGTGGCTCCCATCGCACAATAATGCTCTGGAAATTGAGGGGAAGAAAATAAGAATTTAAAAAAAAAAAAAAAAAAAAAAAAAAAAGCAAGATAATTGAAAATATATAGTTCATAAACAGACAATAAGCAAGAAATTTTTCAATTATAGATTCCAATACTTTTAAAATTATCTTATCACAAGATCCATATCAATTGCTTTTCTTCACAACACTCTTGACAGGTGCATTCTTTATTATTACTATTATCTTATCATTACTGGTTTTATTCAAACTTCTTGTTGCTTTTTATGGATATACCACGGGGGTTAATACACAATGATGATTATTTTATCACTAGTTTTGCTCAAACTCATTGTCGCTTTTTTCACAACATGTACAGTTGATACACATCCATAATTATATCACTTTTACTCAATATTATCATTGCTTTTTGTTGCCACACTCTTTATTATTACTATCTTTATTTATTAATAGTTCTACTTGCTTTCTGTAACATTATAATAAGCAGAAAAAAAACCTCAAAAAAAGTACATGATCAAGCATTAACAGATAGAATTCAACAATTAAGGAAAAATAATAAAATAGATCTTACTGTTGAACTGGTTGTCTCCAGGGTGAAATTGCTAGGAGGTGCTGTAGGTGGTGCTGGGAGTGTACGAGCCACAAATTCTTCTGTACTCAAGCCTGCACCATTTTCATTGTGGGCCTCGACCCTGAAGCTGTATTCACGAAACTGTTTCAGACCTTTCAAAGTGTAGGTCAGGCTCTTCACAGTGATGTCAGCTTCTTTATTTGCACCCACCTCGTAATAAATCAATTTATAAAACTTGATTTGACCATTTGGTTCTTTTGGGGCCTCATATTTCACCAAAATGGATTGTGATGAACGAGCTATCGCCTGTGCATTTTGTGGAGGACTTGGAACTCGAACTGAAATCAAATCGGGATTACAGAGAAAATTATCTTTTCATAGCAACAAAAATTTGGAAAATTTCAAAAACATATAAGGTGGGAATACATATAGGACACCTCATCGTGGGGTAATGGTTTGTAAGCTGAATGCAAGCAGAGGTTGGGCTTTCACATGGGCAAGAGCAACAAAGAACTATGCAAAATTGGGTATTTCAGATTCTTGGGGTATTTGCAGACCTGTATATCTTTAAGTTATACCCAACAACATTTAAATTGAACCTCTATCAACTGGACATTAACTAGCTGGCACAAACAAATCTGCTAAATTTGTGTCTGTGAAATTAATGACAATTCAGTTACTATGAAATACATCCCCAACATTTATACATTATATTTATACACAAATTATCAAATCATCTTAGACTCAGAAATGGCCAAGTCGGCTACAGAGTCTTCTCTCTGAGTGTGTCTCTGGCTGTTCTCCTGGTCACATTTTTGGTGCAACAGCTTTGAAAATTTACATCAGTACACAACTAGGTACCATCTAAAAATGTTTTTTTGTCTCTTTCCCCAAAAGTCCTTTTAGTTTCAATGGTCATTTTGGACCAAAAATGCCCAAATCTTGTGCTAGTATCTTTTTAGATTTTTTTTAGATAATTAGTTCTGGTACATACACTGGCTGCGGTGATTCATTCATGTGAGGTACAGATATACATTATAATTCCCACATGGTTAAGATTCAAGATTAGAATTAGGGTCAGGGAATTATATACAGTACTAGAATGTACCAACGATGTATTGCCTTACAAGGTTATTACTTTACGATGAATTCACAAAGCCATGAAATTACGAGCAATGTAATTACTTGCGATGAATTTGTTTCAAAAGGTTTCATGGTTAATCCAGAACCTACACACACGCACACACACCGATTGGTCAGGAAACTGAAGAAAAGAGGATTAATGAGTGCTAAGTTATTGCTTACCCTCTTGCTTTGATGTAACCAGAAGAGTAGCAGCTTTTCCTGGTCCGTATTGGTTATATGCTAACACTCGAAACTCATAAACAGTGTTCGGTTTTAGCAGTTGAATAGTGGCTTCAGTATTTGTGGTATTCATTACACGTTCTCTGGATAAAAATATAAAAAGCAACATGTATAACAGAATCTTCTGAAGCCTGAAAACTTGTTTTGGTGATTAGATACCTTTGTTGATATTCAAATTTTATCATATTGCGAAAAGATTTCTGCTCAAGATAATCTCCAGCAGTTAAGAGCAGTAAAAAAAAAAAAAAAAAAAAAAAAAAAAAAAACTGTTTAAAATGAACAGTGTGGCATTTTCTGTTTGTTTCTGTCTATAATAATGGACTTGTGCACTCAACAGAAACTATTTTGCATATGAAAATCTACTTACCAATGGACTCTTACACTTGAACTTGTTCAGTAATGCATTCTCTCTCTCTCACATTATACATATATATATATATATATATATGAGATATATATATATATACATCTCATTGCCAAAAAAAAATTTTCCACTTCCAAACACAAAAGATGTAAAAAAATTTGTCAAAATCCATGTCATTTCAGTGAACAATATTCAAATATCTGTTAATGCAATTCATGCAAGTTTTTTCAAAGGGTTTTATGTTTAACTAAAAATTAGATTTTATGGTACTACGTGAGAATTTTTCTCATGGGGATCAGCAGTTGTTAACCAGGTTATATATACATAATTAGTTCCTAGTCTTAAGAAAAAAACCCAGTCATTTCATAGAAATTCAAGTACCTGTAGAGAAATTAATGGATATAATAACTAATATTCATTATGTCACATTAATGAGTCTCAGGTGTGTATTAACTGAAGCAAAATGTGCAGTGCAGGTGGATCATATGGTTATCTGATAAAAACAAGTTTTCAAATATCTCATGCAGGTTAGAAATAAATTATATTGATTAATAAGGTCATTTTTTTAATAGAAAATAAAACTGCTATCACACAATTGAGATCAATAAAATAAGATAATCATTTGGATTGTAGGTTCATAAGTAGAGCTTAGAAAATAAGTAGGATTAAGAATTCCACTATTAAGTTTGACTGATTATTCTGATAAATTTAAGCGACTATGAGAAAATTTTTGCAGGAGTCTTTTCTGCAATATGATAAGTGAATAATGAATGACCTTTATTTTTTCCTTGAAATGAAATTTTAAAGAACAGATGATTTTCCAATTTCAAATACCTATTTAATGTAGGAGACATAAGAGAAATCTTATACAGAGGAGGCTGTTTATCATAATCACAGATAATGCTATCAAACAGTTATTACAAAAATCAGTTAGTCCCAATCAGTTAATTAAAAATAACAGAAAATAAATGATTTTTCATAATGTGAAGTAAAGTGGTTTATGATAATGAATTTGATAACAATGAATATAAATTATTTTAATTTTCATATCTTTTGCCTTATGTCATCATCCAGTTATTGTTATCCAAGTCCATGTCCAAAAAGGATTATGACAAGCAGCATCCTTTGTAGAATACAAATCTTGAAGAGAAGATCAGAAAAGATTTTTCTTTTCAAATCACTGGCAAGCAAAAAAGAATTTGGTGTTTTTCCAACCAAATTTTTTCAAATTAGAAAATCTGGTATTGAATTGAGATAATTTCAAAGTGTTCTCTTAATGAGCCCATTTTGATCTAGTTTCTGTTCTTCATTAGAGAAAGAAAATTTTAAAAAGCTACATGCAAGGTTTATGGAAAAAAGAGAACTATATGAAAAAATGGTGACTTATGACTTTTTTGTTCTTCATTTCAGAGACTCAATTCAATAAATACAGCTGTTATACATAATTTTGAAATGTAAAAGGAAAAAAGTATATCAACAAAGTAAAAATTTCTTCAGGCAGAAATGTTTTGTTTTTTTTTTCAACTAGTATTTCTTTCATCTTATTTCTGTTGCTTTTTATTGCATCTATCAGACCATCATGATTATAAATAATCAACATGGATTGGAAATATAGAACTCAAAGCTTGTATCCCTTATCCTTGGGAAGCCTGTCTTTCTGGGGCAGAAGCCTTACTAATTAGGCTACAAAATTGGGCTCTGAAAGAAATACTAGTGGGAAAAAAAAAAGGAAAAAAAAAAAAAAAATTGGGGAATCATCAGAAAGAAAATGCATTGTATTAATGAATGCCTTTCCCCCAATATAATGAGGTGCAAAGGGGAGGCATTTTGGGGAAGCATTTTTAGAGGATTAGAAAAGCAGAGTGTTAGCCTTAAAAGGAAGAAAAAAGATTGCTAGGAAATGTTAATAGTCTTAGGGAGTTAAAAGCAAAGCAGCAAGAGAGAGAGAGAGAGAGTGATCACGTTAGTGAAACTGAAGATGAAGAGGCAAGTAATTGAATTTTAGGGAGTGGAGGGGTGAAGAAATAAAAAGATGCTGAAGTTAAACAGAGAAGTAATTCAAACATTACTCAATACCCAAGCATAAAATGAAGGATAAAACATAAAAATTAAATAAACACAAATTTTTAAAAGGGGAGAAAGGGAGGGAGGGAGGCAGGGAGAGAGAGAAAGAGAGGGAGGCAGGGAGAGAGAGAAAGAGAGGGAGGCAGGGAGAGAGAGAAAGAGAGGGAGGCAGGGAGAGAGAGAAAGAGAGGGAGGCAGGGAGAGAGAGAAAGGGAGCGAGGCAGGGAGAGAGAGAAAGGGAGCGAGGCAGGGAGAGAGAGAAAGGGAGCGAGGCAGGGAGAGAGAGAAAGGGAGCGAGGCAGGGAGAGAGAGAAAGGGAGCGAGGCAGGGAGAGAGGGAGAAAGTGTGTGTGTGTTTGAGTGTGATAGAGAGGTAGAGGAAAAAATTAAAAATTGCCCCCCCCCCCCTCAAATCCTGATAGCCCCACAATCAGCTGTTTAGGTAATTAGAATTTACATTTGTTTAAAAAACATTTTTTTTGCTGTAGGGTCTTCTTAATTTGTTTTTATGGATAAAGTGAAATTCCTTAAATAAACCGGCAGGGGGACATTTTCTGCTGTAATATTCAAAATTCCTACTCTAAAAAAATCACAGATGGTAAGACGAGGCTACAAATAGTCTTAAAAAATAAAAGCACTAAAATGACATTTCTCTAGTGTATTGCTGTTTGTTGGTTCCTTGTAAGAATTATTGCTACACAAGAAACGGTACATTTTTTCCTTTCTTGGATAAATCGATTTAGCAAGGGAAAAAAACATCTGAATATTTATTGCAAGCAGCTGTCATTTTTCAGTATTACCATAAGGACTAACTTTGCACAGTTGGTAGTGAAATATAATTGAGAATTTGCTTTAGTAAATAGAAAACTAAGAATTCATTAGTAAAACTAGTGTACCCATGGCGTCTAAATAGACAGCATGTATGAAATTGATATCTCGCTATGTCCTTACCATTCATAATCATCAGCCTTCTAACGTCCGTTGTTGAACAGAGACCTTCCTCATTTTTGCCAAAGCCAATATTTTCTGAATTTGTTACGCCATTTTTTTTGCTGGCAACAATTTAGCATATGATCTCTGGGGTTGTTAATTATTATTAGGTTTTAATTTGGGGTATATATTCATGTATCTTAGCTTTTATTGGATTTCTTAACAAAAAAAACAAAAAACAACCCTCTCAGGGACAGATCAGAGGAAAAAAGGTTGAAGAGCATGTATATCAATATACTGATATACAAGTTTCATTCATTGACTACAGAAATGCTTTTGACTAATCCAATGCATTTTTCATTTGGGGCGTTACAGACAAAAAATAAACATTAAAATACAAGTAGCATATTATCATGATAGATGGGAAGCAATAAAAGACCTTGAAGCTAGCAAATTCTGCACACATGCTCTAAAATCATGTAGCTACCTTAATAAATGAGGGCCACAACTGATGGCAGTTATTGTTCTATGAAACAAGCAACAGGGCATCAGGGTGCAGTGTCAAGAGTGGAATCCAATACACTTTAAGTTCATGGACACAAGGAAGCAAAAGCAGAAAGAATAAGAAAGTGGACTACAGATTAACTGATCCTAATCTGATGGTACACCAAATTGTCAAATGGGCTTGCAAGCAGTTTTGTCAAAGGCTGCAGTAATGATTTACAAGTAAACTGAAGATAGAAGCTCTAACAACTGATTAAAGCTCATCTACTGAATTAGAAACATGGATATATATCCCAAGGTTTCTATGGCTGCTGGGATATACAAGTCCAAGAGATATCTTAAAAGTTAATATTTATCTAGCTTCAGTTTTGCTATCTGCACATATACCTCCATATTTATATCATCTATCTTCATCTTTTAACTCTGTGTGTGTGCAGGTTTCAAACTCAACTTAACTTCGGAAAAGAGAATTGTCTTTACATGAGTTCCTTTAATCCTGCACAAAATTTTTTTCAGGCGGTTTTGTCTGCATTCAAAGAATGCCATTCACATTTGAAATGGCAGCAGTTGCTATAGGCAGACAGTTTCATTGATTCCAAGAATAAGCTTAAGACTCATTTTTTCCTAGATTGGAAGAAATGAAAAACTCAAGACAGCAGATTTGGTTAGTTCTGGTTCTATCTCCTTTCTAGAAACTATTTTCGTACAAATAGGGAAAAAAATGGTTAAATAAAAATTGGTCTAGATTTAATCAACATTTTGGACATTACATTTCAAACATTCAGGACAAAAGCAAAAAACTGATATGTTAGGATGAGCGGAAAAGTTTCGAGTGAAAATCCATGTTTAAACTCCGTATACAGGCTATAGTTTTCAAAATACGACACTGGGGAACTTTTGCATACACCTAATATATTGGGAAGAAGAAGAAGAAGGGCAGGTCCACACAAGTGCATGTGTGTATCTCATTAAAAACAGGCTTCTACTTTTTTGCCTATATGTTCAAGTTTTTTCCTTTTGGTTTTATTAGGAATGTGGTATATTGAATTTCCCAAAGGTTCAAAACCTGTCTAACAATGTTGAAATCTCAGGAGGACGAAAACATTTTTTTTACATTAAATATAAACACAAAATACTAAATATTCAATGATATATAAAGAAGAAGGTTGTAGAATGCACAAAAGAGATCAGATACTTGAGAGAAAAAGATTCAAAGGAAAACAAAAAAAAAAAAATGAAGAGAGATCTATGAATTTAAATATGAAAGAAATAGTAGAAAAAGAAAGCGGAATTAAAGAAAAAAGAGCCAGTTTTATAGTCAATCCAAACTTGGGGTGGGGGGTAAATTTTTATTAAAATCTCCACATACAACTGGTTACGGGCAAGACTGTTTTATTAGGTTATTTTGTTTTGCGTACGTATAGTTGGCAAGCTGGTAGTCATATATATATGCAACAATGCAATCTTAATAAATTCATTTTTATAACAAATGGAGCCTACATCCATCATAGTAAGATTTTTTTTAAATCCTCCATTACTCTTATATATATGCAATGCTCTTCCAACATTGAATGAAGCACTCTGGTGGATGAGGAATATATACGATAAATAAATATATCGCTTAAAGTCAACCTCACTGAGTGTCCAGTTCTGTGGAGTAGAGGAGGATACCAGCCTCCGGGTCTGAATGCTAAGGTTTCAATCCTGCCTCGTGGTACTGGATGGGATAATGGATAATCTATAGCCACACTGAAGAGTTGTAATACAACGAAACAGCTCTCTGTGGATGACACAATTTTTTATATATTTTAGGATGGATACGTCTGAAGCCTAATCATGTTATTAGCTGAATTTTGATGTGAAGTTTTCACTTAATAATGTTTGATCTACGTGATAAACTGAAAAACATTGGTTAAAGTGCATTGATGAGGAGAATATGTTGAAAAATAAATATTTGTGGTGTAAAATTATTTTTTCCATTATCAAGCAGCAAACTTATTGATTATATATACATACATACATATATATATATATATATATATATATATATATATACACACACACACACACATGCAAGTACACACAACAATTTCATATTATAGTTAATACAGTGTTCTCAAAAATTCAATGTCTTATTTCAACTTAATTAACTGTGAATACATAAGTAAATTCAATGTTTAGGTTGACTAAAACCTGCCTTGAAGAGATGAGAGTTGAAGATACATGGAAAATGATTTGAATAGAAAAAAAGAATGCTGTCATAGAAAGACAGAATAGGTAAATCAGAGTCAGGTAGAGAGAGTGATACAGACTTGAACTCAAAGTATGTAGAAAGAAATTTGTCAGAACTGTAAAAAAATCAATGCAAATGCAAAAGTTGATGATGACAAGGTCCCATCCAAAAGAATATTTCATTAATTAAGAGAAAATGAGTAACAAGAAGAAGAAACATCATGCAAAAGTTCAGAATAAGATGCCTGAGGCAAGATGAAAGGAAATTTTTCTGAGTAGTGGTAGTAGTAAATTAACTGGACTACAGCTAGTGAGGTCACACTTTTTTCTTTTTAAAAAGGAAGACAGTTTCAACCTTTTCACCAGTCTTTTTTTTTTTTTTTTTTTTTTTTTTTAAATGAAAGCAGGGAAGTGGGGAGAATTGGAAAATAAATTAGGTAATTTATATCGTTACTTTAGAAGAAGATTATTTTTTAAATCTTTAAGCAAGGAAAAAAAAAATCAATTTTTTTTCAAAATGGCTGGACTTGAAGGCTTAACTGGTAGTAAGTATATACTAAACTTACCTTAGTCTGGCTCAAGGCCTTAGCTTTAATGATAATACTTAGGAGTTTAATGGTTGGCAAAAGGGAGTATTTTCTCAGACAGAAGACTGCAGGTTTACTATAATGTAAATTATAGAATAAAGGCAGCACCTTCAACAGAGTTTTCATGTCAAGGATAATTTTAGTCTATAGAGAAAAAATACAAATGAGAAATATATTATAAAATATGAGCAGGTTACATGTATCACCTGCTTACTATTGCTGCAGTGTTCCCAACAAAGCCTTCATCAGGTGATGACTCAGGTTCCAGGGCTCAAAGATTCAATACCATTAACCTAGGGTGCTCCAGCAGTACCTCATGATACCACCAGTCAGTGTGGGAGTACCAGATCTATACAGATACAGCCTCTGCCCAATCTTGGAGCCTCTTGATATATTTCCTCTCTTCTGGTGATGAGTCAAGTCAGGCATGCCATAGTCAGAAAAATAAATTGCATGGTAAATATCAGGAACTAGACTCCTAAAATTTAATATCAAACTGGATATTGGGACATAATTTCAGTTCCTGGTGAAAAGGTTGGACTGAAAAATTTCTTCATACCTTGTTTTGCCTCTTTTCCTTCCTTTACCACTGATGAAAAATAGAGAAAAAGCATATACGGAAATGACCTTGAGGTGAAGGGTTCATGGGAAAGGGGATATTTTTTTTTCTCCTCCTCTCTTCCTTCTTTGTAGGGATGGAGGGGAACCTACGGATAGAGGAAGGTATGGCAGAGGTTTGCCAAGCACCGATCTGCACTTATTACAGCAATATTACCAGTTTCGTTATTAGTAGTAAGCCACTCAAATTTCACTGCAACAACCGACACAGCATTTCAAAGCTTTATACACTGGACCAAATTCACTTACCATACGGAAATAGTCGAAGCAATTAGTTAGAGTTCTGTCCAAGAAGTTTATGGTTTTTTTAAAAGTCACGAAGAATGATTTCATTTGAATTTTTGATACAAGGAACTATAATACACTGATGATCTAGTAGCCTCATCTTAGTTGTTATAGTAAAAATGTTTCAGCCATTGCACCTACTAGCCTTCTCTCAGTTGATAATCTGGGAATTTTGAACTAAATCCTTCATTCAATCTGCAAGGATAGATAGTTCTCAATCTGCTATACATGGATCAAGTCTTTTATTTGATTTGCCCTCGTGATTTTGCATGTCTGGATTTTCCACTGAACCAGAGAGTAAGATTTTTTTACCTGATTACTACATGCAATCAACCAATGCATTAATCCACTAGGCCATTGTCCCATAGAACATAATGACTAACAACCAAGATAAAGACACTTGTATTAATAAATCAGTATATTATCATAGGGTCTGACTTGAGATCAAGTTGAAAATAATCAGCAATTTTTTCTACTAGTATTTGTTTCATTGTAAATTCAGTTTCTTTTTATAACAATTCTAAGATTGTCATTTCAAGATCATTAGCAAGCAGTGTAGATCAGAAATAAAGAATAAGTCTCCAGCGAGATTCAAACTCTCATCCCTTATCCTTGGGGAGCATATCCTTCCAGAGTAGTTGTCTTACCAATTCAACAACAAAGACCAACTGGTTACAATAATTCAAATCTAACCATATAGCTTTTTTATGATTTATTTTCTGCAAATGCCCTATACACAGCCATTTTCTTTTACTTATGATCATAAAATGACAATCTGAGTGAGAAGAAAATGAGATTGAAATGAAAGAAATACTAGTTAAAAATAAATAATAATTGACAATACTTCATCTAAGAAAATTGAATATTACAATTCATACTGCTAAGATTAGAAATATTTCCTTCCTATGTTGTTACAGAGAAAACATTCTCCATTTTATTTACCTTTTATTTGAATATAAGTTTTTATGAAAATAATCAAGGATATTCTCTCTACTCCAGCACTCAAGAGAGTTGTTAATGAAGCTGAAGAACAGGAGTTCTCCAAATATCAAATTCAAGAAATGGAGTAGATTTCATTTTAAAGCAAAAAGCCAGACCTGGGATTTTTATAAAGTAAATAAACTTTTGTTGCTTCATGTGGACTATCAAATATCAAATTCAATATGGGATTTATTTGAGGACAGGATATGAGTATAAGAGAAAAACATAACACCTGAGCATATGTAAGAAATTAGTTTCTTTAGGGATAATGAAAGCATTTGTTTAAAGGCCCAGTGTATATTCATTCCTGTGTAAAAAGCAGGGCAATGATAATAGTGAAAAAAAAACAGAAAACAGTGATTGCTGCAAAATAAAGCAAGGTTTTAAGCTAAGCAAAGTGGAAAAAAAGGGAGTTGGTGATTTCTGCAAGTGATATTTAATGAAAAAGAAAAAAAAGAAAAAAGAAATAACAAACGTTGTTTATACATAAAAACAAACAAACAAAAAACAAAACAAAACAGAAACAGAAGAATTTAAAAACTCAATTTTTTTCCCCCAAGAAGACAAGAAGGGATCGTATTCGATTAACCCTCTTCTAGTCTTGCTAGAAACATTCAAAGTTCTGCCAAAACCACAAGATTGGAATATTTTTCAAGATGCTTTACAAAGCTTCTGTAAATGTTTAAACTTACCATACATGCTGTACAATAAAACAAATGGCTGACCAGGGTATTTGAAAGAGCACCGCTCCCTACAACTCATCAAAGCCCTGTCCATATCAAGCTTTGGTAGATGCCCCCCCCCCTCAATCATAATACCAGCCCATTGGATGTAATGTAATATTTTCAGAGTTTGGAGAAAAAGAATCAAAAATTCCCCCTTATATACCAGCATGAGTGTATACCAGTGGCAGAGCTAAGTCTGATTGCCCCCCTCAGTAAATTTTTTGAAGATTATTTTTTAGATTTTTCAGGTTCCCTCAGATATATTGCGCCCCAAGAACACCCCCTCCCAGAGGGTCTGCAAGTCCCACGCGCCGCCTTTGACATATACATATACACACAAGGGCATGGGCTAATATATTCTACATCTGCAAGATATAACTTGAAAAATCTAGAAAACAGATGCAAGTAACTCGATACATTTTCTGTATCCAAACTGTAAGTATATAACAACTTTTTCCCCTGAATTTTTGAGATTAGATGCTTTTATTATTTTATATGTTTCCTGAACTATTTCCTCATCTTTTCAACTTAATCATGACCCTCCAAATTCTCTTAGATGACTCATTTTCTACATTCATGGGGAACTTTGATGGAAGAACATAAATATCAGAACCACTACAACTGATAAGAAAAAAAAATGTCGTTTTTTTCCTTTACCTCCAAAATAAGATCAAGTAGAGAATACAACAAAAAAAAAAGGAAGAAAAACTTATCCAGATTGAATAAGTGCTTACCGTTCTTTTCCCTTTTCCTTCCAATAGACTGAGTAGGCGACGATTTCGGCAGAATCAGGTCCCGTAGTTTCCGGCGGCTTCCAGGACAGGGTGACAAAACTGGTGGACAGGATCGCCTCTTGGAGATGGGTTGGCGCCGATGGTAGAGTGTCCTGCTTCAGGTTGTTGAGGCCTAGAGGTATGGTTGGTGAGTGGGTCTGAGAAGGGGTTGTGGGGAGGGGAACGTCTGCTGGGTCAGGGAAGGAAAATGGAAACACCTGTCAGGGACAACTTATTCATGCACAAGAGAGAAACAACAAAAAAAAAAAGAAAAAAAAAAAAAAAAGGAAGAAAACCAAAGTACGGATGACAAACAAAAAAGCAGCTTTTTTAGCCTTCTGATTACAGATTTCAATCTTATTTTAAAAGAACAGTTTCTTCAAAATCCAGCAAGAAGAAACTTCAGTTTCATCTTCTGGAGGCAAACAGGTTGGTTTATCAACTAAACACTTGAGCAGCACCTGTTACAAAGGTGTAAGTTTGGAAGGGACTGGATTTTATGGTTGTGTGGAACCGCCAGCCATAATTGTCACGGAAAATAATTCTCCATTTGTTGTACGAAATTATGGCTTTAAAGTATTTCAGTTTCTTCTCTCCTGTGTTGTGATTTTAGATAATTCTAAAGAGCAGAAGACAAGGGGGATAACTTCTAACTTGACACTGCACTGCCTTGTGTGTTAACTGATTTCCGGTGAATGTCAGTTTTGTACAATGGCCAGTTGTTAAGTAATCGCGGTGCATACACACAGACTGATTTATTTAAATGTAATTAAATGCTTATAACAGGATTAATGTAAATTAAAACTTTTAAATAAATACGAAGGCCTTGGACAAGTCTTTTTGTGATTATATTCTTGCAGGGGAAGGAAAGGTATAAATTCATCTCTTCTTTCCACAGCTATGGGTAAATAGTAAGGGAACACTGGGCTCTATTGACTGGGTTGGTTGGTAGTCCTTCTAGATCAATAACCCTGGGAGAGTCCAAATCTTTGTCCAGCATTATGAGTGATAAGTAATGAAAAGAGTAGGGAGTGTGTTCCCAGAGTGTACAGTTAATGGGGCTTTGATGAAAATTGGATGGGCCTAGCAAACCAGAAGTGAATTATGATGAATTCCTCAAGTAAAATTAAGAGAATAAAAATGAATGAATGAAATAATGTGACAGCTGTCTCCACCTCTGCAAGATCTTTCATGTACAATTGAAAGATAAAGAACTAATATTTTTGCAGTGAGTTGAAAATTGAGTTCTTTGAAGCTGGTTTACCATTGTAATATCTTATAGAGTATAGATTTGTTACAGTGGCAGCTTCCCAAATGAGACGAGAAGTTTCCTGACAGAGTCCCCCTGCCCACCATACAAAAATGGATTTTGTCTATAACCGTGAAGAATATCATTAGCATTACAAGATTTGTTCAGACAATGAAACTCGTTTTTCTGTTGATGTTTTCACCATTGTTTTGGACAATCCATTCGACAACCTCTTTCAAGTATACTATCCACCATTCTCTGTGCACTGTGTCAACAGAATAGAGACAGACCCCTTTTCTTTCTTTATGGATAATACAATTGAAAGCTGCAGAATGGACTGATTGAAACATTGTATCATCAGAAACAAAAAAGAAAAGTATTCAATTCTCTGAATGAATCTCTGAATGAACAACAGATTGATTGATAGCCTTTTTTTCATTATCTTCTTTTGCCATCATATTATTACCTTTGGTCTCAAACAAAATATTTTATCGTTGCCACTCTCAGCCATTCCTTGCTACTTGATTCTACTAGTTCTCAAACAAACTAAATCGTGGCTATTCCCAGCCACATGTTTCAAGATATTCCATCGTGTGGCAGGGAATGGCAGGGATAAAAAGTACTGCTGTCTCAGCATGTGTTCACGGGCACTGCAACACTAAAAGATGTTGAATCTCACCCTGAAGGTAAACTGGAACCCAGCAAGAAAATCTTGATTTATTTCACACAATGATTACAAGAGTAAAGTAATTCAAGACGAGAAAGAAAGCTGATTTGAATCATGTAAATGAAATGTTTGTAATGAATAACCAACAACAGGTCTCTTAGTCACACACCAGAAACCATCATGTGACTGACATCTTTTGGCACCATGCCAAGTTGGGAGTAATCAGTTAAAAAATTGTGGGTGATCAATAAAATCTGTTTTTTTAAAAAACCAGTGTGAATGCTGCTGAGCACAAACTAGGCACCAATTCAGCATAAACTTACATTGTAAATTGACCCCCCTCCAGCTGAAAACCTGGTGGGGGGAAGAATTTTCAATGAAAAATAAAAAAAATCCTTTCTCTAGACATGAGTAAATGATAAAATTTCCAGTTTTCTAGCTCCATTGGTACGGCCTGTATGTGTGATATATATATATATATATATATATATATATATATATATATATATATATATATATATATACATACATACATACATACATAGCCAGATAGACCACTTTGAAAACTGAAGAAACCCACGTTGACAGTTTGGTTGACGGTTTCAAACAAGTTTCTTAAAAGTTAATGAAGGCTTTTGCAAATAAATTTCCCTGCTAAGAGAAAAAAACAATTGATTTTTCTAATTTAATTCTTGTATCTGTATTCAGGAGGCTAAATTTTTCACAACAAGTAGCAGCAGAAAAGAAAAGAAAAAAAAACAAGGACAAAGAAAACTAAAAACTCAAATGCATATATACATGTACAAAAATTATATTGAGTGAGAAAAATAAAAATATAAGAACTAAAAATTGATACATATTCACTGCATAACAAACCAAAAAAAAAAAAAAAGAAAATATTGATGTGGAACAAGAAATTGTGAGTGGATGATTGGGATTGGTGGAAAAATGCTCATGTGAATATAAACCAAACCAACTAGATTGGCTCCTTTTGGAATTAAAGATCAAAAAGCAAAATAGAATGATTCTCAAGTTGGAAAAACAAAACTATGAAAACTGTATGTATAATCATTATTTGATGAAGTAATATAAAATGTAATTTTTAATAAATTTGACTCGTTTTTAAGCTCATCTTGATTTTAGTAGCTTCTCTTGATTTCCATAAGTGCTGTTATTTGTTTTTATGGAAACAATGGCCTGAATCAAAAGTTGTATAGAAACAACTGAAATTAAGATTA
Organism: Thysanoteuthis rhombus; assembly: GCA_963457665.1. Taxonomy (NCBI): domain Eukaryota; kingdom Metazoa; phylum Mollusca; class Cephalopoda; order Oegopsida; family Thysanoteuthidae; genus Thysanoteuthis; species Thysanoteuthis major. Next base: position 36,235,626 of record OY735235.1, on the reverse strand, counting down.
AGATTGAAACTGGTCAAATCTAATAAAAATAATGTAATCTGATTTACACAAATAAAAAGAGATACAAGACAGTTAAGTCATCTGGATTATCAATTTAGTAGTAGTATAGATGTAATAATTCTAAGTAGCCCAAATTTCTCACATGGAACATTCTCATTATTATCAAATTTAATTAGTCCTTCTTCCATCTTACTTCGGTGGCTTGTTTACACTTAATAATTGTATTAGACGTAGTAGCTTTAAATTATCTGGATTTGTAGACCAATTATTTCTTTAAATCTGAAAGCTTGCATATAGCTAAAAAAAAAATAAATGAATTTAAAAAAAAATGAAATAAATCAAAATAAAAAAAGCTGATTTGTAATAGTTCCTGAATTGTAAAAGCATTTTATATCACAATTTCAAAATGTTTCAAAATGAACTTCACCTTTACGAAAATTTGGAAAACAGAATCAAAGGAAGAATAGTTATAGAGATCGAAGGATTGAAAAAAAATAAAAATAATTGCATAAAATTGCTACCATGAAAAATAAAGAGACATTTTTAAAAGTTGCATATTTCTGAAATGACTTTTCAGTGACTAAAACTCATTATAGTTATCTTTAATGCATTAATAGTCGTTAATGGTCAATTTAGTAGATATTAGAATATTTTTCAAAGAGATATTCTTTCGGAGAGTTCTTAAGTGCTTTTGCTCAAAAGCCGGCAGATTACTGACACAGGACAATTTACAATTATTTTCCTGTAATTTAAAAAAAAATAGGCTTTCTACATTTACAAGAAATTATAGAAGCTATTTATGCTGTGACAAGATTCTGAAAGCACATTTGAGAAATATGAGACAAACCTTAAACGGCTTCAATTCTATTAAAATCTAGAGTAGTGACTCAGAGACAAGTCAAGATAATAGAAAAACATTTAGTATTGGTTAGTACAGTGAAAAAAATCTATACTACATGCTAAATGATAATGAATCATAGTTCATAAGAAAAATAGATGTTATGAAAAATTTGAGGAGGGGATTTATTTATTCATTTTGGATTATAGTTAAAATATCCCACATACAAGCTACTTAGGATTGAACCTTAGACCTTTTTGTTTCCAGTTCAATGCTATAACCACTGTATTTATGGTTATTGAGAACAATTTTTAAAAAATCAATAAGAAAAGAACAATTTTGCATACAATATTTATATAAGGAACCAATCTACATGGGTATTAACAAGCATATTTAGCAATATTCATGCAAAAAACAAAGTTATTTAAACTATATTTCAAAGAATAAGAAACAATTGTGGAATGAAGACTAAGACATTTTTTAAAAAAGAGGGTATTAAAAAATGAACTGCACTTTTTATCTTACAATTGAAATTAGTTTGTATTATGATGTTTGGTTTGCTAAACAAATTATAAAAGTTTGTATAAAAATATATCAAAAATGAAAAAACTGCACCAAGATATTTATTTCTCAATTATATTAAGTCAATAATAAGCTTAACCAATACATATATACATCCCAATTAATTCTTACACCAACCAACCATTATTAACTCACAACTTCATCTTTCATCTTAAATTTTATCGTTTCTTTTTATCGCAACTTTACTCAGACTGTCACTCTACAGCAGTGAGTGAGCTGCATATCAGAAATAAAGAATAAGTTCTGGGTAAGATGTGAACTTTCATCCCTCTTACCGCAGGAAGCTGTCTATGTTCAGCACTTCTTGAACTGACTATCTACAAAAGCTCTCACGGTTGGCAGAAGATCTTATTTAATCTTTTAATTTGCACTTCATCCTTCCGATTGTTTGGAACCATATTCGTTTTTACGTATATTGGTTGTGGTAATTGAATAATATTATCCTGGTAATTATAAAACTCAAGATGAAAGAAAATGTACGTATCAGAAATTAATAATGGTTGACTTATATTCAGGTCTCAAACTTTGATATTGAAGGAAAAGAAAATTACAGAATAAAAACAGATTTAGTAAGGAGGAGGGAACAGAGATAAAATCATTAATGTTTTTAACAGTCCTCAATAAAAAAAATGTTTGTTGAACATTTTTCCTCAAGATAATTCTTTCTTTTTCTTAATTTATCAACTTATTTGTTTGCACTTGGTATATTTTGAGACATTACCTATAGTAATATTGATTCAGCTGGACAAAAAATAAGATTGTTATTTAGATTAAATAATACAGTTGTACATCTTCAATCTGGCAACCTGGTGACCTGGTCATTGCTGGACAACAGGAAAACTAATTTTTTCCATAGTCAAGTAGCAAATTTTATCAGTTAATTGATTTTGACAAATATTTCTAATAGCGTGGAAGATGGAACAGTATATATTTTTCTAATCTGATTTATACATTACATATCATATTGAATGGAAATTATTTGTGTTTGCCTATGTTTTTTAAGTGATTGTAAATCATAAGATTCAGAGAAGAATACATACATGTATAATTTTATGCTGAAATAAACATCAAATGTTGAATTTGATTTGGTTTCAAACTGCAATTAGCTTTTTTGACATTTGATTTAATGAGCTGATTTATGAACTGTTAAGTCATGTTTCAAACTGAATCGAAGAACTCTGGTAGCAAATCTACAAATTAAGTGTGGAACCATAGGAATTGCCAAACCATAAATTGCTGGATTAGAGAAGTACAATCTGTATCTTGACAATCGCAAAACAGAAACAAAAAAGTGAACCTTTCCTTGAATAAAAAAAAAAAAAAAAAAAAAAAAAAAAAAAAAAAAATGAAGATTGTGTGAGTTTAAATTCAGCTAAAGATAATTGAAAAAAAAAAAAAACCAAACGTACTAAACTTTACAACTTGAGTGAATGCATACTAATTTAAAGACTAAATTTCCAACTTTTTTCAACAATCCAATCTCATCTTTCCATCATTGATATTATCAACATAACATTTTGGTGGATCCATTCTATGGCCTTCTTCAAGTGAAATATCCACGAGGAAAAAAAGGTCTCTTATTGGTCTTTTTCTCCAGTGGTGCAAAGGAAAAGAAAAGTGACCAATAAAAAGACCGTTTCCTAACAGAGATCACATTTCACACCTGAAAAAGGCTGGAGAATTAATCAGCCAAAACCTCATGAAACATTGAAGATGTCGAAAAGAGAGTGGATAGTCTAGAAAAAAAACTTTGGAATGTTGATTACTCCAAATTATAGACAATTAAAGATAAAAGGAAAACAATAAGACTTATCCTCCTCTTTCTTATTTCTATTAATTTTTTTTCCATCACCCTATATAGTAGACATTTTATACACAAATCTATTTTGCTTTTGAACCAAAGTCATAAGTATTGTATAAATGAGAGTTAGTGACAAGATCAAGCTTTGCTTCCACATTCAACATAAAATGTGAATTTTTTACTTCTAAAAAGTTTCTTGATGCCTAAACATTGCACAAGTATAATTTCCAATTGTTCTGCTATATCTTTACTTTTAACCCAAAACTGAACCAAGTAAGTTCCAGCCAATGCATTTCTGTAAATTGCGAAGTATAATGAATGTTCCTTCCGAAGATTTGAAAAAAAAATTAAAACTTCTTTTATTATGAGATATTAGAGATAATATCCATGATGATTAAAGAATTCAACTTTGAAAAATGCCAATTTAAAAAGAGTGTCTAATTAATGAAATCCTTGATGCTGAAGATCTACAAGGCAATATCTCATTATAATACTATGAGTGCTGTTAACAAAAGTGAAAACAAAGAGAAGAAGCAATAACCAAAGTTTCTCAAAAACAAAATGGAAGTGGAGAACCTATGCAAATTATAGAAATGTCTATGAAAAGAGTTTTTATTATACTTTGCAGTTTTATTTAAAACTTTTTGTCAATCTAATCTACGGTAGAACATTGGAACAAAACAAGAATAAAGTAACAGAAATGAAATAAAAGCAATGAAAATAAGGATGTTTATATGGAATAAGTAAATGATTCTATGAATATAGAAACTAGATTTATTTGCTATGTGGAATGAAGTCATTCTTCAACGAAAATGTGTGATTAGTAAAACAAGCAGCAACATGCAGAAGTCCTAAATTCTGAAAATAACCAATTCTGATTATTAAAACAAATGCCAGCGCCATACTTAGCTGGAAGCCACTAATAAATACATGCATCATGCACTTGTGATTAAACTAATTAATCTTTGCCTTGCTTCAATTAATGATCAATCAATAAAACTTGTTGGTATACAAGATACTCATGACTAATAAGAAACTAAATGAAAATCAAACTCTTACATATACGCTCTTTGAGGAAGTATTAAATGATACAATTTAAAGCTATACTTCAATGAATGCGAAATGGAACAAAGGGAATTTTTAGCTGCTTGATGGCAGCCGTGAAAATGTTACTGGTACATCGATAGGGAAGGTTAAAAAATTGAAGCAAAATGAATCAACTCTAAAGAAAATCTCATGATCTCTTTGAACTGAACTATTTTTTTGTTCAATAAAACTTAGTCATCTTCCTGAGCAAAGTTATCTCCCTTCAATAATTTACTCCAAGCTATTGAAAAAAAAATTTTAAAAAATGCACTTAATGGAATTTGTGAAATAATTTTGTCTGTGATAAGAGCATGCCGCAACAGTGAACAGCCCCAAAACATGATAGCAACACAGCACAGAAAAAGAAAAAGAAAGAAAAAAATTAAATAAATTAAAAAAAAAAAAAAAGTCACTCAAGAAAAAAAGACAATAGACACCAAGGAGAGACAACAGACAAGGAGTAGGAGGTGAAGGAGAACAAGATAAAGTGAAGGAGGAGGAGGAGGAGGAGAAGGAAGAGGAGGTGTTACCTTCCTGGCCCACTACAGACTTTTTCCCCCAGAAAACAGTGTACAATGGCAAAAAAGGTCGATGGAGGCAGTTGACAAAAATGGATGAGAGGAAACGCAACCAGTGCAAGTTGCTCTCAATCGAATGAAATATTTGACAAAAATAATAAAAAATAAAACAGACTTCTCAGCTGATTTAAATGAAAGTAAAATATGAACTTGGGTCAATGTTCAAACATGGCCAATTTGCATATATCAGGGAGTTGGGGTAGGGTATTGACTAACTCGCGCAGTAGCTATCAAAAATGGCAGAGATATTTATGAATAAGTTACGCAAATTTTTCTGTCGATTTCCTACAAGTCTTCATTTATGTCTTCTGTTTGAAAGAAAAAATAATTCTATACACTAGAGGCAATAGAACTGGATATAAAACAAATTTCTCTCTCAATATGAAAAAAACACTGATTTTATTCACAAAGAATCAGAGATACTTAAATTTGTATCCTGTCCCATGATGAAGACATCAGCAGTAGTAGTAGTGATGTAAATGTGAACACGGACACACAGCTGCTTGCTTTAGTATACACAAACATACCGGCTTTACTTTACTCTCTCCCTCTGTTTTAGTGTGACAGAAACCAACAAACAGAAAAATGACATTGGCATTTATATCAATTGCATGTCAATAGGTTTTTACAGATACATCTAATGATTTCTAGGTTGTGTCTAAGGTACTGGATAATCATTTTTTAGTGAGTCATCAATAAAAGTAGCCCAGTCAAAGACAAATCCAAGATGATTAATATCTATTAATAATTATGCTATTAGGTATCATGATTTATCACTCAAACTTCTAATAGAAGATTATACAAAAGTTTTTATCAAGAATTCATAATGAAATAGTAGAATACTGCGATCTTCATTATTTATAGTCTGCTGTTTAAACCATTTAAATTCCACATATTATAGCAGTAATCTTTCTTCCTGATTTTCAATACATTTCTAGAGTAAAATCACCAGCAATGCATTCACATTATATAATTCTTTTCAGTCATTAATTCTCGTATTAATTCCTGACCATTCCCCTCCTTCCTGATTTTCAATGTGATTTTATGGTATTTTGAATTGTTTGCAGTGAATCTCTACTATAAAATTGTTTGCTATATATTTTCTACGATAAAATCTTTTGCAATACTAATAGCCTAATTTTGTTAGTAACATTTGGCTTAATCCCAAGCACTAGCTACTGAAAATCATACTTTTCTTCCCGATTTTTAATGCAAAACATGTAGATTGAGTGTTGAAACTTGCAAAAACAAATTATGGGAAAAGATAGCCAAATCCAGTATTTAATCAAATTTTCCACAGTATCACCAGAAATTCAGTTGGTTTGTAAGAAAAAAAAGATACAAGCCAAGTGGGAGTGTGGTGGAGTAGAAGTAAAGTCTGTGGGCAGTAACAAGAAAGTTGAAATCTTGCCTACATATACTAAATGCTAAAATACAACCGTGATTGTTTCCATTCTCCCCCAATGAGTCAAGAATTTGCAATGTCCCTATATAGATAATTTGATTCTATCTGCAATATCACAAGTGACATCAGCTTCTTTAGATGTAAGCTGAAAAGGCATAAAGCGAAGAAGCGATTACCCTTAATTCATATGGGTTGTGGGAGGTACAGGAGACTTGGGTGTAGCACAGAGAGGAAGAGGATGCGCGCTGACTGTAATGGCTTGGAGCAAAACAAACACTTGAACACTATTTTGACTTTTTTTTTGTAAAAGTGAAAAGTGACGTGAAGCAAAGTTTTGGAAAGCAGGTGATACACATATTCTGAAAGATACAGTTGTTTGCAAAATGACAACATCTAAACATTGACCCAAAGCAGAACATTTCATACATAATAATCAAGACCAAATGTAATTGTAAAAAAGAAAAAAAATGGACTTGCTCAGTTTGGCAAGTAGCAGAATCCAGCCAACACATGAAATTTCAATAAATATTTCCCATTTCATAAAACCCAGTAAAAGCAAAGCAACCATAAAATCACATTACTTTTCTTACAAAATGAGGAGAGGAACTCAATGAAAATAATATTTTCAAACCGCTGAATCACAAATTGACAATAATATTATAATAACATGCTTGATAGTAGCTTCTAGTGTCCTTTCTTAGACCAATGATCTACTTAAGTAGTAAGGTGATCAATTCGCTTTGTTTTAGGTTGACCTATAAGGCAGAAAGAGAGATTGAATGAGGGATGAAGTTTTTTCTTCCTTAATTCTGTAAATCAAACAAAGAAAAAGCTCTTTTTATCTCATTTTGTCTGATCACCTGCGGCAATGTGGTTGTAATGCTCCACCCAACATGTCACAAAGCGATTGGTGCAGAGACAATTTAACAATTCCTGTGAATGAATGTTGCTCTTTGGATTCTAACTGGTTACTTCATGTATGCTTTCCAGAGTCAAAGCCATGTAATCTGGACATATACTCATATGACAAGTTTACCAGCATTTCCCTCATTCAACCATGTGTCATTGATGTGTCCTTTAAACACATCATCCAATACTTTTAATTTTGTCAAGCAACGTAGCTGAATATATGATACTATTGAATTGTCTGCATCATTTTGGTACAAAACTACACATCTGAGCAGCACCAAATAAAGATCAAATGTTCTATGATTTGCAAGACGAGCATCTTACAAGAACAGTATAAATACACATTTATATACAGTGTAAAAACATTTAGCTTTAATTGGTAAACTTCCAGCACTTGTCAGGCAAAAGTTGTAGTCCACACCTAACCTGTGCAGCTTTGCAGCATTCATGTTTTCTCTAGCTCTTTAATGACCATTTTTGAAGCAGGAAGATTAACATCTGACTGACTTAAATAACTTGAATTCTAAGATGAACAATTTCATCATAAGTTATGGTTAGTTTTCCCTTCATCTTGTTGCTTTTTATCACAGCCTTCAGACTATTCAATAAAGTAGCATGAAGTACGGTAACAGTTTTTGATGAGATTTGAACTTGCATATCATATCCTAGGAGTTTGTCTTTCATGGATGAAACCTTTACCAATTCAGACATGGAAGTAAGTCAATGTTTTATGAGCTGGGAAGATGCTAAAAAACAAAAAACAAAAAAAACAGAGGATATTATAAAATTTTCCTCTGTTCAAGGCTGTTATATCTCTTTATGCCAATGACTAAGCAAGCATGTTTCAAAAAGTTACTTGTGAATCCATACTGAATTATTATCAATACTGAGAAGTCTGTAAACATCTGTCTCAATTCATGAATGCTAACAACAGCTTTACCAATGTAAATGATTCATAAAAAAAAATGATCATAAGAGAAAATAACACTTTTTGACCACTCTCAAGAATTCATCTAGACCATTACTCATCTGCTCTTTTTCCATCATAACATTTCAATCAGAATGTTTCTGAGGCTACATTAAAATAATTCAACACTTAAATTCAAAAAATTTATGGAGGGAAAATTGAGAGGTGTCTTTGACCATGAGGTGAATTTAAAAATTTTTTTTTTTATTCAATTCACAGAAGAATTTTATCATTCTAAATTCTATTCATTGAAGAGTTAAACCATCGATCAGAGTGATTACAAAGGGTCCATGAATTTAAGAGTTGAAGATATATAGGGGTGTGTGTGTTTGTGTGCATGATAAAGAATCATTGAAAAGGATTTTAAAAAAAAATCTTTTCAAGGCTTCAACTTTTCAGTTTCCTTACAAGTGAACATAGGTCAGTGATTAGTGTATACAAGAACTGTATATAGGTTTTTGACCGAGTGCTCTCAGTTATGCATTGATGGTCATGTGCCATTATCAAGATTCAGGACCTTAGTTGCAGACAAAAATTTAGATTAGAGATGTTAGTTGTTTTTTTAAATTCAGCATTATGACATTTACTATAAACACAAGCTTCCGCTTCAGCAGCTGTTGACACGTGCATTTCGTTTACAAACATTGATACACTTCAATGCCTCAGGAATTGTGACCCACTAACCCTAATTTGACCTGAAAATATTTATCAGACACAGCACACATTATATTTGCTGTTTGTCTACCCATGTGAGCCTCCATACTCCCAGAATCGTGGCTCTTTGTTCGTTCTAACGGGGATAGTGATCAAACATGGCACACGTTATATAGCTCTTGTGTATAAGTGTCCGACATGTGAGGGAGTCAGTGTTCGAAGGGTCAAGATAATGTTACACACAAGGCAAATGAAACTAATCTTTGGGCAGAATGTATCAATTGTTGAATACATTCAAAATCTCAGAACCTTGATTGAAAAAGACAAGTTACATTAGATTTATTTCACGACTATTAGTTTCTTGTGAACAACTAAAAATGGTCCGCAATCATCAGGTAAAATTCAATTCTGTTTGAAAGTATAGTCATTTTTCTTTCCTTCATTTCAAAATTTTCAGTCTGGATAATGAAGTCGGTCAAGATCAACTGGGCATGAAGTCATTCGTGCCGTTTTTCCGAATGTTGTCAAGAGTTTATGTTTGAGTGTTAAGTGTCTGTAAAGATGTTTGTGTGTAACTCTTTTTTCTTTCTTTCTTTCTTATATACCAGATCAAATTAACTATTCTATTGTTGTTGAAAATCTCTCATATAATCAGAGAAAATTCTAGTTGAAAGGTTATGATGAATGAAAGTTGGATTAATATGGTTTCAATAAATTCTGAAGAGGGGAATTTTCGATGTTGTTTTCCCTGAATTGAATTAACCAAATCATAACAACCAAACAAAAAAACTAATCAAGATTTTTTCTAGAAATGCATCCAAAGAAAACATTAATGTGAAGCAAAACGTCCTATGTACAATCATCTTTCATATGATTTGAAAATTACGAAAATTTCAACTCAAAAGACAATGTCAATAACAAGCTATACTTAACAGAACATGTAAAATAGATCAAGGTAAAGTCTAAGATACTAAAACACAGGATTAAACATAGGATAAGATTTCAAGACAAAGGACTGATATATTCAATTTCTTTGATGATTTAAAAATATAAAATTAAACAAAGCAATATTCCTGCTAAAATACTTGACATTGACAGTAGCTGAGAACCAACAGGTCTATTTTTTCCTTAAACTTAGAAAATGCAAAATGTAAATATAACTAAATTCAAAGATCTAAGAAAATGTTTGGACTGTACATTCATTTAATAGGAAAGCTGGAGTTACCACATTAGACAGCATATTAGACCCTTCAACTTTTTCTTCCCAAAATAGCTGAAAGGGTAAACATGATCTTTGTAATCTTCATTGTCTTGCCGAACATTGACCTGAACTTGAGAAGTTCAAAACTGGATGATAAAGGAGAAAGATTCAAGAAAATAGACTTTTTGAAAAAATATAACCTGCAAAAATGACAGTTGTCTTATATATCGTCAAATACAATGCTGTCAATGATAGATTTGCCAACTTTAATCTATGACTAATCTTGACAAGCAATTATCTTTTTATTTTTTTCTGCTGATAACCTAATATGAAACTGGAACCCCCGCCAACTGCATCTTTTAATCATGTACAGTCCAAACAATTACTTCAAATAATGAGTCACATTGGATACCTATAAAAGTTTACCTTTTTCAACAATAAAAAAAAAAAAAAAAATATTCAACAGAATTAAAAAAAAGAAACAAGTGAAAATATTCTGATATTTTCCCCTTAAGACCAGAAATAAAGAGAAATAAAAAAAAAAATAATAATGGTACAATTTAAGCATTGGTTTGAATAGGGTTAAGAAGAACTACCTTTTTCTCTCAACTTCCTTCAACCAATTCAGATAAAGACTATTTATACCTAATTTGGAGAGATTTTCACTAGCAAGTGACTTATTAGTTAACGTAAACAAACTTCACCCTTCTGGTACCAGAGACTGACAACTCTTATGCTTCAGAAAAAAGACACTATTAACTATAATGGAGAAAAATCTCTTGGAAATTGTTTCAGTGACCAAGAACAAAATGAATATTTTTCAACTGATCTTATATTTAGACAGACTCTCAGTCAGATAAAAACTACTGTACCTAATATTCTTTTTTTTCTTTTCTAAATTTCTTCATGCAATGAGGAAATGCGACCTTTATCCCAGAGCATTCAACTTTTAAAAAAGAAATAGGTGAATCAGATGCTGTGTAAATTCCATCCCTAGTACAATGGGTCAAATGCTTCTTTGATGAAGTTGAAAGCATAAAAATTATCTTTCATAAAAAGTTTAGGAAATATGAAAATTTAGTCTACTATTATTATAGCTTATAAATGACCAAAGAACTTGATTGTTCAATATATTTTGGTAACTAAAAAAACATCAGCTTTATGAGGAGCTATATATTAGAACACAGTTAGAAAACATCCCTTGAAAGTAAAAAACTTAGCATATCCATTGAAAGGATACCCAAAGTGGCCTCAAAATAGACCCCCAACTGAGAAGAGAAAGAGGCAGGCCAAAGACAGCCTAGCAGGGGACAGTGACGTTCGACTTGGAAGAGATGGTTGAAGCACAGATCAAAGTGCAAGACGGTTCAATCTCATAGTATAATTGTGACCTCATGTCCAAGCCGGGATGAAGAAGTTTAAATAATAAATGAAACATAATTAAAAATATTTTCTCATTTCAATTTGTGCACCTAGAGTCAGTTCCAAACTTACAGCTAACAACACATACAAGACAGAGTTAAATTGTCAGAAAAACTCTTTGAATATTAATGACCCTTAAAACTACAGACAGTAACTTATTTTTGTTTTGAACATTATAAAAATGTTTCCTGCACGAGAAAAGTTACGACCGTGGCTGTCAAAGACAGTGCAAAATATGGAGTCAAGTGATAGAAATGATAGAATGAGCATTTTTTTTTTTTTTGCACAGTGACCACAATATGGGTCATATAGAGCTGATAATATCTTACATGCACTGACAAAGATATTTTGCACAATGAAGTTCTTCAGTCATTTAGAAGTCAACAGACATCATAATTTGGGGAATGTAAAATTACAACATATCTAAGATTAAACTTTTTTTTGACGGTTGCCATTGTAATGATTTTAGAATCAAAGGGATGAAAACAGAAAATAGTGAGAAGAGAGAAATAAAGAGAATAAGTCAAAAGCAATGATGAAAAGAGGAAAGGAAATATGTAGCTTTATGACAGATAATGAATGTTTTGGCAGCAATTATTCTCTCTAACAAGTTTCATTAAACACAACCAAGAGTTCTTGTAGATTAAACTTTTTTTATCAGTTTTTCTTGTTTGCTAATAAGTTGTTTTTTTTGCAGGGTTACAAGAATGAGGAAAAGTTATTCAAAATCTTTTTAATAACAATTAGTATGAACATAGGATTTTGAAATCCATCCTGAAAATGACCAATGACAGTCAAAAGAATTTAAAGAACTAGAGAATAAATTTTGGATATTTCCTTCATTCTTGAAATCCAGTGAAAAAAGGAAATTCAGCAAACAAGAGAAATCTTGTGACTAAGATATATACATACATTTTTACCAATTAGGTAGATCTTTTTAAAGCATTGACTATATAGAACAGAATAGTCTCTTTGTTTGTTTTATGAAGCAGTAGATAAGATAATTGGGATGTATTCTTGCCTACATCCCCAAAAAGAAAGAAAAAGACGGAAAATTCAAGCAAAGATATGAAATAGGTAAGAATTTTCAGAAATCGTTCATGTAGAGAGAGAGACAGAGAGAGAGAGAGACAGAGAGAGAAAAAATTGCTACATAATCTAATAAGATCAACATAAATCCACATAAAATTTTTTATTTGATTTTTAAAAATTATCCTAATGTAATATTGAAAAGTCACTTTTATTGAAAATAATATCATTAAAGATCAAATAAAACAGAAATATTTTCAGATGAACTTGAAAAGAACAATCGCTTTGAAATGATTGCCGGTGAGTTAGACTATGAAAAATAAAAAAAATAAAAAATGTTTTTTTCTATTTTTATTTATTTATTATGAATGAAAAATCTAATACGTACGATTGCAAATATCTATATTTTCAAATAGGGTCTCATAAGAGTAAGTGACTTATTCATATATGTCTAGCAAGCATAGCTTAGTATGGCACAAGGCCACAAGTGAAAGCAGCAAAGTGCATGTGCACACACGTTTTTTACTAGTGCACAAGGGAAATGCATGTATGTACAAAATATTTCAAATTCTGAGTTTTTATAACAGAAATGCTGATTTCCAATGATGAATTCAGAAGTACACACATACTTCGGTCATAGGAAAAAATTGCACAACAAGATTTTCGCATTCAACCACAACTAATGATTAGAGGGAATATTGGTAGGGAGCCCAGTAAAGAATTTTGTAGTGATCGTTGAGACTAGCTTAGTAACTGTGACTCTATGGTTAAGCATCCTAGGTATTTATCAAGCTTAGTGGGGCATAAGTGTTAGGCACCCACTGAAAATCAAATACACAACAGCAGTAATAGTCTTGGAGACTAGCTTGTTAACAACTGATTCATAGTAAGGTACCCATTATTTACTAAGCATAGCTCAGTATGGCACATGGTATAAGCATATGAGTCAAGGGGACAACCTCCTAATTCAGGCAAAACTGAAGTTTTGGGCAAATCATGCCTTCTGCCCCCTTTATTGAATAGTTTCCATACGCTTATGACACAAGTCCACAAGTGTGAGGAACAGGCTCCAGTAGTCATGGACTGCAAGAGTAGGTTGCTAGCCAATATGCTATACTGAGAAGTGACTTGCTCAGGAGTGTTTTGAAAAGGGTAGATAAAACTCTCAGTGACAGGGTACTTAATAACATAGCTTGAAAATGACAAAGTAACTACAAAAATATTACAGCTAATATCCATTTAGAAGGTAGGGGACAGCGCCTTTGACTATAAAAATGACTTGCACAGTCCTTATAACAAAAAGCTCACATCTCGTCTTAGTTTGAAGCACACATCTCATTAGCATAATAATTCAACATCCTGACCACCGCAATGATAAATTTCAATGCATTGCCAACATTAATATCTTTTTTTGTTTCCTAATGTTTATTCACAGATTATAAATTGTGATATTAGGTCTCATTTGAATGCTTATGCAGATATATTGGGGATAAGCTTTTAGCTTTTATGTACCTGATATCCACCTCCTTTATGAGTCATTATCTTTGTTGGTGGCTTTCCTCAAAATCAAAAGGCATGAAATTATGTATGTTACCCAACATCTTTCTGAATACTAAGCAAAGCTAATACATTTTTTAAAAAATGTTCCAGACGAAGGATTTTCATTCTTATTATTGTATTCCTAGTCTTTACTTCATCTTATTTTTGCAATTTATCACAACACTGACACAATACAGTTTTCATTATTAATATAATTTTATCACTAGTTTTACTTCAACTAACTTTGGTTCCTTTTTATTGATACTTCTGGTGAATACACCTTTTATTATCACTATTATTTTACAACCAGTTTTACTCAATTTTATTACTGTTGCTTTTTATCATGATACACTTGATTATAACACATTTTATCAGGACTTATTTTATTACGGGTTTCATTCCGTCTTATTGCTTTTCGTTTGACACTTCTGGTCAATACACTCTGTATCAAGTCAGCGTTTTGTGATAAAAAGTAGCAAAACACCAGTAATAAGATAACAGATATAATGAAGAGTGTGTTATGCCTGAGGGTTGTTATAAAAAGCAACAATAATAAGATGGAGTAAAACAAGCCACAAAATAATATTAGGATGATTTTTTCAATACAAAGATTTTTTATTTACACTGAATTCTTCTTGATGAAAACAAGTGCATTTGTCTTGGATTCTGATTTATTGCTAATGAGACAATTCCTTCCAAACGAAATCATTTACTTTTTAGGAGGAAAGTCTCAAGAATGCATTTGCTTGCCAATGCTAGAGATATAATCACATCTCATGAAAAAGAGTGACTTTTTGTAAAATGGAAAAAGACTTTTCTTTAGAAAGAATCTTAGATTTTGACATTAACAAGAATCGTATTTTTTTTTATGATACAAGTTATTATAGAAAAGAATTATTGCAAGGAATTAAAAAACAGAAAAAGGGAAGGTTTTTATGTAACAGCTAATTTTTTTAGACCATATAATAAAATACTTTCTATGATGTTGAAAGCTCTATAACTGAATAGTTTTTATGAAATTTCATTCTTGGATAAGATTTTTTATTAGTTATTTACTAAGCTTAGCTTTAGCACAAGGCCATATGTACGGGGCACCTAATGAGTATAATCAGTATAAGTGATCTGTGAGTGAGTATCTAAGAGATGTTTTTATAAGAAAAAAATAAGATCGAAAAAATTTGTTCATCTAAAAATGTCCAATGTCTCTTCTTATCAAATTGCACAACAGATTTTATTATGTGTGTGTGTATATGAGTAAGTATAAATACATATATCGGTCTATTTTCAAAGAGGGTCTTTTAAGAACAAGTGACTTGTTCATGAATACTTAATACTCAAGTTTAGGAATAAGCCTCCAACAACAACAACAACAAGTATGGTACAAGGCCAAAAGTATTTTTGGGGTGGATATCAAACTCATTGGGGTAGTGAAAATCAGTTAGACTAGCTTGCTAATATTTATTTCATGCTGAAGTGCCCATTATCTACTAAGCGTAGCTTAGTGTGGCACAATGCCATAAGTGTGGGTACCCACTGAGGAGTGAACACACTATGAATTGCAAAACAAATTTTGTTTTAAGCAGCTATCAAAAGAAGCAGACTTATTGATTTCTTTGTATCAAGTATGTCAAAGAGACACTAGGCAAAAAGAAGTGATATTTGGTAGCTTTACTTCATCAATAAAATAAAAACTGAATAAAACTAGAAAGAATTCAAAGAGCACATACCTCAGCAAATGCAATTATCTCTAAAGACCGAATGAGAATCAGTTCATATATAGCTATGATTGCAAGAGATGTAATTATCTAAGTTTCGATACACTATCAAACTGTTGTCCTTAAATCTTTAAGAAAAAAAAAAAAAAAAAATCCTAGATCCACTCCAAAATCCAATCAATTTTCCTCAGTTCATGGCCCACAAGTTCACATAATGCCATTTAAAGTCACAGAAAATTTTTATATTATATTTTTATAGAGATATTGTGCATTGAAAACTACTCATTTTTCAAGCCTGGAAATATAGAAAAGGTGGAGGGACTAGTTTAATTATCTTGGTATATTTTACTTGATTAAAGCTAATACTATGCCTTGGGTATAAAAAATTTAGAGTTATTCTATGAATGTAATAAATACAAATAAAGCTGTATTCAATTACTCTGACAATTGTCATCGAATATTGTTTCAAGTTAGAATATGAGAGACTATCCGGCAAATGTTACTGATTATTCATAAAGCCCTCTGAATCTAGCTGACACAACTTGATAAAAAAAAAAAAAAAAAAAAAAATCAAAACAACCCATTGCAGGGTCGTCGGGTCATCACAGATAATTTTCATTATGGGTGTGTCAAGGGCTAGATAGCCTGATGGAGCCCATTCCCTCTTCAGGCTGCAAGTTATTTTGACTGATTTGAAAGAAGGAAAAAAAAAAAAAATGCTGAACAATGCATTAAAAATGGAATTTAATTGGGGTAGCAAGGAGTGATCAAATTGCCACTGTCCCCAACACACCCGTCTGTAGAGTGTGACTTGTCATTAAAATGTGTATCCAATTCACTCATGTCACGGGAACCTGTTATTACGTCACACAGTGACTCACTGCTTCCTTGGTTCCATGGGGAAAAGAAGAAAAGTACAAATGAAAAAGAAACAAGTTCCATTGAAGATACTCAAACACATTGGACCTGATCTTGCCAGCTTGTTTTTCAAAGGGAACACATCATAATGCACACAAGAAAAAAAAATTAAAATTGCAAGTTTTAGAAGCAGAGGACCAACGTAGCTGCTGCAACTATTTAGTATGCTTAACCAAAAATGAAGGTGCTATTTGGACAAGCCAGTTGGTAAGCACACACCTGTGTCACCTTCCTACCTGACACCAGGCTTGTATTATTTGCTTTTCATCTTATGATTGCAAAAGGCAGGTGAGATGGTGTCATTATATACTGGACTGGACATTAAAAGCTTTCCTTACCAACACACAACCATAATTGGCTAAATATTACAGAGGAAACTTTGCAATTTGAATCTGTCTTTATTACTAATACTTAGATAAATGTTGGGTTATTATGTAGTAAACTAGCAGAGTACCAGTCAAAAATGACAGGATGATTTATGTACAGATCAGCACTTCCACTTAGTGTTTGGATAGGATCAAAGAGTCACTCCCCACTGACTGTCATTGGAATCACACATTAAGAACAATATTATGTTACATCTTCCTCATGTGGGAGAGCAAGTAAGTACTGGTCATTATTTGGCTACCAGGATTGATACTAGTGTAAAATGTGTCATTATATATATATATATATATATATATATATATATATATAAATTTAGTTTCTTTCCTAAAAAAAAATAATCTCAGAATATATTTGACTTGGTGGGTTAGGACATTAAATATTTCTCACTGGTGTTAGTGTTTAGGCTGAGGTAGAAGCCAAAATTTCTAATGTTGGATTTTCAGGTCTCCTCACCACTTGGAAAACTGGCACAATGCAATCTTTACAACCTCAATTGGCCTTGTACCTTATAAAGTAAGTAAATAGTGAGAACTAACATTAACCTCACAAAATCAGTTGTTTTTTTTTTTAATATATTGCATTTAGATTAAATTGATTTTGTTCAGTTATGAACGTAGAGTCATAATCTTGAAAATGATGCCATAAAAAGTATATTGAAAAAAATTGCTTCACAAATTTATGAGAAAAATTAATAGAAAAATACAAAGTTTTGGAGCTTTTAAAATCAAACAGAAAATAAGCTTTCATATATTAAGCTTCCTTAACCTTTTGAATTGTTCTACATATGCGCATCTACCTCATTTGACAGGATATAGGTACCCCATTTTTATCCCTGGCTAAAAAGGTGAACATAACCTTTGTTTTCCAGTTGCACATTGGTCAAAACTCAAGGAGTTGAACAAACTGGGTGATAAATGAAAGGAATTCAAGGAAAGGACGGGTCTCATACACTATCAAACATGGTAACTTCTGAAGAGTATTTGTTTTCTTGAATTTATCTAATTAGAAATTCCAGGGTGATGTTTGGTCACCTTGCTGATGTAAAAATTTATTATTTGTAAAGTTTTGAGAGAAAAAAGAAAAAAAGAAAAAAGAAGTGAAGTGATAAAAGAGAAAAAGATTTGAAATGGTCTTAAACCTTGCTGATCTGAGTAAATAGCTAATACCAATGTTAGCTATACACCAGAGAGATATTGGATCTTGGGTATTCCGTCATTCAATGAAACAGCTAGGTATAAATGCCAAAACCTATCCTCTCGAAAATGGGAAAAAAAAACATTCATGTCTCCATTTCTATTTATTCATTCTGTATATCAAATGAAAAAAAATCAAAAAAAAAATCAAGTAATCTATCATAGTATTTAAAGAAATCAGGTCATCTATTATAGTATTAAAAAGTATGACAGATTGAAAATTGGATGCTCTGATTGTATTGCTATGATACAAATGGAGTTGTTTATGAATTATAAGTATATTCACAGTATTAAAAAAGTATTAACTCTTTCAGTGCCAAATTCTAGTGTGAACAGTGCTGCTGCCAACGCAGAGCATGCAGGGAAGTGATAATAATTTTCAAGATGTATATGGCAGCAGTTTTATATGACTGATCAGACTTTTAGTGTCCCGGAAAAAAAAGATCTAGGCTAGGTTAAGATGCAAGTGACAACTACAAAAGAACTCGGATTCATGACATGATGCCATATAAACATATATTAATTGAACAGCAGAAAAGTCAACTAGTTCTTGTGAAAGTGATTATCATTTTGACTAAACAGAGGATGAAAAGAAAAGAATGATAATAAAAACTATATCTAATGATGAATACATGACTTACTATTCATTATTACTTATTGTTACTTTTCCAGAATTACACCAACATCATTTAGAGTAACTAGATTATCTTATTACAAAGTACATTTGATTTCTATTTGAATGTGATATTCAAGTGTATTAGATGTGCAATATTTTCTATTTAAAACAAATTGTGGTGTTATTCTGGAAATATGAGGTCAGTTCAGGAAGTATCCAGGCATTTATTTCAAGGAAAAAGAGGGGAACCCTACCCCCACCAAAAAAACCCAAACCAACCAATGGTATCATGGTCTACTTCCAAGTTCACCTGTTGAGACCTCACAATTATCCCAGCATACCTTCCACTATAAAGGCTATGCAACTGATTTTCAAGATGGCTCCATTTTTTTCCAGACAGACTTACATGTTTTTTTGCAAAAGATTGCATCAGCACCCCCCGCCCACACCATCAAGATTTGGCTCCCTGCAACTTCTGGCTTTTCCTGAAGCTAAAATCACAATTGAAAGGGAGGAGATTTCAGACCATGAACAATAAAGTAGCTGATGGCAATCCCAAAAAGGACTTTGTGGACTTTTGTAAAAAGAGGAAATGACACTCATCGCCCTAGGTCGGCTATTTTTTTGGTTAATAATAAATGGCTGGATACTTTCAGGAAACTAAACCTGCTGAAAAATAAGGAATTGTTCTCATTCAATTAGCTCTCAGAATTTGAACAATTCAGTTTTGAAGATGAGAAAAAGCAAAAAAAAAACAAAACCACTTTAATCAACAAAAGTGAACTTACTTTTCTGCAGGATGACCAACTGGGCACTTGCCTGAACACTGCCCAGGTCATTACGACCAAAACACTGGTACAAACCCTGGTCCCTCTCCAGAAGACCAAGGATTCGAAGGTTCTTGTGATCTACAATTTGGAAGTAGTCATCAGCCACAATTTTCTTTCCATCCTTCATCCAAAAGATCTCAGGAGTAGGGACACCGTAGATGTCACATTCCAGGGTTACTTCAGCGGTCACATGAGCAAAGACATTTTTGGGCTTCTTTCTGAATTCAGGTGGAACTGATATGGAAAGGAAAAAGTTGAATAAGATTTCCTGATAAGTCAATACCATATAGACACACACATATATATATTACATTACACATGCATACTAGTATAGCACCTGTGAAAATTATCTTAATATACATAAATTATACAAATATCATTTTAGTATAAAAGTGCAAACTTTGAATGACATTTATTTTTCTGTTGATTTCATTCAAACTTTCTATATTTTCTGTTTTTAAAGTAAAAGGTAACTGAATCGGGTAAAAAAACCCTAATTGATTTGAAATAAGAAATTCATTAGTTTTATTCATGAAAAATCTGTTAATATTTGTTTTCTGTGCTACTACTAAGACATTGTCAGCAGTGGTAGTAGTAGTAATAGTCCAAAGTAGTGAAGCTCTGTTATAGTCAGAACATGATTAACAAATAAGAATTTTGTAAATAGGTCTTATTAGTAAATTTTGTCCAGATGCTAAGAAGGATTTGAATTAAACAGGACAAAGAAAATATTCAAAATAAAATTACATTAGGCTAGATTCATTTTTTTCATTCATTAATACATGTTTTAGAGTGATTATTTATTTTTTTTTTTTGCCCTTACCGAGGACAGTCACTGTTGCTTGTGCATCTATTGAATCTTCCATGTTGCTAGCACGGCACGTGTATACTCCGTTGTTGGTTTCTTCCACATGAGAAATTTGTAAACTTCCAGTGCCAACCACTTCATATGTTCTGTTGGTGCTGAAAACAGAAAGATAAGTTCTCATTTTTTTGCATTGACATTTTCATGAGTCATATTGTAACAAGTTTAACTAAATAAAAAGAATGAGTCTGGTTAGTTACTCAACAGAAACAGTCACTTGACCAACATCTTTTGGCAGTATGCAGTGTTGGGGATGATCAATTTTAAGAGTCCAAATTTTCAAAAAACAAGCCCAGGTGCTGCTGGACACAAAACTAAGGGACCAATTTAGCAAAAAAACAAAAACAAAAACAAAAAAAAAAAAACATCGCTGGGGTGGGATGGGGATAAAAACATTTTTCTATACCTAAAGAGTAAATGTTTGAATTTTCAGCCCTCAAGGTCCGTTGGTGGAACTTCTCTGCATAATAGATACATAGCCAGCCTGACCAACTTGAAACTGAAGAAAACTTTTTTCTAATATTCAAGTACATTATACTCCGTGAGTAAAGTCTCTCAGGGACTTAATGTCAGGCAGACGTTAAGAAAGAGCAGTTGGACATGTGTTGATATTTTACAGGGATCATAGAAGTCAAGAAAAGTAAAGCGAATGTAATTCATGAAAGCTTTTATTCAGAGTTTAGAAAATTTAGGGTTAGAATTATTCATTGATTACATAAATCATTACTGGTAATAAACGATATCTTTGTTCCGATTCTAGTTGCTTCCCTTCACTCCTTGTGATAAGGAGCAAAGGGAATCTAATCTTGAGAAGTTTTCATATAGAAGGTTGTGATGCATAATCAAATAATTTAGGGCAAAGGTTAGGATTATAGGTAGGTTGGAGTCATTCATCGATTAAAGCAATTTTTATGGGTAACAAATGATATATTTGCTTCCTTTTAGGAGGTTATAAGATAATATTGACAAATTATCTTTTTTTTACTATTCACTTACTAGTCCAGGGTGACTCCTCCTTTCAGCCAGGTAATTGTGGGAGATTCACGGTTCCGGTTTCTGCCATTGGCCCCACAATGGAGCACGACTGATGAGCCTCGTACAGCCTTTACATCTTTGGGTTCCATGACAAAATGTGGCTCAACACCCTGTTCAATACTCTCTGTTAAAACAAATTCATATCATCAATGAAACAGTACATGAAATACTCTCTGTATTGAAAATAATGAGACCAAAATATTATATAGCACATTTTATATCCAAACATTAAATTTGCTTCAATATAATGACCATATTTTTTTCAGTATGCTTGTAATAATTTCTGATCAGTAGCAATTTCTTCTAGATTTTCAATGCACACAATATGTTTATAGAGAGTTTTGCAATTTTCAAAACTCCCTATATACGTATTGTGTGCATTGTAAATCTGGAAAAAATTGTTAGGGGTCAGAAATTAATGCAAGCATAGATTTTACATTTATAAATTTGATGGTTAAAGTCATTAAATTCCACTTTCTTGCACCAAGACCAACACTCATCAAAAACGTGCCATTATAAATTCTTCTCCAAGGGGTAAAGGAATGCATCCCTTATGCACATCCCAGGGTTTTTAATTCTTCAATTTTCTGACATAAGATAGATAAGTGATATAAAGTTTTGCATTATATATACTGTATCTGTTCAACTACTAAATCTACTATGGAAATGTAGGCATCTACTAAGTCCTTGTACAGGATATGGGAAAAGAAACTCCCGAGTGGGAATAGCTAATAACTTTATTAGTAGATTGTAGTTAAAATGAAATTTGTTTCATAAGCAATATTTACAAAAGTTACATAATTTCTAATAGGGAGTTAATTCTCACCCACCCTGTATATAACCATTTAAGCACATCATTTTTCATGTATTTGTTCCATAAATCGTACCCGTGACATTAAAGGTTACATAAACAGAACGTCTTTAATAAATGTCACTGAACACAAGGATTTGATTGATTGTTCTATACTTTGCCAATCAATAAAGTAGCAACAATGTGATTTGCTTTATTATGAACTATTAACTGGACCTCAGGATTTAGTAAGTAAGCAACCTCAACCGTAAATTTCATCCAAAGAAGAAAAAAAACCAAACAGGTTTCTTCTGCTATCCAAACCAATGGCAAGAGAAACATTTTTTTGTGTGAGACTAAGTGACATAATGCGAAGAAGAATCAATTACCATTAATTTAGAAAGGAAACATTTTTTGAGCATTTCCAGACCAAAAAAGTTTCCAGTGAGATGCTCACTACAATTGACAGAAGATTGCAGAAGAGTATGACTTTTATTTTGAAAGACCATGTAGTTTGTTAGGATATTATGATAGAAAAATACATAAGGCTAAGCAATCAAATGTACTGTCATATTTCAAGACTCCCACATCAGCCACAGTACACAACAAACCTCAAGTTTGGGAATGCTCAAAAATTTTCTTTATATAAATTAACAGTAATTGCATCTTTGCTTTATGCTATTTCGGATAGTGAAGGGAAGCCTGTAGTAATCAATGGCATATGGCGATTTGTATCTTGGGCATGCAGCAAGCTATGGATGCGCAAAAATGCCAAAATATTCTAGTGTAGGTAAAAAGCAATGGAAAGTAAGAGCCTTTAATGTAGGGAAGGTGGTACCGATTGTAAACTGAAGTTCCACACCCTTGCTTATTTGATGTTACAAACAGCAAACTAATAAGACAATTGATGAATGAAAAATAAAATTTGGATTGGAGACTATAATCCATTGAAATCAAAAATCTGTTCCCAAATAATCATCCAATTCCTACAATCGGTATCTTCCCTACCTTATGCCAAAAAGGCTTCAACAATTTATTGCTTTCTACAGAAATCAAAATATCTTTCATGTTTTTGCATATTCGTAGCAAACATCACACCTAAATTACAAAGCACCATGTAATAACGTAGGTCTTTTGTTTAAGTGAAGTGGTATAAAGCAAACACACTAATTAGCCAGGGAGGAGGATGTCTGGATTTATATCAAAATCTATGATGGAAATTCTTACACAAGAGCAACATGCACAGGTAATTAACTTTAAAGAAAA
>OY735235.1:36100210-36211800 GCA_963457665.1 Thysanoteuthis rhombus | reverse complement strand
TCTGCAGAATTATTTTAAATTGTTTTCTTAGAGTATGGTTATGAAACGGAAAACAAAGTACACGCAATCATCCGTTACAATAGAAACAAAACAGAGAAGCAGTAGATACAAAATGCAAATTCTCAAAATATTGGTGGATATTCTTAAAGAAATAATGAAACAAAAATGTATGGATATTGTTCAGAAAATAAGAAAATTCTTCAAAATATAGAAAACCACTGATTGTGATCACATTGAGACAGAGTTTTAAATGAAAGTTAACGGGCGGATAACATCAACCAAAGGATAAGAGGATAAGAACCATTTATATTCATGGTTATGAATTTACAAGTAATTAAATTCATGGTTACAAAAATCTTATACCTGAAAATTGTTTCCAACTTTTAAAAAAATCTACAATTTTCAGTTTTTAAATGAAGTATCTCGGATGGACTGATTTTGATAACAAAAACGTTTTTTGATAACATCATCCGTGATTATGATGAACAGCTTTCTCTGCATGAATTTTCTTTATTGTGAGAAAATTATTTGCTCTAAAATTAGCATACACTAAGGGAGTTTATACATGTAAAAACTAGCTGATTGAGTTTCATAAATGCAAAAATGATGGCCATTTTAAGCATCACAAGCCTTGGGATGCAAAATGGCCATTTTCTTTCCTGTGACGAGGTAATAGTACCAAAGTCAATTCGACACTGGTGATTTGAACAATTTATTTCAACTGTTCCAAGAACAAGAGAATCTCACATGAAAAGAGGACACATCAATTTGAAAAATGAAGTCAGTTTTCTTAAATGCAGTGATTCTCTAAGAGAGGAACTTGGTGCCCAGAGAAGGGATTTTAGCTAAGGGGGAGGATTTTGAAGGGGATTTTAGCTAAGGGGAGGATTTCGATGGGGATTTTAGCTAAGGGGGAGGATTTCGATGGGGATTTTAGCTAAGGGGAGGAATTGGAAGGGGAGTTTAGTATTTTTGATATAATTTAAAAGCATGATGGTGAAGAAATTACCAGTCGATAATTCATAATGGGGTAAGAATAGAGGAAAACTAATCAAAGGGGGAGGAATGTGATCTAGTATTTTGCATGATCATTAAAACTTATGCTGACCCGATCAAGTTTTCATCTGATTTATGAAAGCAATGAAATGAAGGGGTCATTAAGAGTGATGTATAATCAACAAAGCCTAATGAACTCACGTGCGATCTGTATGTGGGCAGGCCGGCTGACAATGGTCCCTAAATCTGGAACTTCAGCATAACATTCATAGAGACCAACATCTCCAACATCTGATTTCGTATGGGTGACCTTTTTTATGTGCAGTGAACCATTTGTTAGTTGTTCTCTGGAGGATAAAATATTGACAAAATAAATACATAGAAAAAAAATATATATATATATATATATATATATATATATATATATATATATATATACACACACACAGAGTTGATCTTTGTGGAAAAATTCATGGATATGTGTATATATATATATATATATATATATATATATATATATATATATATGTGAATTTCTATATGGATTTAAAAAACAAAAATTGAACTTCGCAAGTTCTTACCAGAAAGAACTGAGGATTTGGGGTAAGAATTTTATATAAAAATGATAAATGAAGAGCTTGATTTGGAACGTAATAATACTCAAAGAGAAAATTTAAAAAAATGGAATAATTGAAAGATTCTAACTATACCTGACCTCTTGCCGAATTGTAGTACAGGTATACTTTGATCAGTGTGGTTATTTGTTAAGAACTGCACTGGTCAAAATTGTACTATAATGTAATGCGTTTTTTTTTAGCTTACATTAATTTTTACAGTCATATCTTAATTGTACTACATTGAACACAGCCCTATTTAAGGTATTGCAGTATGAGAATCCAATGCAAAATGCTTTTCTTACCGGCGGGTGTCCTGATCTAAGTAAAGCCGCTCGTAATCCTTTTTCCAATAAATAAGAGGAGTTGTATGTCTATGGTCGGCAGCACAGTTGAGCATCGCCTCTCCACCCCGGTTAGTGACCACATCGCTTGGCTCAACAGTAAATTGGAATTCACTGAAGTGAACAGAGGATCCTGCAAGAAAAAAAAGGAGCAAAGAAAACATTAAAATTTGAGGAAACAAATAAAAAAAATCTTTATGCTATCAATTTTTAGCATCATCAAATCATGTACCAACCCTAATCAGGTTTTCAATAAAAGTGATGGGAATATGAAATGAAAGGGTTGTTGATTAAGAGTGATGTATGATCAATGAAGTCTAATGAACTGAAAAAAAAAAAAAATTCGATAATACTAAAGCATAAGAATACAGGGATTAGTGGGTAATTACATTATGGTTCTGAAGAAGAGGAAAAAAACAACTGAATGTGTAATTCAAGGGGGTGGTTCCTCTAAGGCTGCACCATCCCATTGCAATTGAAGATATAGGTTCAGGTCAATCCTAGATGCCTGAAGTCCTGATTGTAGACTATAACTTCTTTCAATGAGATCTCCTGCGTATAAAAACAAAATCTAGACAAAAGTGTGTACAATCATTTTTAGTTGAAGTGAATCCTATTTTGCGTCAAAAAATGCAGACTAAATGTATTCTCAGTACTGCGTGAAATATTGAGCACAAATTGTTAAAAAATTCACCAAAATGTGGGAAATGAAGTGTCTGAGTTTCCCCAGGTTCTCTGCTTCCATTTGCATGGGTCCACTGGCAAGGTGTCCCTTATTTTTCCATATTGAAGGAACAAATCAAGATATTATCATTTTCTCCTTAATCTCATTCAATTCACTATTAAGAACAAACAGCTATATTAACAGTGGCCTCAATTTTTCGAAGTGTGAAGCCTTTTCTGGCAAAAAACATCTGGGCCATACACATGCCATATTCTGCAGTCTGGCCTTGTGTCACGTTCTGTTCTTGTGGGAAGGTGAATAAATATTATGTGTCTCCAGTCAACTGGTGGAATTTCAGCTTGTTTCATCGGAATCTTTGAACATGTTAGAGTACAGAGGAAACCATGCTGGAGCTCTGGGGACACAATATATCTGAGGAAATTTTAAAAATAAACATTAAAAATTTGCATTCAATTCCACGTAGCTTCACCGCTGCTACAGTACCCATCAAGTGATATGAAAACATTTTTCAATTGGATTGTATAGCAATGTGATCCGCAGTAAGAGTTCACAAGACCTTAGCCTTTTAAGAGATCCAACTGTCAAAATAAATTTGAGAACACTAGCTGAAAACCTTTCCTGTAGTGTTTATTTTCAGAAACAATTGCATTATTCAATGTGACCCCATTGCTATTCAGTTGAAACAGGATTCAGTTGTCAATCATCTGAATGGATTCAAGTTTCAAAATCCAAAGGAATGGATAAGATTTGTAACGTCACAGAGATTAGGTAAAGATTAGAGAAATATTTTTTAAGGTAGGATAAGATCCAATTTTTATTTTTGAACAACCATAGCCACCAAAAGTAGCAAAGGGTTCTATTTGTTTTCATACGTGCATGCGTTTGTGTATTCCACCACTCCTGACCACACCGTTTGGCACCAGAAAATTGGTAATAGTACTCCATTAGACCTTTTTTGATGGGTATAGTTTATTAATAACATCTAGATTCTGGAGAATCAAGATGTTACTTTACTCTTGGATGTTTTCCAGTGGAAAACACCAGTGATGTCATAAATAGTATTTATTCAAACTATATTTAATCTCTATCTACTCACTATGATCAGCATGTCTGCCTCACACACACATGGTCCTGGGTTCAATTTCTGGTATAAGTGAAGAGTGTAGAAAACTCTTCGCTGGGACAAATTTCCAAGTGTATCCAGCAGCTAATTGAGTTCACTCTAAGCAGTGTTATTAGGATGAAGTATCCATTTGATGGAACTACAGCCTGCTGAGGATACGGTTATATAAACACTGCCCGCTTCACCATATATTTATTATTTGATGGATTTTTTTTTTCGACATGACATCAAATTTTGATGCTACGGTTGTTTTATTATTGACTGAGATGGCGAGTTTTTTTTATAAATATGATTAAAATATTTCAAAAGGCAACTTTTACATTAGACTTTAGATTTTTCAGGGTTCCTCAGATATATTGTGCCCCAGATCCCCAACCCCCACAATTGCAGGGTCTGCAAGTCCCATGTACAGCATTTACTGAAAGTGAATATCAAATATCCTGCCTGAACCTTTTTAAAGTGCTGAACAACAGTTCCTTGTTTCATAGTTTGGTATCAACCATTTTGTTTGAAGAAAGAAGTTTCATCATCATTACTTCATTTCTAGAGTATAATAATTGACAATGCATTTATATATCAAAATCATTTTCAATGCATTTCTACAGTAAAATGATATCCTATCAATTTCTATATATTCTTTTAGTGTTTGCTGTGTGACTACATATGTGATTATCGACCTACAATTGAAATAATCACTTGTATGTGCTTTCATGAATGCACTGTAATTTCCCGACAACCGGCTTTTGTACAAAATTGACATCCACCAAATATATCAATCAGCACATTAAGCAGTGCAGCGTCAAGTTTTGAAGTTTTTTTTTCAATCAGCAGTTCTTGGGAAATCTAATGAAATCAGATCAAAATTTAGATTATTTATTTTAGATAGAAGATCTAGATATAGATTAAGATATGAAATCCAAAAATTGGCAATAAACCTAAATTTAGGTATAAGATATCAAAATTGGCAACACTGAAGAGTGATAACCATAATACATCGAAGCTTTAGTTTCATACAACAGAGAGAAGATTATTTTACTGGGCTATCATGGAAGGCTGCACCACACACCATAAAGTCAGGCCCCTTCCAAACAGCATTGCCCTAGTTATAATATAATTTACCAGGCATTTCTATAGTAAAAGATAATAATAGTATGAGATTTTCTTACAGACAATGAGAAAAACTTCCTCATAAGAAGAAAGACTTGAACCAGAATGTTTGCCATCTTGCACCCTGGCAAACCATATTAGAACTCGGTATATTACTAGAGCTCAACTAATGGATTAAGCTTCAAGTACTGAATTATAAAAAAAACAATTAATGCAATAATTGCTTTTTTTTTTTTTGGCTTTCCCAAAGTAATAGTAGGTTAATCAGCTTAGACTTTGTAGGAATAAAAAGTGGAATGTGCCATTATATTTCAGAAACTTCCAAGTACGATCAGTTCAACAACATTTTCTGGAATAAGTAAATTTATATGGCTAGTTTAATGTCAGTTGTGCACTTATAGTAAATAAGTACTGTCTGCACCTACTAAAAATTTATTTACCAGCTTAAACAGAAAAAGACTTATTTGCACATTTTGTTTACAAGCATAATCTTCCATAGGAAATTGGCAGAGGGAGGTGACAGTGAAAAAGGACAAATTTAATACAACATATGCATGTTCCCACACAGGCATACAAGCCAGGGAGGTATGCAAGTACACCCTCCTCCCCAGATTGGGCGAAAAAAATGTAAAATTCTGAGCAGATCAAGCCCTCTATCTCGCTTAACAAATGAGTTCTCGAATGCCCATGCACCCACACAAATATATAGCAAGATTTATTTCTTCATATAGATTAACAAAAAGTAATATTTCAAGATGAATTAATCCATTCGGATTGTGAAATTTTTGTAGTGAATTTTGATAACACCCTGAGAACTAAGGTTACTTCACTCAAGTAGTATCTCATTAGAGGCATTTTCGATTGTCCACAGTTAACAGTGTAGTACCATGTACTTCATCTTAGGACACTAATAATCAAATCAATTTAGAAAATTGTACTCACCAAGTACTTTAAATGATAAGATAAACCAATTTCTATATCATTAAGTCTAAGTAAAATGATCATTGTAGTTATCTCCCTTGACTCTTCTCTTATAGATTATTTTGAATAGTGCTCGGGGTGACATCAAAGTTTTCAATCATAGATATGTAAATTAATGTATTTTAGAAATTAAATGAATTAGACAAAAACATTAAAGTAGTCAGTGAACAAAACTTTCATACGGCACGCTAATATATGTACTAATCACTCTATTTTCCTTTCATATATTGCTAAAAATGTTAAGTCTTCACAAATTCTAGAAATAAAACCACCGGATTGGCAACACTGTGATGGAAGCGGTAGCGACATAATATCCATATGAAACTAATTCAAAACTCGAAATACATATTTGGGTATCTGGAAAAATTGACACGGCACACTTGAGATTTGAGAGTAGAGTATGGCTTTTTTCAATGAGATCTCAAGTGTGCCAGAGCAAAATTTCAAGTGTGCAATTTGACAAAAGTATGCACAATACTTTATAGTTCAAGTGAATCCTATTTTGTGTTAAAACAATCTGACGAAATGTATCCTAAGTATTGCGTGAAAAATTGATACATGAAAAGCACAAATTATTGCTTAAAAATTCATCAGTATAGAGAAAATAAAGTGTCGGAAATTCAATCTCCTGTGGGAGGACTCTAGGTTCTCCTTCAGTTGTGTACCCCTGCTAGTAAAGGGTCCTTTATTTTTCCTCATTGAAAGGTGTGAAACTTGCAATACTTTGCAGTCTGGCTTGGGAGATAGTTTCAGCAAAATATTGTGCCACAGCACAGAGTTTGAGAACTACCGGGCTAAGGCGAGCAATGACACATCAGTTCTAGTGGATAAATTGTGTCGCAGACAGACAGCCTAGAGAAATAAATCCTCCATTACAAACAGCAGGAATAGACTAATAGAGATGACTGGATGCATATAACAATGAAGATGATACATATGAGTTTTGTAAATATCTTGACTTTTGTTTTCCAGCACTTCATTAGGGAAAAGCTGGTAGAACAAAGATGGCCAGAAAAAGAGAGCAGTACTGATTCTATTATTTTTGTTTTATCAATTCATTACATGGAATGTTTGTGGTGACACATCCAATCAATGGCTCTCACAGCAGGGAAGGAAAAATAAGGAACAAGATCCCTCACTGGTCTCTAGCCCATCTAACAGTATTATTAGTTCATTAAGTCTTGTTGCTGTAGTGCAAATAGAAAATTAAGGATCTATTCCCAGAGGCAATTATCTCTGGAAGTGGAATGGTATACAACTGAAGAAGTGGCAGGCATTCAGCATTCTGATATTGTACTCTTAGATACAATTAGATAAAGCAAGGAATGTGAAGAAAAGCAAACAGGGTAAGAGAGAAAGAAGAGTGATTACTCCAAGAATGAAGAGAGATGAAAAGTAAAAAAGAATGAATGAAAACATGATTCCATTCCACACCAAGCACCACCAAATTGAAGCCTACAGTAATTAAGGATAGAAGTTTTGAATATGGATTTCATTTCAATAATAATGAAAACAAAGATTTTCAATCTCACTTTAAAGTGGAAAACAAGTTTGGAAAAACAAAAAACAGAAAGGTACCTCCTTGAGACAAAAAATGAAAAACAACAAACCCCCAAACAAACAAAATATCCACCCACACATAAAAAAAGAAATGAAAGCTCCTTCCACCAAAAAAGAATGAAATGAAAACAAAGATAAAAAACACCCCCCTCCAAGAAACAAACAAAATAAACTTTGAGGTAATTTGGTCAAAAAACATATGAGGTTCATTTTGATAGCTATATTACAGTGTTTATTCACATCATCCACAGAACCTCTAATCCTAAAATTAGGGCAAATATTTCAATATTAATGTAGCTCTATCACAAATTTACTTCAAAAACTAAATTTGATTTTATGGCAAATGTACTCCTAAATAATGGACATTTAATGCTAAATATTTTTTTTAGATATTAAATTTGTGTAGATATTTATTACATATACAAGTTTCAAATTATACCACTAAATAGGACATTAACTCAAAAACATGTAATCATAAACATCCCTTCAAAATACCAAATCATTAATCTAATATGAAATTTTAGTTCTCTCTATCAGATTTCTTGCTTGAACAATAAAGTTACATAATTGAAATAAATATCCAACATGTTATTTTAACCCCTCTGATATGATAGGAGAAAACAGACATTGGACCTTGCCCAAAATGACCTGGAAATGTGTGCAAGACAGGGTTTGCTACCACTTACAGACCCATAGACTGAATGGAATGACGCAGTTAGTCCAGTAGATAAAACTAAGCACCTCTTCAGTCATGACAGTAAAAAGTCAGTATCAGTTTCCTGGCTGGTAAATCACTTAACTCTTTGCACAGAATTTTTTCTCTTGGAAAGATAGAAAAAAAAGTCCTCCACATGGAAAAAAAGGAAAGGTTGCAGCTGGAAGGTGTCAGGATTGGCTGAGTGTTTCTTAGAATCAACTAGTGTCTTCTTGGTAGCAAGCCAACAGTAATCTTTATCCCTAACCCTTTCTATGGCAGAAAGCCCAGAGAACACTTTTTCAACCTTCAACCTTCAATCTTATTTGCCATTTGCTGTAAAACTAGAGATCTATTAATTCTGTTCTTAAATTGACCTCAGTATTTTTTTCATAATTCTTCCCTTGATTTTCAGTAAAACTCAAAAATTATCTGTATAGCAATTTATGACAAGTAAAAATCATCCAGATTTAGATAAAACGTATTTATATTGGCAATACTGCCCCAATCTTAGGTAGGGATTTCTCTCTGCTACTCGCACTATATTACAGTACTACTTGACACACGAGGTTTAGCAGTTATTGGCACAGAAAATGAAACCAGCAGACCAAGTTGGAGTTTCAGCCGAGGCTATTCACATTCACTTTACAGTAAAACCCTTTGGAAAGCATGTATCAAGTTCTTCATTGAGTCGTAAGGCAGTCCGCCTAAAAGAAGGTTATTCTGACAGGAAAATATCTACAGCTTGGCATTTTCCATAACCGATCCCAAATCAGGAAAAAGGAGAGTTAGGCATAAGGGCTAGAGATCTACTTGCTACTGAAATAGCAATGGAATGAGGAGGGCCCTATGCTCCACAAAAAGTCTACCGGAATCAGCAATATTTGCCACATGATATTTCAAGTGCTCCTTGCCATCTGAAATATTATTGACAGGGATAGAAATAGGAGGGTGTGGTGTATATCTACTTAGAGTCCAGTTTTTTTTCTTCAAAAAATGTTCAATGTTTACAACAGAGTACATTACTCAGTTCTCCAAACCAAGCCTCACTGTATACCTAGGTCCCAGAGGCCATTTCCATCACTGGTTATTAAGTACAGTCCTCCATGGCAACCTGACAATCTTCACCACCATGATGGGATGAACCAATCAATTTTATACACACTTCTCAGTATCTTCTATTAATTATTATCCTTTGTAATTATTCCTTTGGAAAATCGTTGTTTACTTCTGTGCAATAGTAATCATCTTCATTTTCTGAGAATTTTCCATTCAAGGGAAAAGAGTACAGATAAACACTTATCTGTCCCCATTGTGATGACTTGTTGAGTTCCCTATCTGCATCCCTGTGGGTTTATTTTGGCTGACGGTTTTGAAAAGGTGTTGGTCCAGGGGAGGGGCAATGCAAAGGAGAAAGCAATTATTTTGAGCCAGATTGAAAGATCAAAGAACTCTTTAAAAGCTATCCAGAAGATGCAAAAACAAATTAATATCAGTCATGGGCTACTAGTGAAGGGTTAATTAGACCAGCTGATTTTCAAATAAAAACCAGAGACAAAGAAATGTGGCTAGGATGGGGACAAAGGGGAAATTGCTTTCATGAAACTAAATTTTGAAAAAAGAAAAGAAAAAAGAAAAAAGAAAAAAAAACCCTACGCCTCACAGAGGTGGGGATACAGCATGGCGTAAAGTTTGTTGGCACAGAAAAGGGAATCGGCTATTTCAAGTCTGTTTACATTCACTTTGTACCAATACCTTTGGGGAAAGTATGAATCTACTTCTCTCCATGTTTTGGTCTATAGAAAGAGAGTTGGAGCATCTTGGGTTCTGTAAGGCAGTCCAAAAGAAGCTTACTTTGACAAAAAACCAATGGGTGTGAGGCTAGCAACTCCACCCTGTAAAACTTACTTACTACTGAGGCCTTAGATGCATCATAAATATTGTGGTTATGGCTCTATGCTCAACAAGGAGTTTACAGGACTAAACAAACCACAAAGAAGTACATAAAATGAGTTTTTGTAATTATGAAATCTGCAAGAATCACATGATATTTCAGTTTCATGTGAATAGCAAACATAACTGTCCTTTTAACTCTGCATTATATTCATAGGGACAACTGAATCAATGCAGTCACTCTTAAAGGTATTAACTAAGCTTAACTCAATCTGGTACATGGCTACAAGTGAAAGTATAAGGGTTCAACCCACTACATTTCCCGAATATTCCGAGTAATTGCCAAATTCATTGTATGCCATACCATTTGTATACAACAAGTAGCAGTATACAGTATTATGTGGTCCGTCTGTATGACCAAGGATATACGACGAGAGTTAAAATTCACTATTATTGCCTTTTGCCAGACAGAGCTGAATTTAGTAAATTCAAAAATAAAGAATGATTATATACAAGACTAGTTTATATGATCAATGTGGATTGTTGGTTAAGGAACCCCACAAAAACAAAAACAAAAAAAACCCCATAAAAACAACATAAAACCAACAATAATGATGATAGTATTTTACTGCAGTTAATTTTTAGAGGCAGCCAAATAGTTTCCACTTTGGAGACTAGTGCTACCTCTATTACCTGATCTAGCAAAGCTTAGTAGATATTAGGGACACCATATGTAGAGTAATGATAAGCAAGCTTGTCTTGTAGACCAATTTACTAGTGCAGGAAGTTTGATTCTTATTGTATACTCCACTGTTGTGATCTTGTGCCAGACTGGGCTGACTTTAGTAAATAACTCCAGTGCCAAGCTTTGAGTGATGATTGAAAAGCTAGTTTGGTTGACTATTAACTAGTGAGATGAGTTTAATCATGGGTGCCCTGCACCAGACAAGGCTGCGCTTGGAAAATATCCATAAACAGAAGATGTGAGAAAAAAAAGGAGATTCAAATACAAAAGAAGAATTATATATGCAAGGTCTGTCCAGAAAGTATCCAGCCATTGTTAATATCTTGAGAACCAGTTGCATGGCCTTGATGTTACTTGGTAAGCAATGAAAGGGGATTTTGCCGCGCATGTGTGAACACTCTCCTACGGGGTTAGTCGGTTGGCAGTGAGATGTCATTGAGTAAATTTGTATACTTTGCAATAGTCGTAATATCTAAGTGAGTACATCAGCAAATATTCATAGAGGGTTTTTGACAAAACATAACAGCACCTAGGTTTACCAGCCTTGCTTCAGTTAATGTTTGGCTTCCTACAACTTATGGCTTTTCTCGAAGCTAAAATTGTTGTTAGGGGGAGGACTTTGCAGGCCGTTTTGAAAAGTGGAAGGAACATTGAGATAAGTGAGTGAGATCATAAGGGGCCATACCATTAGGTAGCCTATTTTTTTGCTAATATTAAATGACTGGATACTCTCCAGACAGACCTTGTGTAAACTTCGTAACCATCCATACAAATGACAAACTCCTAATGGAAAACCAGTGTAGCGAACATAATTCCAAACTTCTCACATTTCGGCATCAGAGGAAACACATCTAAGGAACGAGTAAAAGTCATTACAAAGGTTATTGGAAATGGTATAATGTCAGCCAGACAGGACTGGTTTCTGTTGCCTGCATAAATTTAATAAACTTGACGCTCTTTCAAGAAGTTCAAAAGATGTTTATGTATAGAGGCTTTTGCCTACTGAATCCTTTGTATGCGGCAGGCACCAAAGAGCAACTTTTCCCCGCGACTTCCAAGATAACAGCTGTCCTAAATGAACCAACATCACCTTTTGTCACTTTCAATCATGTCGCAAGTCTTATGTCCTTTTGTCAGATTTTCAACAAAATTTTATTCTTATTGAAGAGAAGAAATGAATCCATCAAGATGCATTAACTTATCATATATAATATCCATGTGTGGAGCAATCTGTACCCTTTCTTCTAAGAAAGATATAGAGCTTCAAAAGGGAAAGATATCAGCTGAATAAATCTAAATATGTATAATTATTTTTATCCTATGTCAAACTGCTACAATTGTATTTTGTCTTTATTTTTGCACGTAATAAAAATGACAATAACCAGATCAAAAACCATTGATGTTATGGATGAATAACCAATGTATGCCAAAACAGATGATGAATTCACTCCCACTTCTATGAGTTGAAATGGGACATAGTTTTGGAATAACATTGAATGAAGGAATGAATTGTTTTTTTTATCTTTTAGATTTCAATGAGATAAGGGAGTTTGACCCTAGTGCAGCCACGCTTGTTTATTTTAATTTCAAGGACTTCAAAATCAGGTTTAAAATTACCATTTTTTGTGGGAGGAAGAAAGAAAATTATCTTGATTAGGACAATGAGAATGAGCAAAACTTACACATGTATGGACATTGACATGCAAGCCAAGTAAAAAATTTGCATACTTTTAATCAAAAACAGATACCACACTTTCATTTAAGCTACAGACTTATTGATCCACCATCATATATATACAAGAGGCTGCATATGTTCCTAGCACTATCTTTGCACATTGTTGGCAAAATCTAAGAAGTGTCTGTAGTTTACCCTGGTCTTAATTGCTTATGTATGCAAACTCGGAGAATTGTTTCCAGGGAAGTGATAATTTTACTTCAGAGAAAATCATTGCTGAATATAAAATACAAATTCTGCACGGTTTAGTCTTCATTTTCAATCTTGGGGAAGTACAGTGGATCACTAAAGCTTATGGCAATGATGCAGTAGGTGCAAGCATGAGTCATGAATGGTTTGGTATGTTTATATAAGTAGGATTTGAAGTCAGGCATAAAGAACACTCTTAAGGAAAGGCATAAATCCAAGTCTCCCTTTGGCATATCCAATCTCTAGACATGATTTTTCAATAGGAACACCACCACAGTAGAAAAAGAAAAAAGAGAGGGGGATGCTGCACTAGTCTCTCACATTACAAACTGATCAGCAAAAAAAAAAAACACCAGAATTGTTTCATTTGGAAATGACTATTGATCATAATGTGGTGGCTAACAAGCTACGAATATTTAATCAACCATTCCAAATCTCTTCTTCCCATCCATTATGTTGTCAACACAATGTTTTGTCTGATCAGTTCTCCAGCCCTTGTCAGGTGTATAATTCAAGAGAAGAGGCAAACCTTTTTTTACTGTAGACAATTATTAAAGGTTTGCCTCTTTGGAATGTTGATGAGTCAATGGAATGTTAATGACGCTTCTCAAATTTATAGATGATTCAATCAACAAGTTTACTGTAAATTAACCTGCAGGCAAGTAAAAAAAAAAAAAAAAAAAAAAGAAAAGAGAGGCTGCATTGCTACAGGGTCAAAACTCCACTCTTCCAACTGAAGATGATTACTTCAACTTTTATATTGTATATATGATAGATAAATTCATAAATATGTAAGACTTGTCAGTTAACCTTAGTAAGAGAGCCACCTATTAATCAGTCGCTTATGATTTCAAATCAGTGTAGGGAAATGTTAATTTCATGTATTGGTCTGGGTTAAACATGAAGTGATAGACAAAAAGTGAAAATTTTAATCCCCTGAATTAGCTGAGGGTTAGTTCTTAATCTTCATGTCATGGGGGTAACTTTAACTTGGACAGGAGTTGGACAAAAACATTCTTACTGGCGCCCCTAAGGTAGACGGGTGGAATATGGTAGGTTTTCAGGTTTTCTAGTAACTAAATATCTTGTCAAAAAATTCAGAATATCACCAGCAAAGCAGATAATTCCAGCATCAAAATTTCAAGTGATGCAAATAACAGACCCACCTTTTATCTCAGGGGTGGAGTCTGTCTTTTTCAAAAATCACAGCTGGTTATTATCTTAAAATAACATTTCTGGACAAAGTAGGAAATTGCTGGCGGAAAGGATGATTCTGCAATGTTAGCCATATGGTTACTAATGGCCAGTCAGGAGGGGAAGGAGAAAAAAAAAAAAATCAGGGACATTTGCAAATGTGACATGCTGCGAAGGACACCAGGGAACTTGTATGTCCAGGGAAATGGTTGAAGTAAAATAGCATTGCCTTTGAATCTTAGCTGAATCTAAATTTTTTTTTTTTTGCAGACGAATAAAAAACTAAAATAAACAACACCCATCAAGTGAAGTCAAAAGAAAGGAGTTGAAATGCGCAAAAAGAAAAAAATAGGCAGAAAAATTATGAATATCATTCTTGAGTTGTCTGAATTTCTTAGATAAAGGATTGCCATTATCATTAGTTTTTGGCTAGTTTGTCTTTCATCTTATTTTTGTTGTATGTTTGAACCTAAAAGTAGTAATAGACATAATCGTCTTGAATTGTCCAAATTTCTTAGATCAGGGATTGTCGTGATTTTCGATATTCACTAAGGTTAGTTTAGCATAGCACACCGCCATAAGTTTGGAGCAACCAGTGAGTATCAGATTCATTGCACAAGAGAATCTGATTTATGAGACAAGCTTGCAAACCACAACATTACTTATGGTGCCTGTACATATCAAATATTAATGATGAAGCCAGTCAAAATCCAAGACAAAAACGAAAGTCCAGGGTAACAATGATAGCTTACTGTTTGAAGTTACATGGATTTTACCAAGTATTTTGAATTTCTATCAGGAATACACACACTAACATCTGATACAAAATATATGCATACACTTATTACTATAAAGAGTGTACATATATATATATATATATATATAAACATCTCAAGTAAGTTGGATTAAAATTTCATTTATTTCTCATGAATATTATTGCTTTCTTCATGTACTGATGTATTTAACATTTTTTCTTTTACTAGGATTGTTTGTTGAAAAATTTGCTCAAATCAATGTATGTTTGTTGAAATGCGATTTCCAAAGTAGAAAGGAAAAATGTATGCATTATATCAGGCATATACGTTATAAAGAAGCAAGTTATTTTAGATCATTGATCCTGCATCAAAATGTGTCTACTATGTTGCAAGCATCTAAAGAACCAATACTTTTGAAACAGAATTCATTGAAAATGAGCCAAGTGAATGCTGATATTCTGCAAGAACCAAGCAGCTCATATGTGTAGCCATGTCAGTTCAATAAGCAAGATACTTGAGAGTAGAACCTAAATCAAGGTCAAGAAAATGTCACTTATACAGCACTTGTTGCTTGTAACTCTCAAGTATAGCCATTAATTTATTACATAAAGTGGCACTTCCTGTAAATTTTTTAGATGAAGGATTATCATCATGTATATTTTTCTTCTCTCAGACCGTTATCCTCATCTTGAATCATTTCTTGAACAACATTTCAGCTGTTGTATTCTACAGCTGTCTTTCGGTGATAAATGGATATTTTTCAGAACCCAAAAAAAGACAGTGGAATGAGCACATTCCGGATGATTGCTGCAAAGAGCCTCTCCTGTCTTAGTGTTTGGAAGAAGACCCATTTATTACCTAAAGACCAATGTAGAGTACAATGGCCGAAACAGTGGACAACAAACATAAAAACACTAGCATAAACAAGCCCCTGCCACAAATTTCCTTAATGTTTGAGAACTAGTGGTATTAAGAAGTTGCGGAGATAATTTTGGCTTGGAATATTTCATCAATATATGATGGATAGTTTTTACAACAAAATATCAAATTGTGACAGAGAGGAAAAGTACTGCTGATAATTAAATCCATTTCCGGTGCTATTGTTGATTATAGAATTTCTAGTGTTCACTGCCTTGTATACTAATACGAAAATCTTAAAATGTTATCTAGCATGCATAAGATAAAAAAAAACCAAAACAAGATGGATGCCAAAGAGAATATTGACAAAGCTTCATCTAACAACTTCAGATAACGTCTGGTGAAATGGATGTCAAGGTAAAAAGCTCTAATTTTGAAAATTACACTAGAATTCAAGAGAATTATGAAATATTCCTACAGATAGACCTTGATTAGTATGGTTAATTCATTCTAGAATTTACCATACTTGTTCAAAACTGTACTGTTCAAGGTTTTATAAAATTCTAATGGATTTCTATTTTCAAATTATACTTATTTACATTAATTTGTAATTCCTCAACCATATGACATCAAAACCTGCACAATCCAAAGTATTCCTGTATTTGAATTTCTTCTCAATTCATTGATAGAAGTAAATCAAATTCTTCTACAACCAATGCATCCCTTCTCTCAATAGTCACCTATGGAGCTGAAACATGAAACCTAACGGAGAGATTGACCCTCAAACTGAGGATCATGCTAAACATCCCATCGAGAGATCGCAAGACAGCACAGTGTATTGGAGGAAAAACAGAAGAATGAGACGATAGAATCCATCAGAAAACTCAAACGGCAATGGGCTAGTCATGTTGGAAGAATGTCAACACAACCGCTGGATTTCACAACTCACAACTGTGGTCGGCAAAAAATGAATTAGCGTGATGAACTAGACAACTTCAGAAAGTACTGGCTCCATGACGCCCACCATCAAGAAGTCTAGCAAATCTAGGGTAAGGTCTCTACCTCATGATAGCCATTAAAAAGGCTGATGATGATGATAGTATTTCTCATAGGAAACAGTAACAATGCATACCATTGTTTGACTGATACTTTTTATTGCTGGCCCAAAAGTCAATAACTGAAATGCCCTTTTATAAACATAAGTAACATTAGAAAAAAAAACAATGTTTTGATGGACTAAAGACAGTGAATGTAGACAGACCACAAGCAGTCAATAAAGCCTTCTGCATCTTTATCAGTGGTCATATTGATGTATAACATTTTGAATATATTGACTATATTCCAAATAATTTATGTTTTTCAGTATAGTTTTCTGAATGCTTTATTAACAGCCTGATCTACAGTCATAAGGTCTATGAATAGGTGTTATTGCTTGAAATTCCGAGATGAAGCATTTTCACTATCATTTTACCCAACCAACCAGACAGGTAGGCTATGGATACTTTTCTCTTGACTCATCCGAATGTGTGTGTGTGTGTGTGTGTGTACCTCCGGGCATTCCTGGTGACATTTTTGAGGTTACAACCTTGAAAATTTGCATGTGTACTCCAGCAGGCATCATCTTTCAAATAAGCACTTTTCGGAGGTCTCTAGGGTCAGTTTGGACCAACAATGCCTAAGTATTGCAGCAGCATTTTTTAGAATTTATTTTCCTGGATAAGAGATCTATCACTTTTAGATAATTCTATAGCTGCTTAGTTCTAGTACATGCATAGGCTATGGTGTTTCATTTACACAAGGTATGGAGATTATTGTTGCTTTTCATCATAATACACTTTTTGACCACCAGAGCAAAAAGCAGGAAGTGGATAAGGCAATGTCCATGAGAGATGGGATCTGAATGTCTAGGATACAAGTTGATTTCGCATAGGCTACCTATTCACTTCAAATTTTTACGCATTTGCCCTAGTGGTCAAAGAGTCCATTGCCCCACACACTAGTTTGTGAATTTAAAAAAAAAAAATTCAAGGGCAACAATAAAAAGATAGAACAAATTACCAATAGTTGAAATCGCTTCAGTAAAAACTTATTGTAAAACAAAGGTGCAGAGAAAAGAATGAGGGAGATCCAGAAGGACTACAGACTTATTTTTATTAGATGAACGATGGTGATTCATTATTCTCATTTCTATCTTATGGCATATGTACTTCAACAAGAACCATAAGTTCAGTGATGCGTCCACCATCAGTGG
Source organism: Thysanoteuthis rhombus (assembly GCA_963457665.1). Taxonomy (NCBI): domain Eukaryota; kingdom Metazoa; phylum Mollusca; class Cephalopoda; order Oegopsida; family Thysanoteuthidae; genus Thysanoteuthis; species Thysanoteuthis major. The sequence continues at coordinate 36,194,076 of OY735235.1, read as the reverse complement.
TAATAGTACCAGTCAGTTGATTCTCATACTTGTAAAATATTGCAATACGCAAATATTCTGCAAGTACTTTTTTTAAAAAATACAAAGATGCGAATCTCTGATGATATGTTTTGACAACATTAGCAGCAGGTAAAATAAAATTGATCGGAATAGTTTTCTTCTAATGACGTCACACCTTTTGATGCTGATCTTGGATATTCTATCATGACATCATTAGCAGCTGGCAAGAAAATTGATAGGAATAGTGTTCTTTTAATGACATCACACCTCTTCCTTCTTATTTCTGGTGTGTTACATAACTGGGACCAACTAGCTGATAGACTGACAAGTGTCTAATAAAGATGTATGGACATATCTAAAAACAAAAAAAAAAAAACCCCAAAAGCAAACAGCCCAGTACCTCAAAAGATACCAAGACATTTATTGCTCTATAATTTTGGGGGGAAAATAATATTAAATCTCAAACTGCTGTTATTTTATACACTAAGTTTATCTCCTGGGAAACTTAACAATTGCATTTCTTCATATTCTATTACAATTGGGGGGTGGTAATAATGATTTTTGGTAGGCAATAACAATTTTTCACATAACAGTTCGTGAGATTTCTGGATTTAAGTTTGCTAGTTTAGTGTTGTTATTTCCCACTTACAATCTGCACTTATTCCAAAAAATTTTGTGCTGAAGAAAAAAAAATAAACAAAAAAACAGTTGTATATTATTGATGTAAAAATAATAACAGGACATTTCTCCAGTACTATTCATTGGATTTAGAAGGTATGTTTGACTGACAATATTCCTGTAAGTATGAACGATAATGCAGAAAACTGAAAACATACTTGTCAGATGTGGCACTAATTTACAATGAAATTTACTTTTCATTACATCCTTTTCAATAAAAATGATAAAATTATGAAACGTATGTTTAGCTAAAAAATTTTTTATGAAAATGGAAACATGCAAGCAGTCAACAAAAAATGAAGTATGAATTTTTTCAAATGCACAGGATTCTGATCAGATTAAAGAAAGGGATACGGAGTATACATGGATCATGGATTTTTCATTCAGAATTGATGCTTAATTGAGAGTGTGTATTCTTTATGGTACCGTATTATACATAGGGGATTACAGTACTTCATAAGAGGTATATATCTCATCCTCACTACTTCAAACTGGAAATCTGTGTAGAACCTAATAATGCATAGTAGTACAATGGTAAACAGATACCAAAAAAGTGCCATCTTGCAATCATTTGAGTGACACAGAAAACTTGTCTATGTAAGATCTTATATTGCAGTGCAATCAGTGGATATACATCTTCAACATAAGTTTGCATTTCATTAATTGTTAGTGGAACAATTTAAAGCTAATTCTTTTTAGTGCTCTTGTAGTAATAGTTTTTAAGGCACGGGTGAGTATGTCCGTGTAGGCATGTATCTTTTATGGTACATATTGGAGGGGGAGAAAAGAAAGACTTTGTCTATCGTCAAAAGTATGAGGTCTTGCAATGTATAAAATCCCCACTGAAGAAATTTTACTATGTAGGAGCTCACTGGGAGATGAGAAAAATCGACTTAGTTTTCATGCAAAAAGTATACCAGTACTTCATCTCAATTCATTTTTGTTGCTTTTTATTGAAATTCTTTGTTCGGATCGATTATCCTTTGGCAGTGAGCAAAAAGTGTTGAATAAAAAGAGCAGTTTACGCCAAACTCTTCTTCCAACTGAGCTACCAAGACTCAAACAGAAGGCAGAAGTCCAAATGACACCCGTAAGCCCATTGTTTTTACTCTGATCGGCAGCCATGTTTGCTTATATATTGGTAGTTCAAGTCATTTAATACATTTGTTTATTTTTCTGATCGATGCTGTTTGCTCTCTTCTGCTGAAGATAACTGGTCGACGCGGAAGTTGCAATAGAAAGCAACTAATAAAATAAGATGAAGGTAAAAGTAGGCAAGAAATTAAAAATAATGACTACAGGCTCGTTTTTAGTATTACTCATAGCGACAATAGTTAATTCTCTATTCTGGTCGCGTGTGCTGTGCTAATTCCCGGAACCTTTTTGGTGGCATTTCATATCACGTATAGGATTTCTAGTAGCATTGTGGAAAGAATAAGGAAGAGATTTTGAAAATAATAGCAGAATGGACGCCCAGGGAGAAAGGAGCAATGATCGCAGACTGGTTGAATTGATTAGTGTGGTCAACAGAGCAAGGAAGTATCTGCAATTTATTTACATAATAAAAAAGACTAAGCAAGCAGCGGACAAGTCGTGCATCCTTTCACTTCTGTCAGTAGAAATCAAAATGGGTATAGGAGAGAGAAAAGAATAAAGATAAACAGGTCTGGTTGGTCACTCAATAGAAACCATCATGTGATCAACGCCCGAGGGGAGAAAGGTGATCAACTAATAAGATACTTCTTTGGCCATTTGTTGGGCAGTGATCACTAAATGTCTGAATTGAAACAAAACCAAACAAAAAAACAAACGTGAGTGGACACTCAAGGGATTGATTTAGCATAAACTTACATTGAAAATTGCCCCTCCCAATACCTAGGGGGGGAGTGAGGACATAAGTAATGTCCAAATTTTCAGCCCTGTAACTCTATTGCTGCAGTCTGCATGCGTGATGTGTGTATATACACAACCAGCCCACCAGACCCACTTGAAAACTGAAGAAACCTATAATGCAGTAGTTTTGGTAGGCAGTTTCTTATATATGGTGGCAAGTAGAAGATATAGAATCCTGAAATTAGGATTTAGAAAGGTGGAGAATGGATAGGAATTAAAATAACTGATAGTTGGATACAAAGCGAGATGTGCGCGTTGTTTGTATTCCATGCTTTGGGGGCGTGGGATGAGGGTGATGTATTTGCTCTTAAAGGGTAAGGGGTCTTTAGTTGAGGGCTAAGAGGTTTTCTTTCTGGCTGTCTTGTCCAGTATGACTCAGACTTGCGGTAGATAAGGAACGCTGAACACCTAGGAGATGGAAGGCAAATAAATACATGAAAATAAAAGTAAAATAAAGTAAAATAGGGTGAATGGGCGATTATAGAAGGAAGAGGTATAGGGGCAAAAATGGAAGGGGTTTCTGTCTGTCTGTTGACAGAAAGAGCCGTGGAACAAGCTATCAGATCAACCAGCCTTTAATGACTGCTCAGCCAGTCAGTGTCTCTGCTCCAAACAAAACCTACATGGTGGTTGCGAATGTAAGCTCTAATGTGTAAATAAATGTGTGTGAGAAAGGGTCGAAAGATGTGTGTAAACAAAATGCGCATGTATACGTTGGTGTGTATATACTAGTGCCAAGAAAGAGCAAGAGGTTCCAGATATATTCTGTTGCAGTTTATATCAATGTCGTTAATATTTAGATACAGCAACCAAAAGAAATCAGCCCAAGAGACCTACACTGAGCCCTCAACTTGAACGAAGCACAATCCATAAGTTCAGGGAATTTGAATAATAAGAAAAAAATGAAGAAAAAAATAAAGAAGTAAAGAAAATCCTTTGCGGTGCAAGTGGCCTAACAGTTAATGGCATGGAGAATGGAATCTGCAAACCTAGTCCAAATTTCGGCTTGGAAAGTTTGTGTTCACTTTGCACTGATGTGCAAGGGAAAGGCATGAATCCACTTCTTCCCTAAGCTATGAGTAAATAGCAGGGCAGTTGGAATCTTTTAGCCCTGTAAGGCAGCCCCTCTGGGGCGTCAGGCTAGCAAACAAAGTACCCCTACTATTGGGGGTCTGTGCCAAACTGAGTTTAATGAATAGTCTCTCTCACATGCCTGTAAGCACGAATATATGGATAAGTGTGTATACATGATAGCTTGCATGCAAAGTATATCCATACGTGCATCCTAGTCAGGTAAATATAGCTTTTAATAGAACAAGGATGTTTGGTGGGGTGTGATGGCCAGTCTTTTCACCCCTTACCTGACACTCAGGGGGGAAAGGGTAGAGCAGAGGGTCAGCGGGGTTAGCTGACACTTTCAGTTGCATCTTGGACAAGAGGAACCTAGCCTGCCAGCTGCCCTGTCAAGTATTTTTTGAGGGGTTGGGGTCGGGTGTAATGGGTCATGTTGTTTGCAAGACATGATTGTGTTGCCTAAATAGCTGGTCAGAAGCACCCAATTCCTATTCCCAGTTTAAGTGACAAGGATAATTAAAAAGAAAGAATGAAAGCATAGGAGGGTACAGAAGAGTGTGCAGTGGGGGGGGGGCATACCAAGTGCGCACTGAGAAGGGTCCGTATGAGAATATTAATCATCCACAGATTCAAAGCACTGGGCACAAAAGCAAGCACAACAGCTTTCCAAAAAAGCAGTATATTTAAAAAAAAAAAAAAAAAAAAAAAAAAAAAATACTGCTCCCAAACATCAATGTACACAAAATTAAAAAAACAACTGGACCTGCTTGACAGGTTACTGTGCATAAATAATATACAAAACCCCCAACCCTTCCCCAAAAGGTAAACTTGACTATTGATGTCCAGCCCCACATTGACCAAATCTTGAAGAACAGAGAAACTAGGTGGTAAATGAAAGAAATACAGAGAAATGTGGTTTTTCTCATATTCCATGCACAAGTGAAGAGGTGAGCTTCATATGCCATGAATGAAATAGAATATTTTAGTATGACTATTTCTACATCATCCCGCACTAATACTACATGGCATGGAACACCCCCGCCCCCTTAAAAAAAAAAAAAAGAAAAAAAAAAAAGTGGCACTCCATACAGACATTTCTCCGGCATGCTACAGGCATCACAGAATAGTCTTCGCTACCCCCTTTTAGTGCATTGGGGATGTGCACGGCCTCTGAAAAAAGATTTTCCAATCCTTGATCCTGGGCCACAAATGACCAAAGATAGAGATTGGACTTGATTTCAGTATTTAAACACCTTTCCTCAGGGGCAGAAAGTGGCAAATGGCTTTTTATAATACAAGTTCCTACACACATATAGCATGAGGGGAGAGATAAAAATTGTCTGGTTCCTTCGGGCATGCCACAGGCATCTAGGATTAGCCCTGACCAAGTCATTTAGTGCAATGGGGAGGTGCTGCCAGGAAGATCAGATCTCATGGAACTAGACATATTTATTGATCCTGGCGATGATTGATTAAGAGTTCGGGCAACAAAGTGCAAAGTATGGACATGAAAGACAGAAACCAACAGAAAAAGTCACTCGGCTCATTATATAGATTTTGCTTTTCAGATTCTTATATTATACATTTAATTTTTTCCAATTTATATTGCCTATTATTTCATTTTAAGAATTTTATATTCATTACATATTTTATAAATCATAACTGTTCATCACAGTTCAGTATTATCAAGAGGCTTGACTTGCTAGAGGATTATTACCAGTCATAAAAGCTACTCAAAATAAATAAATAAAATAGAGTTTCTGCTATGAAATGTGATAAGGCAGAGCTGAAACAAAATTGCAGCAAATGCTAAACTTTTTCCCTTGTGTGAGAGAAAGGATTAAAATGCTTTGCTTGACATGTGCTGATTCTATACAAGATAGACAAAAGCTGTAATGAATATGGCTGGAAGTGACTGACCCATATCTGGATAGTGCCAGATCTGAGTAAATAAACTCTTTGCAAACCACACATCATGAGATATATATCACTCAGCAAACATATACATGTATATATTAGACAAATATTTAGACACAATATATTTACACAATACACACACACACATTATATATATATATATATATTATATATATATATATATATATATATAAATAAAATAAATCACAAACAGCTGTTTCATACATAGCAGATTAGTATCCAGTACAAACATGTATACACACTTTCGCATGCAAGCTGTTTATGTATTATCCTACTATAACTAAGTGGCACGAGGCTTTTTCTAGTGAGGGGACCCCATACTTCAGAGGGAAATTGGGACAAAATTGTCAAGCCTCCTCAGACTTGTCACAGGTATCAGGGGATCACCCTGACCCTACCCCTCTGAGTGTGATGGGAAGATACAGCCTAAGAGATCAGGGTACCTGGGAATTAGACATTACATTTCTTATTGATTCTTTAGATAGTAACGAGCCCTATTTATACAATGTATTCTCCTATGCATACTCTCAGGCACCTAAAAAATATTTCCAACCCCCCCGTCCTGTTAATTTTTTCAAAATGTCACAACTCTCTCAGCTGTAATAGTTGGGAGGGGCAACTACAGATTTTATGGCTTCTCTTTGGCAAATTCAAATTGTCAGTATCACTTCTCTTGAGCTATGGGACCATCATTAAGTGAAACAGTGGGGTTCACCTTGGGTAACTGAAACCAAGGATAAGGGGAAATCACTGTTTAGTGAAAGAGTAAATTCTAGTAAAGGAAATGGAGGCGAGAGAGGAGAATGCAGCAGTAATCATAGTATGTTTTAATGCCAACTGCATCTGAACCCAGTACACATGAAGGTAAGGTTTCAGCCTTTGTCATATCCCAGCACTCCATACTTAGCTGCGGTCATTTCTCTGTATCAACAATCAAAATATTTCTGATTGCAAGGGAAAAGCATTTCGATTAACCAAATATGGTTTCTTTTTAACCAGTGATGAATTGGAAAGAGATTGAAGACAATTCATAGATGTTGATAAGGAAATGATTCTAGAGTCGGTAAATTTTCCAGTTACAAGCGGTGGCTAACAGCAAAGCTTTGATACGAATTCAAATATAAATTTGATTCGGTGAGAATAAGAAAATGATCTGATTCTGGATTTGGAAATTTACATAGAATTGGTCGACTGGATGTTGAAAATGGTATAACAAGCCAAAAATATACATCCATTGTCAAAAATATGCTAAAGAGAAAACACATTTAATAAAGTTAAAGTTGATTGTTGCAAATTTCAAGTTTTTCTTATTTCAGTTCTTGGTATGAAACTGAATTTTGTATGAATTTTCAATGTGCAAAAATAGAATCTGTGTACTATACATTCAGGTAATATAGAGGTTTTATGTACTGCTCTTAGTAATTATGGAGAAAAAAATACTTATACTGCAAATGCAAAAAAGACAGGAGTTACTTTTTACATTGGAGCAGAAAATTGATGTTATAGTATGCTATTTTCTTGGGTTGGAAGCAATTATGTACCATATTTTGAAAGCTATAAGAATTTGAATAGTACAAATTCAATTAGTACAATGTTTTTATAAGAATGATTATTCATACTAATTCAGGCTAGGCAACATCAAGATGAATATGGTTCAGATATGTTTACACACACAACTACCCAAAAGTTCAGGGAATTTGAATAGTATGCACCAATTGGATATAGCATGGACTTCTGCCATTATCTTTTGTGAGATCATTGTATACATGCTCACAGGGAATACTTTGGAGGATATTGTTGGAGCTAGATGTTAGGTGGAGTAATTTTTTTGTACGGCCAAATTCCCAGGGCTTTTGAATCACATCTAATATAACACATACACAACTCCCTCTTAGCAAACCTATTTCACTTTTCCTTTCTCTACCACTTTTATATCTAATTCAACATGGGTGCAGGAGGTCACAGATATGAAAATCTGCGTATAATTTTTGCTGATACTTCTACTGGAAAATTGATCAAAAAATTTGTTTACAGCAAAGTGATTTGGAGGAGAAATTTAATGTCCAAAATACTGTGATTGTTTACACTGAACAAGTTGAAGTTTCCAACCATGCATTTTCAACCGAGTTTATATTGTCAACATAAATAAATCAACATCACAAACATCATTAAGATGCATTTATGATTTCCTAAAGTTCCCCAAACTTTTCATGTTTTGTTTACACTGCACAGCATATTTTCTATGATGCAGTCTTTTATGGTACACTACAAAACACCCCCTGAAATTCCCATTAAGTTATTCAAGATGAACCATGAATAGCAAGAGATAACTGTAAATGATAGACACATAGAAACCATTATAAACATGTGTCCATAATATAAATACAATTCAAGACAGGATCACTCCCAGAACATTTCTTAAGAGAGGCTTGTCAACATCAATTCTTTTCTGATCCCCATCTAATCGAGCCAGATAAAACTGACAAATCCTTGCTGGAAACCACATTTTTGAAATTACAACAAAAGACCTTCTGTGCTTTTCCCTAATCTAAGTTATACAAACAACACCCACACTTACACGGAGAAAAGATCACAAAAACCTGCTGACTAATGTCAAAGGCTAAACCTATTTAACTTTTCCTGCTTCTCTACCATTTTTATGTCTATTTCAACATGGGATGCTCTATATACAAATGCCAATATTTGAATGCAGGCCAATTTTTGAGAAAGCAAACAAACAGAAACAGTGTCAGACAGAAAATCAAGGTGGTGCCAGTCACAATTGGCCCAGCTGTCTGTACAAACCACTGTTTCATTCAAACATACCAGAAAAGTATCAGGAAATAATTGAGAAAGAGATCCATACCACACATGAGTGAATCACCGTATGCAATGTGTGTATCAGAATGATTATCTAAAAAATGATCCAGATGAAGAAGTTCTTCTATTCTTTAAATTCAAATTTCAAAAATACCCAGAGAGACCCTCAAAAGCAATTTTTTGAAAAAAAAGCAAAAACATTTTCTGGGGGCGCCTAGTGGAGTACTCATGCAAACTTTGAAGGCTGAAGGCTGTAGCCTGAAAATGTGACCAGGAAAGTCCGGACACATACACAGATGAGCAAAGGGAGAAGAATCTGTGGCCTATTTGTCTGGTTGATCAGGCAGGTCATCTGTGTGGCTACAGTGGTTAAAAAAAAAAAAAAATTTTTTTAAATGCCCAACACACTAAACACGCAGGATATCCATTATATGAAATTCATTCATTATTTTGGTCTGCAATGTAAACAGCTAAAAAGAACAAAGGCCATAAGTTCAACAATGCAGTCACCATCCATAGAAGTATTCAAAGGAGGAAGAAGCAGATGATGGTTTGCCAGAGGTCTGGACCAAGTTCCATATCAATCCCACAGGTTACAGCTAAGAATTTTGATATTTAACACATTAAGATCTGACCAACGGAAAAGAATCTTATAGAAGTGAATGACACTTCTAAAATAACTGAAGAGAATACTAATTGGTTGAAATAAATAGTATTATTTAGAATTCAATAGTGCAGAAAAAAAATTCCTTCAACTGTTGCATGACATGGTGATGATATTGTCTCTTATTTTTTTAAAATGATCCGTGGAGAACCAATCAGTGCTTGCCTGATACCCAAGAGAGATTGCCTTATAGAGCTGAAGGGCTTTAACTGCTTTGCTATTTACCCATAGCTGGGTCAAGAAGTAGATACATACTTTCCCACAGGCATTAGTACAAAATGAATGTGAATTGTCCCATCCCGAGTTTGAATGCTTTACTATTAAATATCATTCAGTGCACAGTGCAACTAATTCCGGCTCAAGTTTCTAACCTCTGGAAATCCAATACTAGTCATCTGATCTGACTTATTGACCTGTTGTGTGTTTGGCTCAGGAGAGAATGTGTGTGTGTGTGTGCGATATATATTTTTATATTATATAAGTAGCATAGACATACATGTACACATATTATACGCAGCTTCTTCAATAGGTCTGTTACCTCATAAGAAAGTATTTATCTTACGCAATTTATTTTTCAACATGATCTTGATCCTTGTCAGTGTACTTAATCCAATACTTTACTGAAAATTTCAATAATTTACATAAACAAAAATGATCAAATACTGCAAAATAATACTTGGGTTTCATCAGTTTCAAGTTTGGCTGTGCATGTATGTATATATCACATATACAGGCCTCAGCAATAGAGCTAAAGGGCTGAAAATACAAACATTTCCTCCTTATAATGTAAAGAAAAAATATTATTATCCCCTGACCCTGTTTTTTGTGAGAGTAGGTTGGGATCAATTTGCAAAGTGAGCTTATGCTAAAATGGTCCATTAATTGTTATCTCGCAGCATTGACGCTTTAAAAAAAATTTGGACTATATTTTCATGAGTACCAAACAAAAGACGAGAGAATTAACTTATTCATCGATCATCTCTTTTTTCACTTTTTTGAATTGACTCCCCTCCCTACCGTCCAACAAGGCATGCCGCCAAAAGACATTGGTCGCATGATAGTTTCTATTGAGTGACTAACCGGACCCTTTTTTGAATTTTTTTCTTACATCAAAATGGAAAGAGAAGCACTTTTACAAGCACGGGTCTTAGAAGAAATTGCCAAGACTAATGTTGCCAATTCAAAAAATATTTCAATTTTAATTATTATTGGATGAAGTATTGACATCATTTTTAATTGGATTTTGACTAGTTTCTGAAAGTTGTATAAAAAACAACTGAAATTAAAATGAAGGTAAAAATTAGCATAAAAATATCTTCTGAAACATTTTTAATCAAATTGAACTAGTTCAAAAAGCACTAAAAATAATAAATTTAAAACCAGTAACTCACCCAAAGTGGCCATAAGACACCAAAAAGACGCATTGAATGGTAAAAAAAATGGCCCAAACGCTCAAACACTTCTGCGCTAATTTAGCACTGCCAAATTATCATTTGTCAAAGATGGAATTCTGTCTGAAGACGGAGATTTAACACCCATGTACTAGTATGAGGGAAAGTTAATAGAGTCTATGAACAATGAGAAATTCAGTAACATTTCATTTTTAATAAATTACTAAATTTATCCTTTTGCTTTCCAGAGAGTGAGGTCAATTAGACTTCATGGCACATTAAATCACAGTCAAGCAGTTCAATTTAGGGTCAAAATAGTTCAATTACAGAGAGGCTAATTAGTAAGGCTAATTAAGTCCATGTTTGTTGAAATCCTTGTTTACACAATGAGGAAATTCCAAGAATTGCAATGGCGGCACTCAACGCAAATGAAATGTTTTTATATCTTGACCAAATTTTAAGAGAAAATTTCACTCTAATCTACTTGTATAATGAACAGGGTGATTTTTTTCCGTTTTTATCTTTTTTTTTGTCTGTAACAATGGGTTCTTCCACTTTGAGGTAAGAACTTTGTTGATAAAAATACCTCCCATGCATAATTTGAAACAATGGACTCTTTCACTAAAACATGTTCCATTTTTTTTTTTTAACACTCGTCTTATAGAAATTTAAATATATCCATGAATTTTTCCACAGGATTTAACTAGAAACTTAGATAAACCATTGCCAGCTGAAAGGGCTGTATTGATCATGTGAAAATATTGAGCAAATTCATTATTAGAAATAGTCAACCAAATTTGTCAACATAACTTTTTCAGTTTTTAAGTTGATCCAGCTGACTGGCTATCTAAGTGTACAGCAGAGTACCACGTGTACACCAATGGAGCTAGCGGGCAGAAAATTTCATCATTTACTCCTAATTTCTAATTTTTTTTTTGTTTCTTTCCTCCAGAATTCAACCCCTTTGATAGGTGGGGGGGCATCCATAATGTAAGTTTAAGCTACATTAGTCCCTTGTTTGCACCCTCTTGTTTTTTCAGTGATAACAACTAAGAAAAGGATCACTGATCACTCCTTCCAACATTTTAATTGATCACCCTAACATGGCATGCTGCCAAAAGATGTTGGTCATGTGACGGTTTACATAGAGTGACTAACCAGACCTATCATAATCATTATTATTATTATCATTATAATATAGTGCCATAGGATTAGTGAGCTAGTCTAGCTGACAATCACTAGTGTGTAGTGAGTGAGTTTGATCTACATGGGGTGTCGAACATGTTTATCACAAAATCAAAACGAGAGTGCTCAAATGTTTAAAGCAGAAACATAAAATTCCACAGTTATATCAAAAATCTACACCTATTATTCAACACTCTCAATACACTTGCAGACTCCAACAGAGATTAGAAGCATGATAGGCTAGAGTTTACCAGATTCATTTCAAGTCCAAATAGATAACACTTGTTTCAAACCAATACCAAGTCCTAGTCTCAACAGCTTCTAAAATACTTAATACTTTCCAAGAAAAATATCTCTAGCCATGTTGTAATTACAAAATAATCCCATACGAGAATGTTCACTTTGGGGTGGTGTCAAATGGTGAGGGTGGGGGGCAAACAGAAAGAATCTGGTGGTTGAGTTTTTTGGGGGTTGAAAATTTTTTGTCAAAGATGGAGCTGTATTTTTCCAGGATTAGAACCCTCATTTCTCAGCTTGCAATATCTACTTTGAGCCAACAACGCAAGCAGAATGTAAGAAATGTTAAAGGAGGATCATAGCAGATAGAGCATCTGTCCTTAAGGATTTGGTTCAGTTGAAACACACCCACACAAGGTATGGTTAAAATCCGTAAAAAAGAAAAGCAAACTTATTGTTATTACTGAGGGTGGGTCAGAGTTTCCAGCTCAACCCATGACCATTGGGGTGCCAGGTTGAGTACTTCCCCTTCATAGCATTTTTCAGGGCAACGGGAGTTGGTGGTATCCATTTGCTCTCCATGTGACAGGTTGATCTAACCCATTAGGACAAGTCTGCATTTGATTAAAAAACCAGGAGCAGAGCCTCTGGATTGGAATCAGAGTTATCCATTTCCTAAACTGGTTACCAATGAAGGCTAAAGTATAAAGTCTACCCTACTTTTTCCCCCCATGGAAAGCCAAGCCTCCAGGCAGATCTGAGGAAGAGCATCTGTCCAAAAGGTCTGTATTATATACAAAGTTTTAGCACAAGAGAAGCAGCCACAGACTTAGAAAAAAATTTTAAATATTAAACAATGAATATTCTGTTTACAATAGAGAAAGTACAATTTTGGGGAAATGCCAGAAAGGTTGGGGAATATAAGAATCCCAGTTCTTTGATTAGAATGCCAACAGATGCCAATTTACTTTCAGTTAGGGTGGTGGTCAGTCGGGGTGGATTCATGTGTGTTGGTGGAGGGAAGGAAGTGATATGCAAAAGGATGTCTGGAAGAAGCAGAAATTGAAAAAGCTGATACAAAAATAAAAGTGGACGAGAGTGTCTGCATCCTGAAACAGATGGCTTCTTCCATATACATTACAGGGAAAATGAAAACTGCGGTCAGTCTAAATACCAAGTCAGTGAAATAGTAATGGTTTTAAAACTGCGATCCATGGATCCCTGGATGTCCAATAAATAATGCTCGAGGATCCACAGGATCTCTTAACCTGGCATTGTGAATCTTGCGGCTGAGAAACAATATCATCCAGTGCACAGCTCTCAAATAAAAAAAACAAAAAAAAAACATGATTTTTGTACAAAGACCATACAATAAATGCAATCCATTTAGAATAAATATAAATTTTAAGGGTCTGTATCATTCCCCCTAATCTCTCTTGACCGCAGGTTTTTTCACCATACTTCCTTTGGTAGCTTGATCATTTCCCTTGGTCATTATGTTACTGTGTGACAAATTCCTCAAAAACAACGGGAATCAAACTTCTGGGCGTCTTCTTAAATGTTCTCTTGTATTTCAACAAATACAAGTTGACCTTTTCTTTACCTAGTTTGATGTTTTTGTAAAAAATAATCTATGGGGGGAGAAAAAGCATCTTTTTAAATAATTTAAATTATATGTTCTATCAATGTACAATAAAATTTAGAATCTTATGTATCAGATACATTATATACTAGGCATGAACAAATTTTGAACAAAAAGGATTATAATCTATATTGCAACACAAGTATAGATAATACGATGAAAATAAAGATTCTAATGATACAATGTTTACTTGCCTTAGTTGAGGTCATTTCTAAATTCAAATGTTTTTCTAAATCAATTTTAGGGAATTGGTGGAGTGGATATTTCATTCTACTAAGGGCACAAATACAGAAAAAATGAAACAAATAATTTCAAGTGATTGTTACTCTAAATTTCCAAGCAATTCCATGTTTTTTTCCACAAATTTTGAAATCGAAATGAAAATGGAAATACAATGGAATATCAAAGAAAGCCTTAAAATTGTCTCCTTTTGTTTCCGGGTAATTCTCCACATGGTCACATGATGACTAAGGGAAACAAGGCAGCCAATGGAAGTTTGGTGAAAAAGTCAGCTGCCAAAAGAAATTCTGGAAAATGAATGCCACTGATCTTTTGGAAACTGCAACTTATTGTGGTCCATTGATTACAGTCTAAGAACCAAATGCTAAAAATAGGAGTTTGCCAGAATATTTCCTTCAAAAGGAGTGTTTTCAAAGTTTCAAAACCACTGAAATAAAGGATTAGCTTGGTGAGGCAGCTTCTGAAGATTCTGGGGATGTAAGTTTGAGTCTCTCAGATCATTCTTCATCCCCAATCTGTGGTGTTCACTCATTGTCATAGATTGATAGTCCGAGGTAACAGCAATGAAAAGCAACTAAAAACAAGCCTGCAATCTTTGTATCGTATGTATAATAGATAAATTCATAGGTTTATAAGACTTGTCGGTTTGGTTCAGTTGGTAAGAGAGCTGCCAAGCACTCACTTGATTGGGACTTCAAATCATGGTAGGGAAATACTAATTTTATATATTGGTTTCGTTAAATAAATGGACTGGTCAGACAATCAGTGAAGAGTTGACTCCCCTGAATTAGATGAGGATTGTTCCTGTAACAGTAGATAATAGAATCAATTCCAATTTGAACAGGAGTTGGACAACAAAAAAAAATCTTAGATGAAAAAAAGTACTAGTCAAAAATTAATGGATGTAGTTAAACATCCAGAGGATTTATTACCTCCAATCATTTCTATGAAATAAAATCAATCAATTTTCCTTACTTTGATAGGACTATCAATCATACCAGACAAGATAAGTAAAGTTATTTCCTTGCTTTCAACATATGAATTAGGCAGAAAGATCTCCCAGAAAACTGTCAAATCTGTCTTGAGTAAATTTTTCTCTGGAATATGTAAATAGCATAACTGTATATTGCATAAGAAGCCCTTTGTGATCCTTTTATATGAAAATTCTATTCAAAAGTAGATCTTTTATCTAAAAAAATACCAACACAAGATTAGGGTATTGTTGGTTCAAAATGATCAGAGACCCAAAAAAGCACTTTTAGAGAAAAGAAAAGAAAAATTTTTTTTCTTTCAGATATTAAATAGTGGTATACAAATTTTCAAGGTTGTAGCCCCAAATGTGACTAGGACTGGATGGAGAGGGAGGTGCATTTTTATATATATATATATATATATATATATATATATATATATATATATATATATATATATATATATATATATATATATATATATATATGTATGTGTATATATATAATGTGTACTTTAGAGAGTGAGACAGACTCGGGAGTGAAGTTTTTGGTGGTAAGGTTTATTAATCCTTATATGTCAATAGTCCATACATGTTTCGGGATTCTTCCCATCATCAGTGGTGTGTGCTGTATGAGTGTGTATTGTGTGTGTGTATATATATATATATATATATATATATATATATATATATACATACACACACACACAGAAGAATCTGTAGCCCATTTGTTTAGTTAGTCGGCAGGCCATTTGTGGAGCGATGGTGATTCAATAATCATGTGATGATATCATCCATGATTATAATAAACAACTTTCTCTGTACCAAAGTTTATCAGTGGCTTTAGAGAAAACATAATTCATCTCCTACTATCAAGACAGCCACCAGGGATTCCATTTCAATAAAGGAGTCAAAACTGAAGTTGTTAATACTTGCTATTAAAATGAGAAATTACCATATTAGTGTACAATGTAATAACCCATGCACTCGCTTATTTTCGTAAGTAAAAAGTATGAAAGTATTTTAGTTTTATGCATCATCTGATCTCCACTTTGATATTCAGGGAATGTATTAAGACTATCTTGGCAGCCAGTGTTAACTTGTACTTGGATCTCTTTGGCCATTTGAGTGAAGATTTGACATGAAAAAGGTTGTGCTTGAAGAGCAGCAATTACATTATTGATACAAGTGAACAAAATTGCTAGAATATTACACACATGGGAATACCTTGTATAATGCAGTTTTCATGTATGGTCAAGGTATCGTTGAACAAATTAATGTAACTAAAAATGAGTTGAAAATAAAAACATATTGAATTCTGATAAGACCTAAGCCTTGGAGTTTTAAACTGAGTGGAATATTTGAGCGAATTAACCGTACTAATCAAGGTATGCCTGCATAAAGTTAACCTTTCATTTTGGCGTCTGATTCCGAGACAAAATATCTTTCATAGACGAATAAATACACTAAGTTCTTATTTTAGTCGATATAGAAAATTTTTCAAAATCGTGAATAGAAATTGGATTTTAAGTTCAAATAATGAATAAGGATACTTAATTCTGGAAGCTACAATAATCTTTAAACCATTTTTCTAATGAATAGCGTGTATTTACCATTTACCGAGAGAATTATTATGAGGTGATATGGAGTTAAAGATGGTCCCATTTTCAGAGAAGTTAGATGATTAATGGAGATATAGCAAGGAATGTGGATACAACCAGAGAAGAAAAAAAGGACATGCTTGGCTGCTCCGTGAACTAGACTCCTTTGTAGGTATAAGAGACTACACAGTTCAGTTTAGATGGTAAGAGAGCCCCTTTCCAATCACATGGTTGTGATTTAATATTTCATAAATAGGTTTGGATCAACATAAAGTGATAGACAGACAGTTATGAGTTTATACCCTGGAATTTGGCAAGGATTGTTCTTCTTTACAGGTGGCAGACAAAATCAACTTTCTTGGATTGGGGTTTGACATGAAAAAACTTCATTAATATCTATGTATGACTCCTCACTCTAGAGCAGTAGTTATCCAGTTCATCTTGTATATCATTCCAACTGTAGACAGCCGAGTTAAGCTTAGTTCTATACACATATTAGCATATTACCCATCAAAAATGATGGGATTTTCCATGTATGGATTGGCACTTCAATGTGTGATTTGCTTTAGATCAGAGTGTTATAGCTGTGCACTCTAGTGGAGGTTAGAGACTGACAGTTGAAGAAACAAATACCCTGTCCATTAAATGGATAGATAGATATTACACATACACACAAAAATCACATTGATGGGTGAAAACATTAATGCTCTTATATGCACATATGTTATATATATCTGTTGGCAGGACTCTATAAAAACAAAGTTTACTTGGGCCACTATTAAGTCAACAATGTGAAATTGACTTTAATTAATTGACCCAGTAAAAAGATAATAGCTAAGTACATAAAAATTATTGGATGGCACAAACCCAGAAAGTTTGAATAGAGGGGGGGGGGATTTTTTATTGATGAGAGTTAACCAGTGAAAAACCAAGAGCCTTGTTTATCTTATCCTTATTGAAATAACACCAAAAAGTTGAGGTACTTTATTAATTCATCTCATATGTCAGAAAGAAAAAAAAAGAAAAGAAAGAAAAAAAGAAAAATAAATAAATAAATCAATCTTTTTCTTCCTTCCCAGAAACTAATAATACTAGAGGAAAGTGGATCACTGAAGATAATTGAGAAGTGACAAGGCCAGCAAATGCAAATCCTCAGTTAATGAAGAGCACAGATAGGGTGAAAAAGGACTGGCTTTTCACTATTTAGTCACTAAGATTTGTTGTTGAGTCTGACTATCAAGTAATAAGTAGGAAAGACTTGATTGTATTTCTTATGTAGGCTGACCGGCTGAGAATACCAGAGAGGCCAAGTAGCAATGGATCATGTAAAGTATCCTTCAGGTTGATCCTCATAGGGTGGAGACCAATCTTTATACTGAGCTCTTTAACTCAGGTCAAAGGCCTACCTTTCCCTACTCACTGAACCCTCTGATTGAACCCCCCACCAAGTGAGAAGGAATAAATGAATCAATCAACAATATCCCTTAAAAAAAAAAAAAAAAAAAAAAAAAAAAAAAATTATACTATATATATATATATATATATATATATATATATATATATATATATGTAAATGTAATATGTCTACTGCGAGGTTTAACCAGCCAATTCAAAGTTGTGGAGTATGTCAGAAGTCTGGAGATATTCAAGAAGTATTTCGGGTTTGTGAGTTAGCAGGGAAATGTCTTCTGAGAGAGATGTATAGTGTTCTATGGGAAACCTTCTATAGACAACTTGAGGAGTATTACCCTATCCAGCATTCCCACAGGAATAACAAAGAGGGGCATGATGGATAAAATTTAAAAAAAAAAAAAATTGTTTATTCCCAGTGTCATGATGGGAGGGGATTCATTTCTTAACAGGAATATTACTGGGATAAAAAAACCAAAAGGTCAGTCTTGTGTTTTGAGCCTGAGTATTCAATCTTATTCCCAAATGGATGTATATCCCTGAGATTATATATATATATATATATATATATATGGTCCCTTTATCTGCCTTTCTAGTCTAATTAGCATTTTTCAGATGCCTGTTGGACACACACCATGAGGAGCCTGGGTCCTCAGCCTTATCTTGAAACACTCCAGATATACACATTGGAAAAGATAATTCCAGTACTTTATCTTGTAACAAGTTGCCCCCCCACACACGCACACACATTAGAATATAGACCTTCAAGCTATAGGTGGCTACTGCCACTTTTTCAAGTGGAAGAAGGGGGATATATTTCCAGGTGTGGGCAAAGGATATATTAGATGGCAACCCTGCTCCAGTCAAGAAAAATACAATCTTTCTATTTGGGTACACTAAGTTGGGGTTACATAAAACACCAGAACAGCACCAAATCTTTCATTGACTGTCAAGTCCAACTATCCTTATATCTCTAAGAATTAAGTTTTACAAGCAAGGCTCCAGACTAAGTTTGATACTTATGTACATAAACAGAGGGAGAAGCAATGGTTTTTCAGCAGGAGTATTTTTCAATGATTTCTTTTTTCACTTACATTTTCTTGAAATTTCAGATAAAATTATGAAGATTTCTGGCAGATACAAAATCGAAACTAGCATTCAAAGGGAAATCATGAATCACCACCACCCATACATGTTGCTTTTTATTTCATAAATCAAGCAGTGGTGGTATTAAATAAGATTACATTATGAAGATACTGCAAGTATGGTTTAAACTAGAAATTTAGGATTGAAAGAGAAAAAAAAGACAAACTAAGGGACCAATTTAGCATAAACTTTCATTGTAAATTGAATCCCTCCCAATTAAAAACTTATTTAGGCGATGGATTTGAAAAAAAAACAAAGCAAATTTTCCATACTCACTGAGGGTACGTGTGTGCAAAATTTCAACTTTTTACTCTGAACAGTTAGGACTGGGCAAAGTCTGGATACAGAGAAATGTCCAAACATATGAATAACTTAAACCCAGCAACAGTGATTAAACTGGTTTGTTGTAGGTAGTGGTGATTAATTAGTTTATTTGAAACAAAATGTTCTTTTTTTTATCCCAACAGAAGAAACAAAGATTTTCAATGATTTCTAATGCCAAATATCAGACATTCTTTAAAAAGGTTCCAAGAGGAGCCACTTTTATTCTTCAAGTGAGGTCAAAGGAATCGCATTGACCTTGGTTCTCTATATTTCCATCAAAATAAGGTGGAAGAAATGAAAATGTGTTGAGATCCTTTTTCATTCCCAGCTGGGGCAGTGGGTTGGAGCATATTAACTCTTATTCCACAGTGTTGGTATCTGCTTGGTGGGTCATACTTAACATCTTTTCTTATTTATACATCTGGGAGCATAGAAGTTCATATCCTGGAGGAGTTCCAAGTAGAAGAGAAAAAAAAAAACTGTTGAGAACTGGTTTTCTTTGATAGGGCAAGATCTTCAGTCGAGGTCAAAAGAGAGAAAAGAAAAAAGCTGACTGTAGGGTTATGGAAAAATTTTTATTACTAAGAGCTGCTTTAAAACTAGATTAGTTTGAACAAACTTATTGATTTTTTTTAGAAGATGCAGTTCTGTAAATCAGTAACAAATCTTTCATTCTTATGCTATTATTTACCTATCTTTTCTCATTTCTATTTTAATGAAACTTGTCTCAAATTGGATTACCTTTTGTCGTTAGTATAAGTAAACAGTTTGGATCCGAATAAAGAATAAGCTCCATGTGAGATTTGAACTCGCATTTGAAAGGAATGCGACCTGAGAAAAGTTGAGATAATAAGCCACAAAAATATCAAGATGAAGGTATATAGTAGAAAAAAAAAAAAGAAAAATTGTTAACAGTTTAATTTGGTCACAAGGATTTTAAAAAGCAGACCAAGTGAAATAAAAAGATACGACTCCACATCTCTTTAAGCACCGATCTTGTAGTTTGTCTGAAACGAATTCAGGAGTTACAGATATTGTGTAAAAATTGTTGCCGGGAATATTTGCATCTATCTAAATTGAGAGTAATCCTCACCTCAAATTGAACTCCATATCAGAAATATATATTTTAGTTTGTGCTGGCTTCTAAATTTGAACCTGGCCCTAGCAAGATAATGTCTTTATCCAGTGAGCCAACACCTGACCCAATTATAGCAGCTGGAGTATCTATCAAAAATGGCCATCTAAGAAAATGACAAACAAAAGATTCTGTAGAAGTTAGGTGAGGAAGTAGAAGGGGGAGTGGTGAATGTGACTTTGGGGTGGGTAAGAAAGAATGATTGGCACATGGTAATTGGGTTAGTGGCAGGAGACCCTCCTTACTGGAAGGGGAATCACCATAGGTAAGCCACCATAATTGGGATTGTATAAACAAGAGGGGACAATATAATTGTTGTGAGGTGGCAGGAGTAGCTGGACCTCCCTCTTCATTGTGTGCCCCCAGACTGTCCCACATGCAGTTGGTAGATTCAAATTAAGAGGGCGGGGTGAGAAGAGTGAGAGACAGAGAGAGAGAGAGACACACACACACACACACACACATGCACGTTTCCAAAGAACAATTTTTAAGAAAAAAAAATGTAACAACTCTCATTTTCAAAAAGTAGGCTTTCTTGAGATCTGGGTGATGATGGGGGGTTCAGGGGGGCTCTCTAGGGGGTGTTGAGGTTGGGGTTGAGATAATAATGAAGTTAAGTTACCAATGTTCTTTTGGAAGTGAGAGATAGAGGTCAATAAAATCTTCCAATTTGTGTAAAAATTCTTCTATGATGGCATTAAAAAGTAGATACTCATCACACACACACAGCTCAAATTTTGGGATTTTTTGAACCCAAATAAATTACATCAGAAAATTAATTGCGCACTCTTATATTGATTTTATTCTTTTAGCTCAGTACAGTTCCCGGTCACTACTGAGCAAATTGTAACACAACTAGTTTGTTGGCAGTAACAAAAATACCATTATTTCTATTATAATTCAGACCATTCTTGGATGTTTTTCATACAATGTTTCGGCCGTTGTACTCTAAGGCCTTCATCAGGTATCATCTGGTAGGTGTGAGGAAGTAACGAACCGAACCCTTGATTTAACCGACGGGGGTATATTGACCGCACTCCCCTCTTAACATTAGTAGTATTATAATTATTGTCCCACACTGGGATTGAACCTAGAACCATCAGATTACTTGCAGTAATTTTGTCTGATTCTGTAACCACTACACTATGTGTCCATGTGGAAATAATAATACCTCATCTCAAAAATTCAGAGATATACTAAAAATACCATTAATTTCAGAAAAGGACATCAGGCATTGTAGACAGTGTGGTCAATGTTCCCCCTAATTTTCAGCACACAGTGTGAGTGAAAAATCTCATGTTGAACAAATATTTTCCCAGTTAGAAAAGTATGTGTGCACTAGTGAATCCAAAAATTTGCAGTAAAAACTCAGCAAGCTACCTAAAGAATTTGAAATCTTGTGTACGTATATTAATTTCTTTTGAGCACAGGTTGAAAGGTGTGCGTGTACACAACTTAGAGGAAACAATGCCTTTAATACATCATTACATAAACAGCAAGTTTACATGAAGTCAATACGAGAAAAATATTTTTTTAAAATCATTCAGTTTAATGAATCTCTTCTTTATTTGCTACAAAAAATTGGACTGTCAAGTGGGGGTTGATATTGATCTAGAAAAATATTTCAAGAATAACAAAGTTATAAAGCAGCATTATGAATATCAACAGAAGAAAATGATGAAATATATATAACTGACTCAGTGTTGTGAAAAAAAAGCAATAAATTAGAATGCAAGTAATAATAAATAGGTAATAACGAAGAGTGTATCGACCCAAAAACAAACAAGTAATTAAATAAGGATACTAACAAATTTGTTATTTCCTTGCCAAGTTCTTTTACCTATTGACAACTACTACACTACCAGATTAGTGACCCAAGTAAATGTATCAACAAAGAATTGGTGACCCCAGTAAAACATCTACAACACTGCCGCCATTCATTTACTCATCTTTAAAACTTTCCATTTCTGAATTCATCCCTTTTCATTTCTCATTCTTTTCTATCGTTTGTTCTTTCTTAATCCTTAAACGAACCTTTTTATCCTTTTCTCATTCATTTACCCTTTATTTCTTTCTCTAAATTCTTCCCACTCAGTTTTGTTTCTTATGTATTTCTGCTGCTATAATATTTTTTTGTTCAAGTTTTCCTTTGAGTCAGCAATATCTAATTCAATAGAGCAGAAAGAGAATTAAATAAAATTCATCATGGTGAATATGCCTGACCTTGTGCAGGCGCACACATGCCACACCCCAATCGTCTTCGTGTAAGATAACTCCATGCAATTCAGTTTTCAGCCATTCACTGCAGACATTTTGTTAATTCAATTGCCAGCAGTTTACAGAAGAAAAACAATAAAAATGAAAAAGGGGATGAGGGAGTTAACTTAAAGGAAACCCAACTTTATTTCCAGATTTCAATCAAGACAAAATAAGCAGTTGCGCTAACAAATGATTCAAAGAACTCCTTAAAAAAAACGAGAAAAAAAAAAGCTATAATCAAAATAACAATTTCCTCCATTTGACAAAAAAAAAGAGAGAAAAAAAAAAGAAGACATTAAGTAAACAAACAAGGTTTTATTTGGTTAGTGGATTAACTTTGCTAGGCAAGGTCTCATTAAGAGGAATCTTTAATCAGATTTTAACATCCTACTTTCAGGAGCAAAAAATGGCACCACCAGTTGAGAAGAAAGATTTTAATCAACAAACAACTTTAAATTAAAGGAGCATTCTAATTTCTTCAGGTTTTCCCTTAAATTAATTCCGCAATTAATTCAGAGCTTTCTCAATCTTTCTTCAATTTTATCAAATTAAGCAAAATCAGGAGAGGACTGCCTAAATGGCGTCATACAGTGAAAGAGTTCTTTTTGTTTTAATCAAGTGTTATATCTTCCAGGGTGCCTACCAACCAGTTCCATGATTAGCTAGCTCGTCTCACAGGCCAATTCAATCCAAGCTACTGTAGTCTTGTGATAAACTAAGCTTGGTAAATAATTGAAACAAATTTAACTAAAGATATTAACCATTTTGATTCATTGGTTTTTGGACAGAATTATGACCACATATAAATATAATTTAGGTTTCGGTTAATTTAAAAATATAATGGTTGAGGTGGGGGTAAAAAAAAAAATAAAAACGGTAAAATAAACAAATAAAAGAGGTCTGATTAGTCAAGAAATCGTCATGTGACCATATAGGGAAAAAGAAACTCTTTTGACAACATGCCATGCTAAGGGGAGGGGATCTATTTTTCAAAAAATGGAAAAGGGTCTATCTATAAATAATGAATTACGTCTCCCATTTTTCAGGAAGTGATCACTGAATCTCCAAAAAACAAACAGAGATGCTGTCAGACAAGAACTAAGAGATCAATTAAGTATCAACTTACATTGCTTAAACACAAATTCTAAATTATGCCAACAGCCAAACCTCATATCCATCACTTATGTACAAAATCTATCAGTGTAGTATCCAGCCATTTTGAATTTCTCTAAAACCAGTTGCATTGCCTCAATGGAACTTGGTAACCAATGATAGGTCCTTACTGCACATGCAGGAACAAACGCACTTCTGTAGGATTACTGAGATGCCATTGAGTGAGCTTGTATACATGTGATGGCTGCGTTCACAATGACCAAGCAAGTCTTTCTCCACATCACATATCAGGTCCTTCAGCAACACATCACCTAGTCCAAACTTGGCTCCCAGTGATTCCTGGTTTCTCCCCAGAGAAATTTCAGACTGTAGATGAAATCAAGGAGAACTGAACAAGGCAGCTGATTGCTATCCTGAAGAAAGACTTTGTAGACTTCAAAGGGATTTTTTTGTCTGAAAACCTCTCTCACTGTAAATAACTCTTTTGAAAACTATAGACTTCATAGAAAAGGAAAAGGGGCACTGGGACAAGTGTGTGAGATTCCAAGAGGGAGACTTTGAAAAAAAATTAAACCACATACCTTTTAACTCAAAGGAAGAAAAGGCAGGAAACAATATGAAAACACTTACCTGAAATAAAGAAAATGAAGTTGAAATATCAATTAAAAAAAACAAAAACAAACAAAAAAAAACCCAAACAAATAAAGGAAATTTAGTCACACAAAAAAAAACAAGTGACCAACGTCTATTGGCAGCATGCTGTGTTGGGGGTGATTGATTAAAACGTTTGAAAAAGGGGTGATCAATGAATAATTACTACTCTTGCCTTTTATTGGGCAGTGAACATTGAAAACTCTGAATTTTCAAAAAACAAGTGAGAATGCTGCCAAACAGAAACTTGAGTTACCAATTTAGCATATATTATCATTGCAAATTGGACCTCACACTAAAAATCTGTTCAGTGTGGAATATCAATCCCCCTCCAAAGAAAAAAACCAAAACAAAATTGCATTCTTTTGACCTAATAAAGAGTAAATGTTTAGATTTTCAACACTCTAGCTCCATGTGCCTTGTATGTGCCTTATGTACATAGCTAGACCAATTGTAGAAACCTGTTTGGCCAAGTTGACAGTCCCAAGTATGAGGAGAGAGAAAAAAACAAAACGAAAAAAAAAACAAAAAAAATCCAACAACACAACAGAAAAAACACAACAACATCACTATAAAAAAAAACAAAACAAACAGCAACAATATAAGCCTATATTATGAGATTAATAAAAAATTAACAAATTCAGGTGAATAAATCCTTAAACAAGCATATATTCCATAAGTCCAGTGAATGTTGTCAAGGAAAGTTTCTCAACAAAGCATTCTTGTGTTACTTTAGTAAAATCCAGTCAAATCATCTGATTATAAACAACCAGGGGAGAAGGTGTAAAAGCCACTTCAGACTTAAATCTTTATCCCATTAACTGCAACAGGTGGTGAAGAGTGATAGTTATTCATTGCAAGATAAAAGCCTTAGGCCACTGTAAGATAAAAGCCCTGACTTGCATAAAACAGAGTGGCCATTAATCACAATAAAACTGAAAAATTTATTGAATTTGCCATAGATCTTCAATATGAGTTTTGGGTTTAGTCTATCATTATTAAATGAGTTGCAGATTCTTGCAGAAACAAAATAAATTACATCTTCTTCCAGAATATGATAAAATAATGTCATCCTTATGCAGCAGTTATTTCATGATATACAAGACACAACTGATTAGAGGCTGAACTTTTCAGATTTCTTTCCAGACTCATCTATCAAGGTACTTTAATGCCAGAATTTTCCAAGGTGTATATAAAAAAAAAAAAAAAAAAAAAGTAAAATCATGTCAATTTTTACTCAATGGTAAAAGAAAACTATTCTTTTATCAAATTAAATCTTTTCCATATTTTGAGGAACAAAAATCACGAAGGGATACATTAGTCCCATTAGACTATTATCCTGAGACAGATGGAAGAAAAAAAATGAAATTAGCAAATCATTTCACCAACCATATCTTTCCAATTCAGTTATGTTATACAAACTAATTCCTTTGTGGGTTTCATATCAAGATCATTGTCCATGATTGCAAAAGTTGGCAAAATCTCATTTACTTCATTTTTCATGACACATGTCCTCCTAGTTGACTTTTAACAGATCTACAGGACATATATTCCAACAGTCATAGAAACCTAGGAATATACATGCCCCATGTGTCTTAAAACGAGTCAAACATTGAATACATGTCTCTGACAGGAACTAATATATATATATATATATATATATATATATATATATATATATATATATATATATATATATATATATGCAAATTAATTTGTCTATTTATTTATCTGCAGTATTCATGTTCCTGAAATAACCTCGAAGTTATAATGGATTGGTCCATGCAATTAACACATACAATAAGAAAAAAATTATAGGTTTTTAAAATGAGATCGTCTGTTGTGACATATCAGCGAAGATTATGCCAGAGAAAAATCTTGGGACTTTATCTCTGATCACACAGTTTGAGTGGAGTTAAGACTTGAAAGAAAAAGAAAAACCCCATGGAGAAAAGATCTTCTAAGAACAGTTTTATCCCACTTCTACTACAAGTACTAATCTATACAGAAGTGGATAACGGTATGAAAAAAAAAAATTTAAAAAATTCACGTCAACATTAATCTCTTCTAATCAATCAAAAGAGATGTCTACAGAATCAACAGAGTATTTCCAAGTCATCCTTTGCAGCTTCACATTCCAAACTTTAGCCTCTTGGAGGCAAGAGAACGTGTACGAAGTACTCACCAAAGCACGAAATCTTAGCGAGTTACTTGTCTACAAGAAGGCAATAAGAATTGCACATTAAGCCACTCATCATCTTTTCGGTATATAACTATGTGACTTCAGAAATGAAACAATGGTTGACACTAAAAACAGAAGAGTCAGGTGCAGGCTCTGATGCCTATAGAAAAAAAAACTCAGGTTGAACATGGCAATTTCTGCAAACACCTACCTATCAAAAGTGTGTGGGTACCCTCAAATTAAAAATAGACCTCGTGTCACATTTTGCCCTCATGTGAAGGCAAGTAAGTCCTTTCTCACTTCTTTGTCATTGAAATATCAGTTTTCCTGCTTTTCGATTAGAAGGGGAAAAGAAAAAAAAACAAAAACAAAAAAGAACAAAAAAAAAAAAAACCCCGAGCTCACAGAGAAAGGGAAATGGCTACGCTCCGTCTAAACACAGGCCTTTTTTTCTCTCTCCACCCCTATTCACTTGAGAGAGGACTTGTGTTAATTGAACAAACACCAAGCATTTCCTATTTTGTCACCTGCAGCAGACAGACGACAAATAGAAAGGTGAAGTGGACACCCTGACAGCAGCAGGAGCCAGACATTGAAGGTGCAAAGACTGACTTGTGTATACAATATGACACCTTTTTTTTTAAGACACACACACATACGTACATATATATATATATATGTACACACACACACACGTGTGTAAAACAATGGTTGGATATTGGATAAGATCATTCCAATCGAACGACCGTAGCCACCAAAGGTGGCGAAGGGCTCCATCCTTTTTCATATGTGCATGTGTTTGAGTGCTTAACAGACTTGAAAATTGGTAGCAATACTCCCATCATACACCTTGAATGTTTTTTCTTGAATTATTTGGGGGGGGGGAGTTCTTCTGGCCTTTTGGGAGCATAATTTTGACTGGTCGAATGATAACATTTAGGTTCTCCAGAATCTAGGTGTGTCTAGATGTTTTTTTAAGAATTTTTTTATACCACTTTAGAAAACACCAATGATATCACAAATAAAATTTATTCTGACCATCTTTATTCTTCAGTGGATTTTTTTTTTTTACAGGACTTCAAATTTTGATGCTATAATTGTTCAATTATTGACTGTGATGGCTAGTCATATAGTTTTCCAAC
Source organism: Thysanoteuthis rhombus (assembly GCA_963457665.1). Taxonomy (NCBI): domain Eukaryota; kingdom Metazoa; phylum Mollusca; class Cephalopoda; order Oegopsida; family Thysanoteuthidae; genus Thysanoteuthis; species Thysanoteuthis major. The sequence continues at coordinate 36,166,381 of OY735235.1, read as the reverse complement.
CAGATGTGTCAAAACATGAGCCATAAATAGATTATAAAAATTCTATTGTTGTGCCTAACTTGTAATAAATATTACCAGAATACTCCTCATATACCCATAATAGTTTTTTTTATAAAAGGTACTAATTTATTTAGCGTGTGTGCACGAGAGAGAAAGAGAGAGAGAGAGAGTTGAAGCCTAGGTAAAACCCCAATATTTCAAACGTTGTTTTTCATGACAAGTTGCTCATATCCACTTGGAAAATTGGAAGTCTTTCCACCCTAAAGTTAGAATAAGCTAAGCTTAGTAAATATTTAAAAGACCACACACTATCACAGAGCTCAGTAAGTAGGTCTTCTATATAAAACACAAGCTAATTAAATTCAGAATGTGGAATAGATTATCAAAAACTTGACCCGTTTGTAGTTGTTTAATATCAATCTTCTCAATGCCTATGGCACATCATATTTCAGACCTACCACCCGCAGGCAGTGCCAAACATCCCAAGATTAAGACGACACTTTCCCAGACATCTGATCGAGAAAATGGATTAAATGGAAATAGAAATGGACAACTGAACAAAAGGGGGATAATCTTGAGCAGAGATCAGATCTCAGGGTGATCAATTTATCAGCTTGGTAATCTGATGTTGGGTTAAATCTTCAGCAAGGAAAAGGATGTATTATATTTCAGAGCAACAAAAGAGAAGGTTGTAATCCTTCAGACCAGAGGCCAAAAAATGTCAAAATAATTATGACACAAGAAAAAGAAGAAGAAAAAGTAAATGGAGCGGGGGTAACAGATGAGATGGGGTGTTTTTTTTTTCTTTTCCTTCTTTCTATTGAGAGTCCACATATACAAAGGTTACTTAACAGTGAATATCATTTTTGCAGACAGCAAAACTTAGGTATTTGTAAAAAGAAAAAAAAAAATTTGTGAAATGAATTCCATGACAGCATTGAGCTTTCAATTATTTCGACATAAAATACTGTCAACTTTTAGGACAAAGAGAGTAGCGAAAACCAAAGACAATATAAGGACCCCCCCCCCGCGCAAAACACACACACACAAGCATAAAACAAATACTCAAATAACTCCACATACACAAAACCTACTCTAAAAACAACCTAAGAAATAATGGTTTTACTTCATAACATACAAAAGTTTTTCTTCCATGATAAACATCAACAAATTAACAAAAGCGGATGAATGTCCGCAGATATTCATTTTAAAAAGCTTAAACATTGAAATAACGAGTTGAATTAAGAGTGCAGATCAATCAGGATCTGATTTAAATTGATAATAACTTACACAAAGCCTCAAAGACAGAAATCTAACAATCTGTCCAGTATAGAATTCTACCATCAACACCATTTTTCTTCTACTTGAAAACAATGCATCAATATTTTTTTAATGTAATAGCAGGTACACTAACTATCCAAAACCCTAGGAACTAGGCTCTATTTGAAATTCAGAATGTTTCTCATTTTGGAATGGTAGTATAGGCATCATATTGATCTGCTTCTCATTATTACCTATACAGAACCTCCATCTGGTCTTGACATTTCAGTATTCCAAGTGGAAATAAAAATTCCCCCCACTGAAAAAGACCAGCAGAGGCTCATCAGACTCGACTCGTAGGAGCACTGGAATAACTGCCTGACGTGGGTTGAGCCAACACTGACTCAAAATGATAACTGATGACCTTGGTTGAGTTTGGGTCATATCAGGTCATGTTTGGTGCCTCACACAAGCTCTGGTGTGCAGATGACATTCATGTTAAAAAAACATCTTCAGCTTTTGAAGCTTTCCAGTTTTCAGATAAGAGATTTTATGCTTGTAGTAGGGTACATACATTTGTAAAAAAAAAATTCATTTAGATTTTTTTTTGCTCAACATAACCGATTTGACATAAGGAAAAGATTCCACCGATAAAAAGAATTAATTTTGAGTGCATACAGCTAAGAATTCAGGAGCCAAAATATAATGAAAGAGAATTTTTTTTTATCTTACTTTAGCCACCTCGCTTCTGAGAAAATCAAAAGCCATGCACTGAATTTAATGTAACGTATTCATAAATTTGGAAAATATTTCACTTAATGTTTCACTAGGGAAATATATTTCAAAGTTTGAAGTTACAAGATATAATAGAGTCTACATCGGTACAGTGCTATTTCAATTTATTAATTAATTCTCATTTATAGCTACCTGCCAATGGTGTATGGAATTTTTCTCACCTTCTCAAGATAGACTATTGTCACTAATCATCTTATTCACTCACAGATACACTAATGACTACACGATAAAAGAAAAAAAAACCTCAATACAAGCAACTCTTCTTATACTTCAACAATACCAATGACAAGAGTGCATAATCACCACTCTAACAAAATGATGTTGCATTGGTAAGGTACTTTAATGAGAGAATGGGGAAAGAAAAAAGGAAAAAAAAAGAAAAAAAAGAAGCTGCCTGCTATGTGAAGACAATAGGAAGGAAGAAGGAAAGCGTGAGATCTGAGTTGCCGAATTAGCAACTAAAGATCTATGATAGCCAATCAATTTGATAAATGTAACAAAAGTAGATGTACACTTTTTATTAATAATTTCTTTAGTATTTAGTTATTCTCTTTGATGAATTGTCTTTGTACGAATATTTTAGATCCTATTTTCACCCACTTCAATTTATACAAACTAGAGACCCAAAGGAATTCCTGGGTCTCTTTTGGAACCCCTCAATGAGCATGATATACCCTTTACAATCCATTCTCATAGGTCCGACTCGAATCATTTGGTAACTGGAATGATATAAGAGAAAAAAGAACCCTGTAAAACCGAGCTTTCCAAACTGTGTCGCAACATTCTGATGTGTCGCCTATAATCTGTGTATTTCACAAAATTGAGCATAATTTAGTATATTTATCTTTCAAAAGTTACTTTTGAGTCAGTCAAACTGCTGGGATGACATTACATATTTGGCTAGACTGACAAAACTCCAGGTGTTGCAAATAATTTCAGGTTTAAGAAGTGAATTGCAAACACAAAAAGTTTGGAAAGCTCTGCTGTAAAGTATAGGTTATGAGTATATATCTGCAATATAAGAATGAGACATTAGATTGGCATCAAATGAACTTATTGTTTTCAAATAGAAGGAAGAGAAACTCTGTGAAATTACACACACAAGAGGGAGTATGAGTAATAAAGCCAACAGCGTCCCTGTTGAATCATGTCAAGACAGAGAGGTTGGTTGAGATACTTGAAACTTCTGGAATCCCAAATGGCTTCTTCTACCCTAAAAGCCATGAGAGATAGGGAGGAAGAAATGGCTGGTAAAGGGGGATTAAATCCAACCCCATATTTGAGTTAAGAAGAAATGAGACAGGTGAATAAGAAGTATTTGATCTACCCCAGCCCTGACTTCCAGTTTTTCTTTCAGGAAGGGGGTCTAGATGGAATACGCCTAGGTGAAACCTTCCCACAGATCTAGAATAGGCTTAATACTCTTCTCTTAAGCATTGAATTCCTCTTTCACATTCATACAATTACCTACTAAGCTTAGAGGAAGGTTGCACAAGCGAACATTTTATCAAACTTGAATGTCATGTGTCATGGCTTGGCTCCCAGAATTGAGATTGGGGGAGGTTTTCTCATCATCTTTTGGTCCTAAAGGCCAGTGAAGCCCACTCAGAAAAAGCAGATTTTCCAGTTTTCAACTTTGTGCCTTTTCCCTGTGGTTTGCTTCAGAAAAAAAGAGGTTGCCTGGTGGACCTTATCTTACTATGTCTCCCTTTCAGCAGTCTCTGCTGTCCACTAGCAGTAGTTGTTTCAACAGCAGATGAAGTTCGTTTTTTTTTTCAAGGAGGTTCGGAATCTGGAAATATATGGATACCAATAATAAACCGTGAAGAAGGCCCAAATCTGTTTTAACTAGTGAACGGTTACCAATAGGTGTGGCCAACAACCCCAAAACAATGGTTCAAGCACTTGGTAACTTGGGTAACCATATAAAAAAGGATAAGTTGGACAAATGGACCCCACATGAACTGTATTGAATACTCCATAACATTGCAAGACCCGACACTTCTTAGCTGACTTAGTCTAAGATTAGAGAATTGGGATATGAAATCTCACAGCATCCTCTACATTCACCTGACATTTCTTCAAAAGATTATCATCTTTTCAAGTATTTTGAACTTTCATATCCATGAACGATTCAATTATCAAGGAGCCATAATTTGTGCTTTTACTGAATTTGTGACCACTTAAGAATTTTATAGAAATGGTGAAGAGGATTGTTCAAAAAAAAGATATGGTTTCAGATGGGTCATATTTTGATTTAACATTTACTGTTTTTATATCATTGTTAATCTAACTTTTCTACAAAACAATACTCCACATGGAACAACCTAATATTTATTGTTGGAAATCAGGAATTTCACTTTAGGATGAGAAACATACATCTAAACAATTACGTTTTCCTGAAAAATCAAAACTATTCATGCTACGTCTATTGACCAGATATTTCTATAGGAAAGTTTATACAAAAGTAAATATTTACATCATGAGAGAGAGAGAGAGAGAGAGAGAGAGAGAGAAAATCAATGATGTGCATTCAATTCATTTTTTCTCTTTTTTTATTCTGTCAAAACAAGAAGCAAGTTGACAGTTATTCAAACGGCAAATGCAAAAAAAGAGAAGAAGCCAATCAAATCAAATTGATCAGTTTTAATGCATTTTAAAAGCAAAAGCCTACATAGTTGGTATTTTTTTCCAGCCTTTTCCTTTTCAAATGAAAATGGGAATGGAACAAAATAAAATAAAAAATTGAACTAAAAATCAATTCAAACAGATATGCCAAGAAAATTGATCTGAAAACTAACAATTTGATTCAATAAAAGCAGCCGAGTTTGATGCACAACAGTTCTGTTGATCATGTCTCGTTGCAAAAGAAAATGCAGGTGTGTTCCATCATTTAACCTTCCACCTGTCAAACATTACAGATACATTGATGAGCCAAAACAATATGACCAGTGACTTGTGACAAGAATGACAGCTACTGTCTTGTAACCACTGCACATATCATGGTCAGAGCTAATAAGCAAGTACGCTGACATAGTGCACTTCATTTTAATGTCTTGAATGCTGCAGTTATAGTCGAGAAGGAAGATTCAAGCGGCTTATATAAAATCCAAATTGTTATGGCCAGGGGACTAGCTCAGATCATTTCTGAAATAGCACAGCTAATGATGAGCACCTATCTGCAATAGATTGAAGGGAAGAATCACAAACTGTTGACAAGTCATTGGGCAGTTGAGATTTATCGATGCGAGATGAAAGTTTTTCCTGCTAAGTATGAGTCCATTGAAGGACTACAGAGGCACAAATGAAGATAGCTTTGATCAAGGTGAAAGAAGGGATGTGTCACTTTATACAAGACATGTATGGATAGGACTGTGCAACTGCAGACCAGTCAATGAACCCATATCCATTGCCAAAAGTGTCTCCAATTAGGATGTAAATGTCAAAACTGGACCTTTCGACAATGAAAGAAGGCGACCCAGTCCAATGAGTGTCTTACTTCCTTCAGGGTAGATGATAGGATTTCAGCATTGTTAACATCCCAAGACCAGACCTCGGAGGAAACTTTTAAAAATCTCGTCTGGTTGGAAAGAGCTGATTTGCGGGCACATAGAGGACCAATCCCTTATTGGACTGGTGGTCATTATGTTTTGGCTCATCTGTGTACCTTCCATTAAAATGGCACAGTAGTAACAGTGTCATTCTTGTGCAGAATAGAAATAGGTTCTATCCAAAATAGATCAGGTGAATTTTGGCAGTGGAATATAGCAGACAAGTTCTCTGTACAAAAGGATTATTAATGGAAATTCCAGTCAACTGATGCTTACCAAGTCTTATATGCCTAATTCAATTCTCACACGTGGCATTCTCCTCGTTGATTTGATTTTCTCTACATATTCACCCCTGCTAAGTAGTCGCAAGGTTTCTTAGAGTCCAGGTTTATTCCAACAACAAGGGGAAGAAAAGTTGAGGGTTAGATCTGAATAAGAAAAATTAACATGGGAGATGGCATATATGACACACCTCTCCCAATTTCACCGATGAATATTGAGAAGAACACATTTTCTTCTCATTTATCACCCAGTTTTTTTTCAATACTGCACCAAGTTCAGGCCAATGTTGGGCTGGATAACAAAGGTTACCTCCAGAGCTATTTTTTGGGGGGAAAAATGTGGCTTCTATATGCCATCAAATACAGTATATGGAAAAAGTTTCTTTCTTGGTTATGTTAAATATATATGCTGCTAGTGATAATAGCTCTAAGTTAAGAACAGTAAATTTGGGATTATAAGGTTAAGATTTCATATTTGAGAGGGGCTTCATGCAAATGCATATTAGCAATAAAATGGTGACTTTTTAAAAAAATCTATAAATTGTGCTTGCTATACATCAATTTATAGGTATGAAAATCTGGCACTATAAATGCAAATCAGTATAGTGATGTTGTCCAAAGTTCTACAATGAAGCATTATCATTATTCTATAGGATGCATAATTAGTACCTTCATTTTCAATGTGTGATCTAGTTTCCAAACTTTCTCTTATATATGTAGCATCTAGTAGAGAATAATCACTTCAAGATCTTCCTCCCAGACTGGTTTAGAGGGGAGAATATTTAATCAAATTAGATGGTGGTAGTGGACTCTAAGCTGAGAACATGTTCCAAGCTGTTATTCTTTCTACGCTTGTGGAGGACTGTTGCTAGTTATCCATTGGTTACAAGCTAAAGGCTTTTTAAAGTATGAAGCTAAGGGTGATAATATGCTGAATTGAACCCTATATGCAGATCCATACACCCATGAATGAATGTTGTTGAACACTAACTAAATGATCAATTTGGCATAAACATTGCAAGTCCAGCAACAAGGAGTGATCCCTGACTTGTCAAACAAAGCTAGAGAGCCCAGTCTACCCTACTATTTATCCACAGCTGTGGAGAGGACCAAGGCAAGAAAACCTAGACTGTCTTGCTATTTATCCATCACTGAGGGAGGGAGTGGATCATGCCTTTTACGAAGGCCAAGGGCATTAGTATGAATTGAACATCAACTGTCTTAGCGAACAGAGTCCAGATTCCAACCAATTCCATTTTCCATGTTGCTAACCGTTAAGCCCTCAAACATCCTTGAAAAAAAATTGAAACTTCATTCATATTTTGAGTGCAAAAACATTGTATGAAATCCAGATAAGTTAACCATATTAAAAAGTAACCCCAACTCATTTCAGAGAATAATAGAATAAGAAAAGAACTTTTGTTCCGTAGACCTCGGTTGGTATTATTAATCAAGTGCGTGGGTCAAGCTGAATATGTTTATTTGAAATTTTAACAACTGTAATCATGTGATATGAAATTCAGGTTGCTTCTCAGATACAATGAATTAAATTAAAATGTCATGGCCTTATGGCTCTGAATAAAATTTACCAGCTGTTTTCAAGAAATTAGAAGGAGTTGAAAAAATATAGATATCAAAACTAAAAATAAAACATTGCAAGGTAGGTGGTGGCTATGTTGTTATCTTCCATTATTGTTCAGTGGATTTCCTCAGTTTGTTTTTGAAAAGTAAAAAGAGATTCGGGAGACAGAGAGGAAGAGAAAAAAAAAAAAAAAAAAAAAAAGAGAAAAAAAAAGAGAAAAAAAAAAGAGAAAAATAGCACACATACACAAACAACTCATTTCGTTGTTCATTAATTAAAAGGAATAAAAGGCCAAATTAAAATAACATTTTTGATTAAAAAGATAAGACGACAATAAGAGTTAATTAGACATAAGCCATTTTGAAGCAAAATGTTTCTTATACAAAAAACAAAAAAAACTCATATACATATTGAAAAGGCTGCCCCAAGTAAACGCAATGCACAAACATTTTCATTCTAAAACATATTCCTATTTTTTCAAGATTTTCTACTGGGGAAACAATATATTATTTTGATGTGCTATATTAAAAGCGCTGCTAAATAAAAGGTAAGAAAAAAACACCTAAAACCTAACTACAATGAAACGACAAACAAATCTTGAAATTCTCAAAACAAACTTTAATCACCATAACAAACACCCAATAATGCCTGAAAGAAACTATTTCAAGATATTCACATGTAATCTTATAACTAAACAAATGCACACAAATTCTTGTATATCTAAAATAAACAAAAGCATCAAAGTATATAGATTTCGTCGAGGGAATCTCTCATAAGAATTTTTCATCTCAGATACAACTTTCAAAGCAAATGTCTCAATTTTATATTGAAGGAGTTTGAATATATGGGCATAGGACCCAAGTCCTTGGCAATATTTGTAAGCTGTGTCATTCTTTATGGATCCATATCAGAAGGTTGGTTATTGGTCTGAATGGTCGTAATCCCAAATTTCATTTTACGACATTTTTTTTCTTCAACTGGCCAGAGGAATGATCAAGTAAGATCATTCGAGATTATCATTGAGGATTGAACTCACAAATTAACAGAAATGATCTGAATTTCCTTCGGTAGTGCAGATATTAGTCTCAGCTAGTACATATACCAACTAAGGAAAAAGATGGGCAAGGATGATACCCAATCAGAGTGAAATGTAATCCCAAGATTTAGAGAATTCAACCGTGAAAGGGGGGGGGATAAAAAATTATATGATATATATATATATATATATATATATATATATATATATATATAAAATATATATATATATGACCCCTAGTTTATAAAATTTCCAGTATGCATACTTTACTACATTTAGTTTGCGTGTTGTTTAAAATCCCTAAACTTTATAGCATGCTTTCTGTGTGTTAGAATGGCCAGGCTTTTGATCACTGTCAATTGATTTGTCCTTTTTGAGATCTGAATGAGAAAAAAAATTTCTTTCTCAAAGTAGAAATTGAAACTAACTGTTAATGTATTTCTATCACATGTAGTTGTCATAGTTCTGGTGCTGTAGTAGTTCAATGAATCTTTGTGGAAGGGTGGGAAATAAAATACAAAAGATGTCTGGAAAATCTAGAGCACATCCAGGGTCAATTATCTCCCCTATGTGCTATCTAACTAATGGCAAGCACAATATCTCAATAAGTTCTGTCGGTCCATACAATATCTCAAAGTTCTGTTTGTTAAAGGGTGGAGGAATGGACCAGAGGTTGCAAAAGAAGTCAGGAAAATTTGGACTGGATCCATGTACAATGTAAATTACTTCCTTATGTAGCTAACTCATGAAAAACGATGCTGAATTTTTTTTGCGGCTAATCTGGGATGTTTGCCCAAGATATTCTTACTCACTGAAGGACCCACTAGCACGTCCAATTTGTTTCATTAGTCAACTTAAATATTCTCAAGGGGCTCCATTATAGCACCAGAACTATTGTCAATTAAAAACCAACCCTAGTTGCTGCTTTTGAAAGGTTTACCTACAAGCTATCGGACCTCCAGTAATACATTTTAGTACCCATCAACCCAGGTCCAGACAGTACACCAAGTTGGGAGCCGCTAATAATAATCTTTTTTAAAAAAAAAGGCGAACTCAGTAGGTGCTCTTTTCAATTTCCTGCATTTGTTTTGACTTAATAAAATTCAATTTTTCGTGCTTTCAAGCGTTTATTTCGAGCAAAGTATAATATTTTACAGTCTGATAAAAAAGATAGTAGGATCATTTTCATGGCTTCCTTAAACAGGCATATTGACAACGATTTACGAGTGAACTGAAATTCACTCTCCGCTTGTGGATGAAGATTCTTCAAAACTTAATTTTCGAAATTAAATTATACCCTGCGCCAGGTGTTCCTGAGTCTGGAACATCTGACGTATAATTCAATTCTCAACCAGATATCTACCAACAGAAAGAGACAAAAAGTTAAATAAGACCGAGAGAAAGAAATGAGCTGTACAATTGCTGTCTTTTCCTCTCATTTGTAGCATAAGTTTATTTTGATTTGAGCAGGTGACTGGTCGACCCGGCGACTGACGGTGAAGGGTGTAGATAGGAAGTTTTTTTTTGTTTTGTTCTTTTTTTTCTTAACCAGACTATAATTATTTGTTCTTTACCTACTGATCATACTTATCTACGTATTGGATACAAATCGCATAATTCGAGGCTTAGAAGCTTAATCTGTCTGTGCTGAGAACTAAAAATGGGGTTGATCGGTAGGATGAAAAATGGAAGTTGTGGTGAAAGAGCTCCCTCCCACACCATAACAAAAATTCTACCTCTTCCTTCCTCATCAGATTGTTAACCAATAATTACATATTGGGGAGGGGGGAGAGAGAAATTGACGTGAGGACAGCTATAAACAGGGTAACTAATTGACGCTAAGGTATTATTAAAAAAAAAAGAGGAAAAAAGGGCTTAAAAAAAAGTTCAATGAAAGCCCGTTGGCAGCGGGAGGGGGGGGGGTGTAGAAGTGACTGATGGTGATAACCTGGCGACAGACACTCCCTGATTGAGTCCACAAGATCTCTAGTTTGGTTCAGGGTGCCGTAAAAGGTACCGGTAATTATCTTCAACACTCGGAGAGATAGAAAAAATCTGATAAGGACAAAACGTATCCTGACAAACATTTCCTCATGGTCTCTACATGGCTTGGGGACAGAAGCAAAGAGAAAAAAAAAAGTAATTAAAAAAAACCAAAAAAACACAAACAAACGTATTTGATGGCTTATTTCAGCAGGGGATATCAAGAAAAAGCATTTCCCTGAATTTCTCTCCATTATCACCCAGTTGAAAAAAAATGAGCTCACCTAGTTCTGGCCATTGTGGGGCTGGACAACAAAGGTTACGTTGACCTTTCAAGCCATTATTAGGTAGGGAAAAAGTGGGGGGCGTGTCTTATATGCCGTCAAACAGTAATTCAAAAGATCATGTATTTTGCGAAATACAGGAATACCTCGAGTGTTGCAGGTTGAATTATTGTGGGTTTTGATGTAGTATGGTTAGGGCTTAGGTATTGCAGTACAAATTAATGTAACTAAGTATAAGTTGAAAAAAAAAAATGCTAACAACTAACAGTACATTAAATTATAAGACCGTGAACAGCATGCTATTGAACAGAACAGAAAATTTGGAATTAATTAACCGCACTAATCAAGGTATACCTGTATACTATCAAGTCTTGTGGTGAGAGGCACAACAACTGATCCAGATTCATCTTTATTTCTATAACAATGTAATTCCAAATGCAGAGTTTGTGGGTGAAACTTCAAGATCCTTCTTCCTTCAATCCAAAATGAACAAAAGAAAAAGCAGTCGAGTGCTTTTCATGCACTTTTAAAATCAAGTCTGTTGCATGCTGAACAGTATAGAATATGATAGCTAGCGGATAATGAATGAAGGATTAAATACAGTCTGGATACTAATCGTCAAAAACATTTTGTTCATTTCGTCCATAATTCAAACCCAGTTGCCTGATCTTGATCTTTTTTAATGCATGCCAAATGCAATGTAAATTTATACATATTGCATAAAAAAAACTATTTGTAAAAGATATGTGCTATGACACTTAGATACCTTCAGTGTTTTGAATTACAGGTAATCACTAGTGAAAGAAATAAGAATGGCAGTTACATCCATTTATCAGTAGAAGTACGAACTGCTATAGTTCATACCATAGTGCATATTCGTGGCTAAGGGGTTAATTCAAAAGAGACAAAAAACCCCAGTAATCTTTGAAAATATTCCATTAAGAGGATAATCGAATGCCATTTAAAAATCTTCCACCCACCAAGTATTGCCCTTAGCACAAACTGCAGAATTGTCAAAAAGCAATTTCTTATAATGTAAGGAAAAGGGAGAAAAAAGTGCTTTCTCTATTAACTTCATTTAGACATGGTCTAATAATGGGAAAAGAATTTAGACTTCCATTTCCTCTTAGTTGTCTAACAAAAGTTCAGATTATAAGTGGTATGAAACAAGGAATCCATTTAAAATGTTTCTTCTGAAGAAAAAGTCTGAAGCATTTGTTTAAAAAAATACCCGGGAGGTTCTCAAACGTTTGCAATCTTGATAAATGTGTTTTTTTGTTTTTTTTATGGTGAGAAGAAGGTTGCATAGTGTGTTCCATAATTTGAACCTTCTTATTTTGAAAATGAGTTAATTAGAGCCAATAATGAGATAAAAAAGGATTTATCATACAGATCAAAAGGTTCTTCGAAGTTGTTAGGATCAGGAAGTGAGTTAAACAGCCTTATCTGCTCAGGAGAGAAACCCCACCCATTGGAAAATAAAACAAGGAAAAAAAAAAAAGATTTCTTCAACTCAAAAAAGTTGAAGATCTTTTGGGGGATGTATATATCTCAGCAGGTATATCTGTCTTTTAGAAGTCCAGGATATTTCAATTCAGGCATAAGGCACCTTAATATGTTGACATCAGGTTTACATGCTTCTCAATAGTGTACCCAAATCACGGTGGCTGACAAATGAAAAGATAATTATTTTAACAAGCAGTGTATGATATAGCAGTTTTAAAATGAAGAAATCTTGTCCTTGGTTTGGACTCTCTTTCTTGCTTTATTCTTTGTCTGAATGAAGCAAAGGTTCTTGATCACAGAAATGTGAATTGTGCTGAATTTTTCCACTTCTAACCACTAGACTGGAACAAAAGAGGATCATGAATATCACAATTTCAGAAGTACCAGGTCATATACAACTCTTTCCTCCTTGGATTTTCTCTCCTAAAAGGTCAGTTTCTGAAGCAATTTCTGAGTTGGAAGGATCAAATCAGCTGGTTACAATTGGTTGGTTAACCATGCCATTCGCACAAGAGAGGATCACGCTTAACATCTCATGGTGAAACCACAAAACAGCATAGTATATTAAAAAAAAACAACAATATGAACGTCAGATATCAAAATCGATAAGAAAGCCCAAATGACAAAGGACAGGCCAGGTTGTAAGACTGCTAACACAAAGTGAGTCCTGAAACATCATATGCAAAATTGTGGCTGGCAAAAATAAAATAATGATTAACCCTTCCTAACCTATTCAATAACCTAGAGAAGTTTAGGAGATATTGGCATAGTGATGCCCATGATCTAGAGGTCTAATAGGTCTTGGGGAAGGTCTGTGCTCAGTGATGGCCATTAAAAGGCTGATCATGATGATGAATTGGTTGGACAATAATTTTGCTATCAAGTGTCACTTAATTGCATACACTTTAAAAGTAGCCTGACATTAGATGACCTAGAAGTACTTGCTTCATTGGTCCAATTACAGCCAAATAGTAAGCAGTTTATTACAGGAACAATGATGACAATAGTTACTTTTGAGTAATTATAGCCACTTGGGTAAAACCACCCAACTCAATTAGTGGAAAGAGTAGAAGCAATTCACGATGACAGTATCAGATTGAAACTCAAATAATTTGTTTTAGCACAATTTTTCTATTAATTGATTGTAAATAGCAAAACTTGTTTTGTAACAAGTATGATTGGTCATGTGATGGCTCCTATGAAATGACCAATGTCTTTTGGTAGCATGCTGTGTTGGGGGTGATCAATTTAAAATAAAAGAATGGAAAAAGGTGATCAGTTAATAAGTTACATTTATCGTCTTTTGTTGAGCTGTGATGACTAAAAAAAAAAAAAAATGAATTTTCAAAAAAGAAGTGTGAATACTGAGGAATCGATCTAGCATAAACTTTCATTGCAAATTGAAGTTCGCCCCCCGCTAAATATCTACCCTAGGGAAATTTGAGAGAGAAAAATAAAAAGAAAAAGAAAATAAAAGTGTTTTTTTTGAGACATGAGAAATAAGATTTTTGAATTTTCAACCTAACTCCATTGGTATGGCCTGTACACATGATACAGAACCAATTCAAAAACTAAAGAAAACTATGTTGACAATTTCTAATACCCTGATCCCATATCTTATTGGGTTGTTATATATGAAATGTTCTTTCTATCATTAAGACGAAGGATGATATGAATACACACACAAAAAAGAATGATTAGAGTTTTATTAAAATATAACTTATTTGAAGCAATAATTTTTCCAAATGATCCTCTAATATATATGCCATTTCTATAAAATTCTCAAAGAGACCACAAATTCAGTAAAAGCCCAATTAATTGGTTTCCTGATTATTGTACTCCTACTGTAGGTAGGGAATTCAAAATGCTAGAAAAATTGGTAGGAGAAATGTCAGGTATATATGGAGGATGATGCAAAACTTCATACCACAATTCTCTAAGCTTAGACAGAGTCAGCCGAAAAGGCAATGTCATAGAGCATTCAATTCAGTTCACACTTGATCCACTTATATGGTTACTGTTGATGTCCCCAAGTCTCTAGAAAGTGCCAAAAATGTCATTCATGGGTTGTTTGCCACAGCTTCAGATTATTGGTATCCATATTCCTAGACCTAAACTTAGTGAACCAATGCTGAACAGTTCACTGGCATAGTGTGCCTTTCTAATGATTTGTTGACATTAGGCAGCATGACCTGATTTGAATTCCTACATGAAAATGAATCTTACTTTTTGGGTAGACACCACTGCCACTGAGGGGTCAAAAACCTCCAAGGAGATCCCTGATCTATTCACATTAAATCTCTATAAAAAAAAAAAAAAAAAAAAAAAAAAAAATGCTATTTCATTAGTTCATCTTATATTTTTAGCATTACTCCTACTGTGTAGAAAAACCAAAACAGTTTATGAGTAACTATCTTAATATCTATTTCATTTCATACTTTATATATATATTTCAAGTTTTATCATAATATCTAGACTGATAATCTTCAATAATTATATAATAGAAATTATGAAACAATTATGTAACACATATTGGTAGCATTTACTTAAAGGAACTAGTAATCTGAATTTAAGATTATCATATATGGAAAGATATAAAATCATTAAGGTACAATTCAAAAGAGAGAAGAAACCCATTTTGAATACTGATATATATTTTTTATTTACATATTGTCAACATGAGAGACTCATCAAGTTTATTTTATTACTGCAATTTCCTTCACCCATTTGATTCAAGAATCATGGAGAAGATGATAGTTAAAAAAGACTAATTGGGCCATGCAGAGGAATTATTTTGCGAGTACAGGTATACCTTGATCAGTATGATTAATTCTTATCAAAATTATTACACTGCTCAGTCCAATTATAATTCAATGTTTTCGTTCTTTCAGCTTACATTAAGTTACATTAATTTATACAGCAATACTTTGACCATACTACGCCCAAATCATACTATTCAAGGTATTCCAGTATATTTAGAGAGAAAAATGGAGAAAGACAAAAAAAAAATCCAGGTGAAAGGAGAAGTCTTGTCTCTATCCTAAAATTAGCTTTATTCCACAAGGTTTGATTGAAACTCTATACAGAACGGCAGATACCCTGGGAAAGAAGTCTGTAAATCAAGGGTGACCACTTACCCCAAGACTTTGTAGAGGTGTGGGAGTGTGCATTTTAGGAGTCGGGGAGCTTAGAAACTGGTTAGTACCTGGATGGAAGATGTACATGCTAATTTCACCTGCAAAAATGTCCCACTGCATCCTTCACGTGCCAGTGTGTGTGCTTGTGTAAGGTTAAGGTAATGTGTCCATCTTTTAAGAGATAACACCTATGAGAGTATGAACGGTCAGTGACAAAAAACCAGTTTCCTTTGCAGTCATTAGCTTTGTGATCTTCGCAATTTTCAATTCAAGTGAGACCAGAACTTTATTCTTACAAGATGGATGTAAGTCCACCAAAGAGATACCTTGACCCTAATCAGAGAGCTTAGAATGTACTCAATTAACTGCTGAGCGCACAGGGACATTAATCATACCAGGAATCAAAAAAAGGACTCTACATGCGAGGCAGACATTCTAATCATGAAACTAACTGAGTAGACTAGAGGGGAGGGGTTGAATGAGGGACAGCATAAATTTCTTGAAGGAGGAGAGAGAGAGGAAGAGAGAGTTCCATAGGATACTTTTAAAAATTCTTCATTTTCTCACCAATTGTCTAATTAAGATGACAAAGATAGAGAAACAGACTGTTATTCCAAGTTGTAAGCTTGATCAATAGATTATAATGAAAAAAACTAAGCATGATAATTAATTCTTTATTCGAACACTCAACAGAAACCGTCAACTGACCGATTTGCTATGTTTGGGCTGATCAACTAAAAAATTGGGAAGACAGGTGATTAATGAATAAGTTTCTTCTCTGGTCCTTTGTTAAAATGAAGAATTGGGCATTCACCAATTTTACTTCCAATTTGAATACTCTGCTTTAATGAGCCAGGATTAGGCCAGGTTTGAAGAACTTTCCACAGATAACCTACATTTGAGCTCAATGCACTTCAAGCAAGATTCAGAAGATTCTTAAAGCTCAATTAAAAGCAAATGCAAATTAAGCAAAATGAAATTCCTAATTAATAAAATGAGATCTTGCCATTGGCATCTTTGTCAGACATATCGGAAATATGCTAATCTTGATGTAAGATTGAAATCTAAACCACTTTGCCCGAGAGTAATAGCAATCAAGTATTGATCTTGATGGAAGAATTCACTCATAAGCTGAGCATCCAATTGGAGAAAAATTAATTTAATAAACACTTTGCCTAGCAGGTTAACCCTCATTTTCCATTATGATAACTCATAAAAATGTTTTCATTATCTCCTATATAATTTCAAATAAATGATTAATTATCATGCTTGGTTAAAAACCATCAACCAACACTGTCAACATAGACAAACTTGAAAACTGGAGAAACCTATCTCTCTGGATAAATATATATATATATATATATATATATATCAAAAAGGACAAGTAGCACCAATGGAGCTAGAGGGCTGAAAATTCTACACATTTACTCTTCATTAGGAAAAACTTTTTGTTTTCTTTGAATTCTCATCCATAATAGGAGCTCAATTTGTCAAGTAAGTTTTTGCTAAATTGGTCCGCAAGTTTGTGTCTAGAAGCATTCACGCTTGTTTTTTTTTGTTGAAAACAGCTTCTTTCTTGTGATCAATGCCCAACAAAAGACGAGACATAATTTATTCATTGATCACTCCCAACATAGTATGTTGGTCATGTGACAGTTTCTATTGAGGGTTCAAACAAATAATTATCAGACTTTGTTTTTCATTATAATCTATTTGTCATGCTTACAACTTGGAATACCAGTCTATTTCTCTATCTTTGTCATCTTAATTAGATAATTTACTCATCTAGTCGAAGGATGTGCACAGTAGGATCATGATTGCAGGCATGGAACATGAAATCAGAAGAATCAGAGTGGGAGTTTTATATTTCAAGTAAGCAGCATGGATTGAAATTAAAGAAATAACCCTTCCTGAGACTAGAACTTGCACCTTACATGCTAGGTGCCTGACTGACATAGACCATATCCATTTGGCTACAGAAACCAACAGGTTACATAGTCGAATTTACAAGCATCCAGTTATCTCTTCCATATCTGATTTTCTTCCATCTCATGGTCTGGATAAACAAGTAAAACTAATGAAATGAAAATGCTTGATCCAAGAAAATCATATTTTTTTTAGCTATCTACTCTTCTCACTGTTCCTGTTCATTACTGATTGTGAAAGAAATGGTAACTCAGGCAAAAGAAAAAAAGAAAAAAGAAGAAAAAAGAAGGTAAAATGTTAGCATTCCTACCATTCCATATCAACTGGTAGTTGTCCAATGAATTCAAAAGGTTGCTTTTGAAGTAGTACAGGTTTTGGGAGCACTAAATGAACATGACATTTATTGAAGGAAGTATGGGGGTAGTTCAGTGAACACTGCCTGAAGAAAGAGAAGGCTGAAAATATAGGGGGTTTTGGATCAAGGTTGTATATACTTCCAAGTTGAAGACTCACAAATGGGAGGAGCTGGGAGTAAGGAATCGAATATGGTAAGAATCTTGTATAGGTATTCAATAAGATGGAAGGGTTCTCTTGGAGAAATAAATGAGCAAAGGGAAATCAAAACCAGTCACATTGATTGATGAAAAACTCAATAAAAAAGAGCAACAACTCTGAAGATGCATTCACACACAAAATAAGAATTTTAATAGTCAAGCAATTCCATATTTCCTTGAAAGAAATACACTTAGAGTTCTTGATCTTTTAGATTTTCCATTTTCGTTAAAAATGTATGCATTGAAGATTCTGGAAATGCAGGGAGTTACTAAAGCCTGGAGGAAATCAAATCAGCAGAAGACAAAGAGTTCTAGATTGGGTTGGGGGTGGGGGATGGGAGTTGTGTTGAGGAAAACGAAAGCAGTGTCAGAAGCAGAAGCAGAAGCAGAAGCAGCTGCCTGTCAACGGATTCAAAAGGAAATTCTTTAGTTCCCCCCAAGAGAATTTGGGGCTTTAGGTCTTGATAAATGCTGAAAAGCTGTTGCATCATCGTTTTAGATGATCATCCATATAATGCTATCAAATTCAATGTAACCAAAGTACCAAGAGTTATATTTTCAACAAATTTTTAAGTGGAATTCAATGATGGTGAGAAAAAAAAAAAATTTAATAAAAAAAAACAAAAAACCTTAACAAAAAAAAAAGCATCAATTGAAATCCCCCCTACACACACACTTAAAGCAGTCTAAGGGATGTTTAATTATGAACTATTGTAAATTAAGGAAACTAGGTAAGACATAGGAATTTATTTTAATAATAAAGTTAAAAGATGTTCAGTCATGATTGCTTTAATCTTTAAATGGTTTATTGAATTGACAAAGTTATTGTTCATTCATTTGAATACATAAATGTTTCAATGCATTATTGCTAAATCAGTCATACCACATATATTCTTGTACGGATTCCTTTACAAAGAGGGTTCGGGTTATATTTGTACTTTAAGTGGCTGTGTAGTTGGCAATAGGTATGGGTTCTGAACCAGCCTGGCATGTGTATATGGGGGGGGGGTCATGAGGTATCCGTCAAAATTGCCACTGCATGCTCGTTTTTTATAAAAAATAAGAGTTCAAATTTTAAAAAAGGCTTGTTGTTGCTCTGTTTTGCAAGGCTCTTTTGGATGTTCAGGTTGGAGGCTCAAACCAGAAATTGAGTAGCAGCCTCCTCCAACTTATTATGGTTAATGAGAGGGTTTGATGTGTCCAAGGTGAATCTAGAAATTTGTGCCAAGGTTTCATTTTTGCACCTCAGTTGCTTCATCTTTTAAAGTTTTCTTTCGGAAAAGTCAGTACTGAACTTGTCTGACGTCTGTTCCCAAGGTAGTTGCCTAGCAAGGCCTATAGATAGTGTTGGCCCTGCATCCAGAATCCTGGGAACACATCATGCTTCTTACTTAAACGGTCCAAGACTATATCAACTTCATTGTGATGAAAAGTGACAATAAGAAAAATCAGACAAAAAAAAAAAAAATGAATATACTTTATCTGAGAATTTAGACAAAGCCAGGAAGTTAGGCAATTTTATCACCATTCATGTATTAAGATAAAAGAAACAACTGAGACAGATGGTTACAATATTGAATGCGGTTAAAATTGAGTAAACATAATTAAAAAAAATTTCATTTGTTTATCTGGAGAAATTTTCTCACATTTATACTGTTACAAGTCTATCATACACAAGGATTAAGATAATAAAGTTGGCAAAACAACATCTAGTATAGCAAGTTATATTAAATTCTGAAAAAAAAAATCTTAGCAGTGTAGGAGAATGGCCATCTTGAATGGCTAAAAGTGGAAAGATATTCAACCATTTTTAAAGATCTAGCCACTTTCAGCCACTCAAAACGGGACGTTCTCCTAGTGCGTCCGTTGTTATAAAGATTGTCCTGTCGTTATTTTTCTGAAAAAATCTGCAGTCTTATTCACTCAGACATTGAGCTTAAATAAGATAGCATTTTGTTATCTTTCTTTCAGATCGCAATTTTTATGAAACATGGAATACAAAAATTGGTTCATGTAGTGGTAACACTAGTTCACGTTTTGTTGCTTAACATCATAGTCCTTTCTTGACTGAATCAAGATTTCCCTTGATTCTTTCAAGCAAAACTTTCCAAGCGTTTTGCCAATGCAACACACTTTTTAACATTTTTTTTTTTTGCGACATTACTTTAGATTTGTTAGCAAGACCAAACGAAATCCTAGCAGTTCAACTGATTTTTGGAAGGTGTACAAAACAGGTCCGGTTAGTCACTCAATAGAAAGCATCATGTGACCAACTTCTTATCGTAGCACGTCGTGTTAAGAGGAGGTGATCAATAAAAATTTTTTTTTTTTTTTTTTAAATGGATGAAAAGTCGTGCTGAATGAATAAATTACTTTTCTCGATTTTGGTTTGGACAGTGATCACTAAAAGGTCAGATCCCCCCGCCCCAAAAATAAGCAGGCACAAAATAGTGATCAATTTAACAAACTTTCATTGCAAATTGACCCCCTCCCCCCCACTAAAGAGCTATTTGGAGAAGGTAATTTCCAAACAAAAGAAAGTTCTTCGTAGACATAAGGAGTAATAGTTGAAATTTTCAACCCTCCTGCGCCATTGATGTGGCCTGTATGCGCTTGATACATACATATCCGGTCAGCCAGACAAGCTTAAAAACTGGAAGAACTTATTGACAGTTCCTATATATGATAATTTCGCACTATACCAAGAAATTATTGGCGACACAGTGAAGTATCGCGATACGGTATGAAAAGATCTGCTTTAAAGTATGAATCTTTTAAATTTTACCAATCGTCTATTATTTTTAAAGGGCGCTAGCCAAGAGTTAGTAATTCACTACTACACTCCAGTGGTGAGGCTTTGTACGAGACCAAGCTTAGCTATACTTCACTTGCTAAAATTTCCTTAGAGGCAAACAATGTTACTACACACCTCGACGGTGGCGACAGGCCAGCTTTCCTTCCAAACCTAAAGGTGAAAGGTCAAAAGTTCAATACAGTATATCATCAGACCAGAAGGAAGTAGCTCGACCGGGAGGGGGGTTACAAAAACTAAAGGAGTTCAAGCAACAATCATATAGTGGGGAGACGGCAATCTAATTAGCGAGTGGACCTCTTTAAACAGGGAGAGAAAGATAAGGGATTTAGGGGACGTTCTAAAATCAAGGATACTACTAGATAAAAAAAAAAGGAGAGAAAAATACCGTAGCACTATGAAATAATGAGGGCTGGACAAGGGTTATCAGCTCATGTTACACTATCTCTGGCCCTTATTCTCCCCTCAAGATGGGATGAATAGAATCTGAGACTGACACAGAAGGGAGAACTATGACAGATATTTGAATCCATCCATCATTAGACCTAGGTTTCAACTACTACTACAGCCGAGGCCTTTTAATAATAATACCCACAGCCACTATGTGGAAGAAGAGAGAGAAAGAATGTTGAAAATGACCCTCCTTCTACAAGCGAAGAAGTCAATATAAGCCAAGCTAAAGAGAGTGTGAATGGAGAAGTAGCCAGAGACGCAGAGGAAAAAAAATTAAATCAGTGTAGAGAGAAATGGAACTTAACACCCAGGGCAAATAGTACTGTGTCAATAAGCGAAGAAGAAGGAGAAGAATAAAATAAATAAATAAAGCGGAGAATTTCCATGGCGGTAGAAGTCAGGCCAAAGATTCTTATTGGCTCAAAAGAGAGTCAGGTTGCATAGTAACGACGGCACTTGAAAATGAACATGGAAATGTGGAGATTTTTTTTTTCAAAATTTATATCTTCTCAGGCAAATGGAGGACTTGCGTTGTTTTCCAAGTTCAGGTAGTGTAAACAGTGACGTGCACAGGCTTTCAAAAGGGCAAGGGCTCCAGTTGAAAAAAAAAGGTACTTCTATAACATTTACAAAAATGCATTGCCAGGCTAAACGTATACACAAAGAAAAAAAATGTTTAAATTGTGTGTAGTGAATATTCTTAGATTCCGTGCATTATTTTTATCGTGCCATATATATAATTGGATTTTGACTAAAAAGGCACTACCCCAAGCCTTCAAAGCCCCTTCCCCTACTATGTACGTGTATAAGTATCAGATATAAAGTAAACGCTAAGGAATTTATAAAATTGTTTAGATGAGATTTTAACGGCGATTACTAGTAGTATCTTGAATTATCATTAGAGAAATTATCGTGTCGACCATCGTTAATTTTCATTACTAGTATTTCTTCCATTTCAATTCAAGTTGCTTTTCACCCCTACTTCTCTCGGGTCGTCAGTGAACAGCGCGGATGGGAAATTGAGTATAAATTCCAAGGAGGACTCGAACACGCATCCCTGTCTCAGTGAAATCTACGTATGACAGCTGCTCTACCGTAAATCTGTAGCATCTCAAACGGCAGAGCAGCTGTTTCAGCGATAAAAGGGGTGCAAATTCGGGTCTCGTGTAAATAGCATGAATTAAATACAAAAGAGCTTCCGACGAAATTTGAAAAGGCATCCTAGGAGCCCATTTTACATGAACGTCGCCTTAACTGATTCATCTAGAAAGATCTCAAATTTCTAATCAGTTATACAACAATTAACGATGAAAAGAAAAATTAGTTGAAATTTAATCACGATTGACATCGTAGATTAAGCAATTCCCTAACTATTTTCATTTTCCAGGGATCACATTTCAGCAAAAGATTTTTTTAATGAACAACATTTTGAATTTTGGTTCTTTGACGTATTTGTAAGAGACAGTGGGATTCTACATCTTGTGTGGACGACTTGAGACTGGCCGTGTCCCTATCTATGTGAACCCCCATGAGAACAGGATGTGTGACAAGGTCAATGTGGGGAACCTCCATGCTAACTTGTAGAACAGGAACTTCCTCAAAATTCACCTGGTCATTGGGTGAACCCTGATCCCATTGGTCTAGACCACGCAGATAAATGCCAAGGGCTTTGCATATATGTCCGTCGGTCAGAAACGATCTTTCAAATATATATTTGGGTGTCTGGCCCTGTTCAATTCGAGATTGGACATGTCTAAGCTAAAAGGATGAGACAACTTTCTTATATTATGAGCTGTAAAAAGTTAGATGTAAAAACGCAAAGAGAAGTAAGAAAAAAGGCCGGGGGTAGGATAGGAGGCAGGTAAAGGCTGTGCTACATTTTTTTTTCCTACATTTGATCAAGTTGATAAAACTAGAAGAGACAAAATTTGTCTGGTATGAAATGACACCACACGTGTGTGTGTGATCCGGCAGATAGGAAGATTGATAAATGCAGGTAATAAAGGAAGAGATGTTTATCTGGAATGACAAATGAAGACTTGACAGTGAGGGGGGGAGCTAAAAGGCTTACATCATTGAGAGATAGGAAGTCGTAAAGAGAAAAGAAAAAAAAAGTGGGTTTTGAAAATAAAAATTGTTGATGCAGTAAAAGGAAGTTTTACCTGTTTTAGCTAAAAAGGGGCCATTCTGATTTCTCCCACTTCCCAAAATGATATTTTGAATTATTAGGCATGACACATCGGGGGGGGGGGGAATTGGAAAGAGCGGGGATATAGTAAGGGGGTAGAAAAGACAAAGGTAAGGGGGAACAAATAGAAAAAAGAGAGAGGATGGAGACAAGGGAAGGTATAGAGAGGACAGTAACATACAATTGAAGAATGGACTATGGGCTACAGGTGAAGTGATTGAATAATGGGGCAGATCCATGCAGTTACTTCCCTTACATCGTAGCTGAGACTGCACCACACAATATTTCCAAAAGTTCTCAATAATTGAATTTTCATGATAATGGCATTGGCAAAAGGTATATCCCGAATGATTTCTAGTTTCAGATAGTTGTCATCAAGTATATTATGTTTAGAAATGGTAATGTTAAAGTTGTCTACAGCTCTCTGAATAGTTGATAATCTTTGTACCACATTATGAGGCAAATGGTAGCATTGTATAAGTAAGCAATTGAGAGGCTTCAAAACAGTGGAAAAAAACACAACTAAGAACTGGTTTATGGAGTTTCAGGTGAAAAACAGTAAAAATAAATAAAAGGTTTTTCAAACTGTCTAGCAAGACTGTTGGGGGTTTTAAAACTAGGCAGATCAGAAAGAGTCATAAATAATTCTAAAATTTGCATACAAAAAAACAAAAACAGAACAAAAAAAAACAGAAGGGAGAGGAATTAAATTTCTTTCAAATTGATGGAGGGGGGGGTGCGTAGGAGTGGGTATCCTGGTTGAAAAGACAAAAACTGTTTCAACCCTGAAAACAAAAAAAAAAAAAAATTGACTTTGATCCAACTGAATATTCAAGAAGGGATTGACCTTTTAAATATAAAAAGAAAAAAAATATATATTGAGATTTGTCCTTGTATTTGTGCGTGTGTGTGTGTGTGCATATGTTTGATATTACAATGTATGTCCATGTGTGTATGCATGCATTACATAAGTGGATTTGCAAAGAACAATCACTCCCATAGACACACAGATATATTTCCAACATGAATGTGTGTAAACATACAAAGTTTATTTATTTTATGCCAAACCAAGAAATTTTTATGCGCAAGTTTGACTGCTAAAAAGCACAAGATAAATGAAAATGCCAACAAGAGCCAAAACACACAAAAAAGATGGTAAAAAACATGGCCAAAATGTATAAGTACTAATTTGTTGCTTTTCACACTGCCAAAACAAGAGACACGCTAAATTGGCAACTCAGCAGTCCCATTCTCTCAGTAATGCTAGCCTTAATTCCTAAACACTAGAAATCTTTGTTCAGGATTTTCAATGCATTTCTATCGTAAAAATCATAGTTTTTCTATCGAAAAATCATTAGCAAGACATTCACATGATGAATTTAATAGCCTTATTCTGTCAGTAACCCTAACCCTACCAGGGTTTTGCCAGCTATTGCTAATGAGCATAATTTGGCATAAGGCCACTATTGGGGCCATGTGCCAAATTAAGCTAAGTATCTTCAGGAGATAAACACCCATCTACAGCAGAGCATCCCAAACTGTGTGTCACGACACTAAATGTGTTGCTGATAATCTCAAGATGTATTACCATATTAAGTGTTACTTTTTCAGAGTCAGTTGAACTGCTGGGATGACGATATATATTTGGTTTGGCTAATAAAACTCAAGTAATATGTTGCAAAAATATAATTTTTGAAAAGTGTGTTGCCAATGTAAAAAGTTTGGAAAGCTCTTATCTACAGAAATAACTTGATAGATTCATAAAGTAGAAAAATATCTACCATAAAGTGATGACTAGAGTATTAGTCTCACAAGCCATTGCAAATTAGTTAGATTCCAACTAAGCTCTCTACCACTATGTCATTGTCAGTTTAGTAAGCTTATCATGTATTTTGAGTACCAGGATTAGTTATGGTAACAAACTTATCTCACAGACCATTGTAAGAGTAACAAGTTTAGACCCATGTATGCTCTACAATTTTGGAGTTGTGCTAGACTATGCTTAATAAATAAGCTTACTTGGCTTAGCACAGTAAATATCAGAAGGCATTACAGTGGAGTAATGGCTAGCAAGCTATTCTGGCCAACAATTACTCAAGTGAGTTCTCACTGAATATCTCACAAATGTGAAAAAAAAAAAAAAGCATCTGACTTTTGTTTCTTTTTATATGAAGAGTAGCAGTCACACCAGAATTTTTTATCGACTGAAAAAGTGTAATTTTTTCAACTACTAAAAGTTATACAGTTTTTTTGATTTAAAATTTTTCTGAAAAGCTTCACTTAAATATACTAAGAATACAATTATGGTTCAAGATCTTTTTTTACATTTATCAATTTTCATTGATTTATATTAGTTTCATACATACTTTATACAGAAACTTTTCTAATGTGTACTTAGCTGTTCATACATTTCATGCAGTGGTTCCTCGAGATATGAAAATTAGTTTAAGGGTACCTACAGACTAAAATGATTAGGAAACATTGTGCTAGACTATGCAAAGTTTTACAGTTAAACAATTCAGGTAAGGTGAATTCATCTTAAATTCTGCTTTTGTTAATATGGTACCTTTATTTCGCTACAATGCAAGTTTATTGTTATAAGGCTGTTAAGTAAATCATTATGGTGGAAAAAAATACCCCAAAAGATGAAGAAATTAGTTCAAATCAACCAATACATGAAGTCTGTCCTGAAAGTATCCAGCCATTAGGAATATCTTGAAAACCTGTGGCACAGCCCTGATGTATCCTGGCAACCAATTAAAGGGGACCTTATTGCGCATATGTGGCACATTCTCACAGAGTAACTCAGTCAGCAATGAGTGAGCTTACAATACCAAGCGAGTCATTCAGGTCTCATGCAAAGTTTCGTGCGCAGAATATTGCATCATCCAGGTCTGTCAGATTGTGGACGAGATTAAGGAGCATGCAATGAGACAGCTGACGGTGATCTCAAAAAAGAACTTTTTTGCAGACTGCTTTGAAAATTTAGAAAGGACAATGGGATAAGTGCAAGAGGTTGCAAGGGGAGTAACTTGAAGATAAAGTCATTACTCTAGGTAGGCAACTTTTTCTGTTGATATCAAATTACTAGATACTTTCCAGACAGACCTAATGATTTATCACCAAATCTTTTCCATTAGCTGGTCTGAAATAATCTTGTTGGTATAAAATATTTACAAGAAACATGAAAATTTGCTTCATCAATTGATTGAATTTCCTTCCTAGTTTTGGCATTTCCAACCTGAACCTAATAATTTGAATCAGGATTTAAAGAAAGTATTGGGAAAAAAAAAAAAAAAAAAATAATAATGAGGTGTAATAATAACAATATTGAATTTGTACATATTTATAAAACAATTTCTAAGAACCAGATTTAATATTTGAAACAAAAGTAAGATTTCAAAGTTACAAAATGGTTCCTGGACGACAACATGCATGTACAACATGTTAAACATTAATCAATTCAAAGTTTTTTGTGACATTAAACAAAACAATTCCCAAATCTTTTTCTTTATACTAACTTAAGTTTAGTGGGAAGAATACATGTTGTGTATAAGTGTTTGAGTGTCACAAGAGATTGATATATAGTTTGGTTTTTTACAAGATGTCAGAAAAATAGGTCTACTTAAAGAGTTGCATAATAGCTAACTACAGACTCAAGTAGATTGAAACTTTCAGGGATCTTTATTCTTGCCCACCGGTCAATAGTACCATGTGGTTTGCACATGTGCACTGTGATTCGACTCGCATATAGTCCAGCCTTATTTACAAGCCACGCCTTGTACACAGCATCACCCTTAGTATGGTTTGTGAAGGTTCATTTTGTTTGTACCATTATCTCTTGTGCTCTATGTTGTAAAGTATCCAATTTTAATTGCCAATCATGAGTGTTTAAAAAGAACAAAAAAAATAGAACATTTAAATACAATCCAGGAACAACTAACAAAACCAAGTTGATGCATATTTCCTTCCTTCTCCAATCAATAAACAAAAATGCACCAATTTCTACAATATTAGAAGAAAAAAAGAAAAAAAAGAAAGGATGCTGATGACAGCTGTCCAAATACAGTTGAAAGTGATCTTTTTGATTGAAATTAGTTAAAACTAAATGCTCCAAATTCCATCTAATTTAAAAGTCAAAACCAAATATTTTCTAACTTTGAATAAGGAACTGTTTCCTAGAGTCATCTATGATTTATATTGGGAAGTAATGAATTCACACTTAATCATAAGATATCCTCATAGAAACACACAAGCAAGGATCAATAGAGAAAAAAAAAAAAAAGAAAAAAAAAGGAAAGTATTCTATAGAGTTTGAACCAGGGACCCTATAAATACATCAAGTGTTTCATCTACTTTTGCCACTGAAGGAGGACAACTTGGCCACTTACAATCACTCCATATTCCCTTTTAATTATATTCTTAGAACCTGTCAATACCTCTTAAGATAATTGTTTTCTTAGTGTATTCTACTTTATTCCATCGTCATTCCAAGAGTTGTTAGGATTATTGAACTCATTCCCTTGTTGTCAATACAACATTCTACAGCTTTTTTTCAGGTGAAAAATCAGTAAACAAGAACCATAAGTTCAATGATGCATCCACCGTCTATGGTGTTAGTAGCAGGAGGAGGAGATCAAGTAGTCTTCTTTTAAGTCAATTGATTACTTGTAAAGCATAGGAATACAGAAATATTCTGAGAGAATTATTCTCAATGAAAAATTGTAAATGGCTTTTTTAAATAAAATGCTGGACTCACACATTTTATCATTACATCATAGCATTAATGATATTACACCTTTAATGACATATCTCTTCCTTTCTTCGTATTTCTGTTGTTTAATGTGAATGGGATCGCCTGACCAAGGTCTAAATTTTCAGCCCTCTAGCTCTAGTGATCTGGCCTGTATGTGTCATCAATATATTGTCAGCCAACCAGACCAACTTAAAAACCCCAAGAAATCTATGTTGACAGTTGTTAATAGATGGGAAATAGAAATGTGAGCTTGTATACGGACTATCTATTCCAAGTAACAAATAATAAAACCACTTCTGTAACAAAGGTGATTCTAATTCATCGATGGGAGTAATCTCAAAATCCTTTCCTTCAGAGGAAAAAAAACTACACTGCACCAAAATCCACACCAGCTTAACTTATACACTTGTCAGACAAGTTAATGTATACTGCATCCTTCAATTTTCTCACTCATCAATGACATTCCTGCTTAATTATTTGGACTTTCCTCTGAAGAGCTTTATGAGCACCCTTCTGACTGAATGTTGCCATATCAAGCAGGCAAAACTGGACTGTAGGAGAGCTGACAGGTTTGAGTGATACAATCTTTTTAAAAAAAAACTTAGATGACTATATCAATGTCACACAGGACAAGCTCACTAAATGGGATCCCACTGCTAACCGAGTAATTCCACAGGAGTGTATCTGTTCATGCATGCGCTGTATGGTCCTTGGTGTTTCTCAACACTGCGCAACCACTTCTCTAGATTCTTAAAAAAATGGCTGGATACTTTCTAGATAGATCTTGTATTTTACAATTAATTTTCTACTAAATAGGTAATGAAAAACTCAATAACTGAATGAAAAAGCCAGGGGGCTGAAGATGATTACTGAAACTCATGTGTTATATATATATATATATTATGTATTTGTTTGATGAAATGAAATAAGCCCATGTGTATTTGTAACAAATTTCTCTAGACATGCAAGACTTGTCAATTTGGCTCAGTTGGTAAGAGAACTGCCTACTGATCACTTGGTTGTGCTTTCAAATCACATGATAATTTTATACATCACAGAATAGACAAACACTGAAGAGTTTACTAAATTAGTCGGGGAATTGTTCTTGTTGTTAGGGTGGAAAAACAAAGGCAACTCCAATTTCAAACTTAGATTGGAGATGGACAAAATGGAGCTCCATTCAACTTTCTTGGCTCTCAATGTTCCATTTTAGTTATTTTCTTCATCTCGTTTTTAAATTGAATTTTCTTCTGTTCTTAAAAATAGAATCGAGATGTTTTTCAGCTCATTCACACTGAAAATATATACATAGATATAATATATCCAAGTATTCAGATTAAAACTTCTTTGTTTGCTAATCTAATTCTGATATGCTCTAAGCTTTTTCCATGAAATATGCTATTTTCTCCCTTCCCATCATTGCATTTATGAACTCTCCCCTGTCTACCAATATGTGATCCGTTTGAGTGTGCATGCATTGGAGGTTTACCTATCCACCTCAATAGCACATATACTGAGAGAAGTTCATCCGATTTTTTTTGATCGCATTATGTAAAAGATGATGGAAATTTCTCCAAGTTACTAGGAGATTTTAGGATGCGAGTTGCAGTTACAGAATTGGCGAACAGGATGCTTATTGCTCACTTCGTACTAATGCCCTTTGGAAAAGCATGAATCCGTTTCTCTATGAGTAAATAGAGCCCTTTAGCCCTATACCAAATAAAAGCCAAGAAAAAAAAAAAAGAAAAAAAAAAAAAGAGCTGTCAAGGCAACAGAATTATCATTTTTATCATCAGCGCCCCTGCCGATAAATTTTTTTTTTGCTGAACAGACAAAAATATTGATGACAATGATAGATGCAGACTATGACAAGGAGTGACTTAATCTTGATAACTGCCAGAAATAAGGAACAGAAGGCGCAAAGAAAAAAAAAGTAAATAGGAAATTTATTTAAGGACGACAACTTTAAATCTAGTTTTATCTTGGGTTTGGGAAAATCTGGGAAGAGAAAAAAAAAACAAAAAACATAGAATACGATTTGTAGTCGAAGGATGCTGGAGTGATAGCAGTCAGAACTACTGCTGCTGCTGCTGCCGCCACAATATTGCCTTGAATCTTAAAAGGGTTGTAAGAGGAAGACATCCTTAAACAGACAACACTGTGTGTGTGTGTGTTGAAAGGAGTAGGGTTTAGGTTTGAATATTGAACATTTCTTTTCGAATAGTAAGGAGCTAACCAGCCATTCATTCTCTATTCTGGATACAAGTAGTAGCAATGGTTACTGAAAGAGGAATGTATCAATGGAAAGACAGTTACTATAGTAGCATTCTATAAGTCTATCAAAGCAGTTCAATATAAGATGCTTAGCAAAGCTATTCTTGGAGATGATAGAACATTTTGGAGTGGAAAAAAATACTCATTGTATATACAAACATACAATCATATCTACACAATATCTAGGGCCATAAACATTTGCAGAATCAGTTGTAGGTTTCAAGATTATCTCTCTCAAACACACACACACACACACATATATATGTGAGATAGAGAGATAGATAAATAGAGATAGAGAGATAGACAGATAGAGGTAGATAGATAAAGAGATAGAGAGATAGAGGTAGATAGATAGAGAGATAGAGAGATAGAGGTAGATAGATAGAGAGATAGAGAGATAGAGGTAGATAGATAGAGAGATAGAGAGATAGAGGTAGAGAGATAGATAGATATAGAGATAGAGGCAGAGAGATAGATAGATATAGAGATAGATAGATATAGAGATAGAGGCAGAGAGATAGATAGATATAGAGATAGATAGATAAATAGAGATAGAGAGATAAATAGAGATAGAGAGATAAATAGAGATAGAGAGATAGATAAATAGAGATAGAGAGATAGATAAATAGAGATAGAGAGATAGATAAATAGAGATAGAGAGATAGATAAATAGAGATAGAGAGATAGATAAATAGAGATAGAGAGATAGAGAGATAGATAAATAGAGATAGAGATAGATATATAAAGATAGATATATAGAGATAGATATATAGAGATATATAGAGATATATAGAGTTAGATATATAGAGTTAGATATATAGAGATAGATATATAGAGATATATAGAGATAGATATATAGAGATAGATATATAGAGATAGAGATAGAGATAGAGAGATAGAGATAGAGATATAGAGATAGAGATATAGAGATAGAGATATAGAGATAGAGATATAGAGATAGATAGAGATAGAGATATAGAGATAGATAGAGATAGATAGAGATATAGATAGATAGAGATATAGATAGATAGATAGAGATATAGATAGAGATATAGATAGATAGATAGAGATATAGATAGATAGAGATATAGATAGATAGAGATATAGATAGATAGAGATAGAGATAGATAGAGATATAGATATAGAGATAGATAGAGATAGAGATATAGAGATTGAGATAGATAGAGATATAGAGATTGAGATAGATAGAGATATAGAGATTGAGATAGATAGAGATATAGAGATTGAGATAGATAGAGATATAGAGATTGAGATAGATAGAGATATAGAGATTCATAGAGAGAGAGATAGAGACACAATCTTGAATCATTATAGGCCCGCCTGACCAAACCAGCCAAGTGGGCTAAAGATTCTTCTCTCGGGAGTGTGTCTGCAGGTGCTCCTGGTCACTTCTGGGGTTGGGAGACTAAAACCTTGACAATATTTAGTTGTACACCACTTGGGACCATCTGGTCAGTTTGAACCAACAATGCCCAAATCTTGTGCTGGTATTTTCTTTTTTGTTTCCAAGATTATTTCAGATAATTAGTTCTGGTACACGCACGAGCTATGTTGATTCGTTTACGAGAGGTAAGGCTAGATCAGTCGATTCTCGAGTGCTATAATATCATCTTGTAGCAGGCAGAGCTAAGATGAGTAAATATCTACTAAGTATACTGATGTAATAAGACATACACAAAAGTTTAGAAGACCAAGAACTGACAATATTTCTCCCCAGTATTGTAGAACATGGGTCTTGATACGAGAGGTCACTAGCTAATTTGAAAGCGTTTTCTTCTATAATTCTATGCATGGGGAAAAAAAAGAGTAACAGTTTGTATAATAGGAAAAAAAAAGAAAAAGGAAAAGATAATATAACTCGGAATTTTTGAGATGAGGTATTATTATTTCCATTATTATTCGGACCATCCTCATCTTTGTTGTTTTTTATACAACGTTTCGGCCGTTGCACTCTACGGCCTTCGTCAGGTATCATCTGGGAGATTTTTGGGAAGTAACGAACCGAACCCTTTATTTTATCCGACGGGGGTATATCGACCGTACTCCCCTCTTTCAGCGTTAGTGGTATTGTTATACTGCCTCACACTAGGATCGAACCTAGTACCATCAGATTACTTAACAGTAATTTGTCTGATGCTGTAACCACTGCGCTATGTGTCCATGTGGACACATAGCGCAGTGGTTACAGCATCAGACAAATTACTGTTAAGTAATCTGATGGTACTAGGTTCGATCCTAGTGTGAGGCAGTATAACAATACCACTAACGCTGAAAGAGGGGAGTACGGTCGATATACCCCCGTCGGATAAAATAAAGGGTTCGGTTCGTTACTTCCCAAAAATCTCCCAGATGATACCTGACGAAGGCCGTAGAGTGCAACGGCCGAAACGTTGTATAAAAAACAACAAAGATGAGGATGGTCCGAATAATAATAAAAAAAAAAGGAAAAGATAAATTTAAAGAAAACGGACTTACAACAAACGCAGGAAATACCATTTGGGCAGCAGATGACAATATCTATCGAAATATTACAAGGGAATGGGTCAGATCACATCCTGCAATCCCATATGAGGGCTTCAACCTTTTTTTTAATTATTATTCAAAATTGGCTTTCTATGTTCCCTGAATGATACCAGTTTCTTTAAAATGCTAGCTCAAGATGAGAGCTCGTTGAAATATGAGAAAGACCAGCTCTTCAGCAGTTGAAATAAAAGGTTGTTTACATAGCAGTCCCAGCCCACAGAATATTGCAAAGATTTAAATCCCATATGCAAATTAAAATTATGTTATGAAGTTCATTTTAGGAAATATCGAACATTTAATGAATGATTATAACGCATTCATTATACGAGGACTCTTTGAACCCCACCAAACCTCTTTCAAAAAGCCATATGGCAGAATAGGATTCCTTTCGCAAGGGCTGACTAAAATTTCAAAAAAAAAGATCCTTCTACAAAGGGGAATTCTTTATACTTGTATAAGCATGCATACGAATAAATGAGCTAATGTTGTACTTTATTAAATAAATCAAACTGTGGTGTAGCTGGCCTCCCATTAGGTGTGCACTTTTTTTTTTTTGAAAATCATACTGAATACACGATTGAAAACCGGTTTTTCGCTGGAAACATTTGCACACCTAATATTTTGCCTTATTGATACAAGAAAAAAAAAAAAAGAGAGAAAAGGCCCAAATAATCGCTGCAACTCTTCATGAATAAATAATCAATAATCATACAGACTTTTAAGGCCACGTATTTGTCGGGGAGAGACTTAAGAAAATTAATCTAAAAATTATTTTTGTGATACTCAATAAAATAGGGCATATTTAATGATCAGTTTTGTATAATTGATATCAATACTTTTCTTAGAATCGAAGTATCAAAATCACGGTTCAATTTAGTGGCGATGGGTTAAGAAAAATACCCAAAACGATCTCGCAATCTGTTGAATACACCAAGAGTAGTTGTAGGCTTGCTATAAAAGATACATGGATGAATTTCAAAAGAGACAAGAGAGGTGAAAGTTTTTTCTTTTCGTAGAAACAATAGATCGGCACTCAGAATGGAAATCGTAGTGCAATTAGCCAAAATCATGTAATCTCCATGCGAATCAATAAATCTATAAGTTTTATTCCATAACTACTGAAATTCGTATATATCAGCATAGAAGGGAAAAAGTCCAGGCCGTGGAATAGTCAAGCTGGTATCACAGAGCATTAAAAATACTAAACGAGTTTGAACCTTACTCGGTGCTCAACAATTGTTGTACTAGATAAAGCAATGCTTTGTAAATAACAATTAAGAACGTTTCAGAATTTTCCTTAACCTTTTACGAATGAAGATGGTCGTATCTATTAATCGCATGAGATGATAATTAACATGCATCACCGAGAAGTGCGTGCGCGCTATCCTGATGAAGCGACAGGCGAACCACTCCAACATTTTTAAAAATCTACTAAAAAAACAAAAACAAACTACTAATAAATCAGATTTCAATGAAAAAAAAATCCGGTACTTTTTCTTCATCTATGAATGAATCTATTTATAAAAAAGGCATTTTATTTGAAAAAAAAAAAAAAAAAAAAAAAGCCGAAATTTATCCAAATATTTATTTGATTTATGAAATATCTATAAAATATTACTTGGACACGAATAAAATGCAGAGTGGCAATAGTAATAAAGTTATATAGCATCGTTGAAAGAAATTGTGTTGGGGTAATAAAAGCACGGTAGAAAGAGCAAGAATAGCGATTCGTACTGATAAGTCCATTATTACTCTTTCTTACCATTTATTTATTACGGTTCAGCTTCCACTCCTCTGTAGTCGCTATCATGACTTACTTGACTACTATCAACAAAACCGGTTTGCAACTGTCTACCCCCACCACCAATGAATAAGTTTTTACCCAGACAATCCCGGCTATCTATTCGCATTATACACATGTTAACTAGACGTGCTTAGAAGTGTATCTATAAAACATTTTAGCACTATTAAAAGAGAATTTATTCCAAAATTTATAGTCCTGGTTGGGCAATAAACTAATTCAAATTCCACCTGAATTTGTTTAAAAAGACTGCGATACAAAACCCGGCCAGGGCAGGATCATAAAATCCTAGCGTCCTTGCCGTAAAACCCTTTCTTGTGTGAGTGTAGCTCACGAAGAGAGACTGGTCATGAGAGCTCAAGCCTTACTTTGAAGCGACCCGTTCACACATCGAAATATTTACGGCTAACATAACTTTTATGTATCTGAATCCTTGACAAAGAAATAGCAGCCTCGGGTTTAGGTTTTCATAAGTTTCCCAAAAAGTTCAAGATCGAAGAACAAAAGCTATTTACTTAATTTGTACACGGGATTAGAATCCCAATATACTCTCTGAGAATGAACCGCTAGGTGAAATACCTGATTTTATTATCAACAGCTGAGCTTCCTTCGACTTGAGCTTCGACTAAAATTTGAAGGAAAAAAAAAGGCTTCGATTTGAGAATTATTTACTTCAATTAAGTTTAACCCACGTACTTCATCCCCTACCATTTTCTCAAAAACGCTCAGTTTGGAACCTGGGGATGGGGTCAGTGCGCAGTAACCGCGCCAGTCAGGAGAAAAGATGCTCACTAAGGGGCGCCAGTTTTTGAAAGGTTCATAGACTTGGAGGGAAAAATTATGGGAAGGAACTTTTAATGATAAAAATATTTGAGAAAGCGCACAGATTACAGGATGCGCCTTTTCATACTATTTATAAAACACCTTAGAATCTTTAATTTACGGAGAGAATGTTAGTTTTCAAATAATTTGAAAAATGTCTGAAAATTCAATAATCCATTGAGAAAAATAAAGTAGCCAATGTTTTAAAAGTAACTGCAAAAGTTAGACGAATGGAGTCATAATTTTTCAACTTACATCCACTAAAGAAAAAACCTGCTTTACGAAAATGTCCAGAGAATTCAGTTCAAAATTTTCCCACTTTCAATGTTCTTCAAGTCAATCTGATAAAAAGATCAAATCTATGATCAACTAGATCCATTTATCATTGAATAGGGATTAGAGCGAATTCACTAAACGATTTTTTTCACTAGGAAAAATAGACAAAACATTATAGATTAATTAATTATCAATATAAAAAAATAAAAAGGTGCAGTGCTACCGGTCTCTGTAAAATAAGCCAAGATAAATGAACAAATAGTAACGCTCCGGTACATAAATATGTTAAAACTACTCCTTGGGAATGTCTTTTTATTGAATTTTATGTAAACATAATCCTTCCGTTGGAAATTTCTCCTTTTCACCCTTTCAAGACTAATGACAGAGTTAAAAACGTCCCAGTAGATTTCCTAATTAGACCCGCGGGACATATATATCCCATCAGTAAAAGAAACATCGGGATTTGTCCCAGGAGTCATAAAAGGGCTTTAAAAAGGGGGAGGACTTCCTACAACACAGTAGAAGAAGAATCAATAGTGACTGTCGTTAGATGATACATCCATGATCTGTTAAATGTTTTGGGGAAGACTCCATATATCTATTTGTATACTAAATTTACAGTGTGGTTATCGAAAGTCTGATACAATGACACCAGTTAAAAGAAGTTAATTATAAAATGCCTAGGATCAAACTGGAAACAAGAACACCATCTAAGATAGCGAAGTCGGTCACCGGCAAGACAAGACGGTTCACGTCTACACACAAAACACACACACACTTTATGAACATACGTGTGTCCGTGTGTTCGCGTTTTTCAGAAAAGCCCGGGCTCATCAGAATCAAACTACATTTGCATGTAAAAAACAAAACACACACATCCGCATCATTTGGCTGTGAGTAGATTACCCTACCAGGGAAAATAAAATAAATTTCCAACCAACTGGAATAGAAAAAGGCAATAAACCTGGGTTTGAAGCATTTTCTTAATAGTAAGAGTAGTGGTAATAGTAGTAATAAAAGGCAAAACATGTATTGTGTGAGCAACACTTTTCATTGTCCGCACAGAAACTACGCTCTGATCCAAGACGGATCTCGGGGAAGCGATGAACCATATACGTAAATGAATCCTATCGTTTTAGAGCTAGTAATGATACGCTCTGATAGAAAGACCTCTGTAGTTTGCTGCGTGATTGAGAGACGAGTTGACCGTTGGTACAGGTCCGTATTCAAGGCCAGGTAAAAGAAATTATCTAAAATGTTGATTTTCGGGATTTTCCTCCTCACTTCCAGGATTGACGCAACACAGTCTTACAACAATATCATTTGATCTTTAAGCCATAAATATCGATACCAAGACTTAACCAAAAAAAACTGATTCGGAAAAAAAAACCGCGTCTTAGAGGAAGTAATTCAAACATCGAAATATCTAAGTTTGTTCACGTTCATCAAAATTCAATATTTACAAAGCATTTCATCCCATTATTTTCATTTGAGTCATCATAGGATTATGGTTCGAGTCTTGTCTTGATAATATTGCCAAGATCTTTAACTAGATTAGTATCTAATTTCAGTGAATTTTTTTGCCTTTAATAGAAACTTCTGGGCAATGCACAGTTACAGCCTGGACAGGAAACCAATATACACGCACCGTCACAGTACGACGAGTCGTGATCTCTGACACAACTTTCAACTGAAAGTAGCGGAGATACCATAAAATGTACATTTGTAAAAAAAGGTTTCTGGTATATCTTGGGGAAAAAAAAGATTACAAGAGGGATGATGATATCTAAAAATGAGCGTTTCTATATTGATCCTCCCTCAACCTCAAATTAAAAAAAAGAAGAAAAGATTCAAGTCCAGTCGTGATTACTAGAACGAAAAACGACTGAAAGGACATACGTTTATTCTACACAGGCGGGGGGAATAATGATGATAAATAAATATAGGAAAAGGACAAGAAAAAGCCACGATGTTAATTGCAAACGTTCAGAGTCGTACTTTAAGGAAGTGCAGATTTCAAAGAGTACACGAAGAAACGAAGAAGCGAAGTGCGAACACTGAGCCGGCTTTGAGTTTTCCAAGGTTCAAGAGAATATTACGGAATTATCTTTCTACCTTTTCCCATATTCCGAAGAATAATACAAAATTCAGAATTAAGATTATGACGAAGTCACTAATCACACCTTTGAGACAATTTAAAGAAAATAAAAAAAAATTAACACTAATGCAATGCTAGTATTAGCTACATAGCAACATAGACGTGCGTGGGGCAACATGTATCCAATTCGTTTGTCAAATATACAATGATACAAATGACATTTATACGGTCATATGACAATCAGTCGCAAAAATATTTTTTTTCATAATTTTATTTTTCTCTTACGAAAAATTTGCTGCATAACGCAACTAGAAAAATTTCAAATAAGCAGGAATACACTCGCAGTAATCAATACAGAGTGGGGTAAAAAAATTGTTATATACAGTTGAATGTGTTGATTTTCAGACAGATTATCCTAATGTGTGCACTTGCAAACTCATATTAGTAAAAGCTGAAATCTCTAATGGTCTTTTTGGAACGTGTAGGAGCTCATGGATATGTGTGCAAAAAATGTGTCCAGGGACTGGGTAGCTACCATTTACAAGGTTCGAACTATGGATAGCTGAGTGAAAGAATCAGTGTTCTATCTGCAGTCCAGTCGGGTTCCTCACGTTTAATAAGTAGTTAATTATGATATAAGCATTATTAACAAGAGATGAAATCTCTCTCTCACACACAAAACATTCAGAATCAAAAGCCGCTGTCAACAAATCAATTTTAGCATTTATGAATACAATATAGGTATGTTAACATTTTGGTCAAAATTTCAACATGGGGATAAATGGATCAAAATTAGATATTCAGTTTCGTTAGCGAAATCAATCATAATATGCTACCGCTTTAGGGGTTTTAATCGATTAAGGGTTAGAAGAAAAAATAAAATAATCTTTACTTATGATTTGAAATATCAGTATTTCATTATCAGTATCATTATTTAATCTGCTATTAAATACTATCATTAATTAATCTAAGATTAGACTTAACATTAATTAATCCAAGATCAGACCTACCATTAATTATTCTAAGATTAAAAACACAATTGTCATACATATCCTCAAGTAAGTAATGTAACTACAAAAATGTATTAATTAAATTCAACGGCTATTAAGTAGTTACCATTGATCAATATTAGAATGTAATAAAATGAGGCATCTTATTTTTGACGATAACATTTTTACGCTATCGAAATAAACAGCAACTGGCGACCCAAACG
The DNA here is from genome assembly GCA_963457665.1 of Thysanoteuthis rhombus. NCBI lineage: Eukaryota > Metazoa > Mollusca > Cephalopoda > Oegopsida > Thysanoteuthidae > Thysanoteuthis > Thysanoteuthis major. The sequence goes on along the minus strand of OY735235.1, from coordinate 36,127,249 downwards.
CTTTATATAGTTTTATTTGTTGTTAGCATATATACTTAATTCATGAATACAGTGATTAGGATAGTGAAGTGCTATTAATTAGCATTATTATGATCATTAAGAAGGTAAACAGTTAGTAATTAATATAACAGCTGCTATTGAAACTAAACAAGACAATATTGTGTAATAAAACTTATGATTCATTGATTAAGTATGATTCTATTCATTAATAATTTCATAAACGTCAGTCGATGATTATCACTACTATTACTGCTATATTGAATAATCACAGAATATTATTCCCAAATGCTTCAGTGTTTATGTAATTAATAAGTAATAAAATTCGTTTTATTAGCCATGAAATCTAGCGTCTAGTGTCAAATCAATGTAAATACGTAAATAAATTAAAAAAAGTATAAATAAAAGTGAGAAACGTGATTGCTCTAAGTGTGTCACCAATAATGTGACATATGGCCGTGTCGATTGACAGCAAGCACCTCAACATTGAGGATTATTTTTAACCTGGTCTCATATTGCGAGGAACAAGTTCAAACAATAAACACAATATTTAAAAGAGTTTCTCAGGGGAATAATGAACACAGATTATTATTTTTTACTGCATGAACATATTTTAAAGTAGGGCTATCTTCCTTGAAATAAAAATCTGGTGAAAACGCATGTATATAGATCATGAGATCGTTACTCAAGTGCTAAATACTTCTATAGGTCATTGCGGTTGATTAATGTTTATTTTAAAATTAAGTTCTCTCTAATCCTCTATAGTTTGAGAAAAAATAATGACCGATGGGAAAAAGAAAGATATCATAATTTTTTTTTAAATTCCAAATTTAATCCGACCTGGTCGGTAGTGTATTTTATTTCATAGCATAGAGACTCTCCCCTCATTCCAGCAGGGAATATTGAGAAAAGAAATCTGCGGATTAGAATTAATTATTGACATGTTTAGCTTCTGTTAAGAGGACAGTAAAAAACCAAGACAGACAATACATGCAACTGGGACAGAAGGAAAAGTATTCTTAATAAGAGGCACAGTGCTGTAAGACAAAAACAAAAGCAGCTCTGAGCTATAGCTTAACTTCGTATATGAGATCCAATATTTTTAATAGAAAAAGGGGGTATTTTATGCCATCAAATAAGGTAAATATTTACTGTTTATGTTATTGTTCTGCTTCACCCACCCATTGCTAGGTAACCTTGCTCTATACAGCAAATGAAAAAAATCTTGGCTGTTGATTTGAAATGAAGCGGCTAAAATGTGGTCATACCACTCATGAAACCTTCCTTTTATTTAAAATACATAGTCAATCACTGTACGTAACAACTACAGGTATTTCAACTTGGCCGCTGACTATACTTCTAAAAAGTAAATAAGCTTTTTTACTCACATTATCTGAGTCTTATTTTAATGGTAGCAACAACACAATGCTTCAAACAGACGTTATTTTTTTTTATTTAGTAAAAAGAAAAAACTTTTTCACGGTAAAAATCCCCCACCCAAATGAATAAAGCTTAGCTTCAAACTCCGTCGAGTCTAAGGTGAGAGGGCAGATCAGATAATACACAGAAAAAAAAAAAATTCCTTCAACCTTCTGAAATCGAAACTTTTCTTCTTGATAAAAATCTATAAGTGCGAGATTTAATCTTAAATGACTTGACATATTATCAGATTTTTTAAAATTTAGTGTTTAATTATTTTGTTGGGGATGATAAAACAATCGAGAAAATTATCAGCGTATAGTTATGCTTTGTTGAAGGAAAAAGAAATGTTTATCTTTTGGTACTATGCAAAATAAGCAGTAATAGATTAATTGAACGAATAAATAAGCATCAAGTCTTTTCTTTTAATACGTGTGAGAAGAAATATTTTATATCCCCCGTGGAGGAAGTAATGTCTGTGTTAATAACTGTTCTTTCTCAATTCCTAACATATTTTCTTTAGTCTACAATTTGAGTAGGCTGGAACAAAACTTCCTTGAAAATTTCTAGGTCGCACCTGTGCAGTCAGGGTATATGAGCCTAACTTTTCTGAAACATTCTTTACTTCTACGATTAACACAAAATACTTGCAGTACAAAATTAATAAAAAATAAACTATAAACAAAACCTGATTTTAACCCTTTGGAAAAAAAAAAAATTTTTTTTCAAGCGTGAAAATTCAAACTTTTAGAAATTAAAAATAATCTCTCTGTGGCTGTTTATTCTGTAGTTAGTAGTTGCTATTACAAAGTTATACTATAGTAGCTGTTACTTATAAAACTTTCAAGATAGCTGATTCAGATGAAATAAAGTCTACTCTGCACTTTTAAGCACCTTTCACATCGATTCTTAGTGAAGATAATTTCCCAGCTTCTTTGGAGTGCTAGACGTCCAAACGGTGGCAATAGAAAACAAGCGAGGCCCGGTGGTACAGACTGGTACTGTGAAATTCGACACCTAGGGTGTCCTTTCTTTAAAACCACACTTGAAAACTGATTTTTTTTTCAACAATGCAGCTGGATTTAGCGAGAAGGCTAAAAATATACCCGAAGGAAAAAGCCTAAACCTAGAAAACAAAAGCAATCTAAGTAAGTATTAAAACAACTGCAGTTTTATTTTAAAGAAAATAAAAAAAAAATGTTATTGTTTGATATGACAACGGAAGGACCCACGCGAGAAAGAAAAGCACAAATCCCAGCAAGAGAAGAAATCTATTGATTTTTTAATCTACGGAAGCAATCATTCTAAATAATTAAAATACAAGTATTTTTTTCTTCTTAACTGGAAAGATATATTTGAAAAGGGTTTGCCTTTTTAGAGGGACTGAGATCGCTAGATATATATTTTTTAGTAGCAAGCAAAAGTAATACAAAGAAGGAAATGATAACATTTCCTGATTGAATATAGATGGATTTATTGTTTTCATTTTTACTTACCTTCGACAATCAGGATTAGAAATGTGTAGATCCACAACCAAGCGGTAGGTGAGTAAAGACTTGCTTTTCTACTCCATCTCGTTCGCGAGATAAGTTCCCGGGATATCGCCATTGCAAGGAAGAATTTAGGGGATATGATATATATATATACACATACACACACACAACCTAAGTTTTTTTTTCTTTCAAAATATATTTATATAAGAAAGGAAGGAGTTTGCTGAAATGATTTTAAAAGAATGAATAAAAAAAAGACAGATGATCTGGAGATATGGGAGGTAGAAAAGGGGGAAATAAAAACGGCGATTTAAAAATAGAAAAATAGGAATTTTCCCCCCTTTTTATTTAGGGGTTTATCTTGGTTTCAACCTATCCCTTTCTGGTGAGGGATTTTTCCTTCCTTTTTTTGTTTCTTTTCACGATGTCGTCCCCAAATAAATCAAAAACATCCTTAAACAGGTAAAATCCCAATCAAATGATCGAAGAGTGGCCATGGAAAACGAATATCCTCTTTTTCTGTTCGGTAGAGTAAGGCAATTGCACGTTGGTTTTTCAGTAGTACAGCAGTCGGTGCGTGATTTAGTGGGTTTGTGTGTGTGTTATTAGTAATAATTACTATCAATATTACTGCTACTATTTGATAGTAGCTGATATTATGTTGTTGATGATCTCTGGCAGTATTTACTAGTGAAAATTAATCACTAGTGCCTGTCTTTGGATTCACACACACGCACGCACTCACACATCCACACAAGAGTGCGTTCTTATTGAATAAGACACCACGCACCTTGCTCCTTCTTCTTCATTCAATCGGTCGGTCTTAGCCTCTCCCCTCCATGGACACTGGGCGATTTTAGTCCTTTACTGCCCGACTACTGAATGTATTATACGTCTACCAACTAAATACTATGACAGAAAACAGTGAGGTACTACTATATTGTCCTTAAACAGCGATAAGGCCGGGGTGTAGCTGTGGCATGCGGTTACCCTCGCCATACTGTGAATGTGTGTGTATGAATTTGCATTCGGAAGGAAAGCAGGAGATAGAGAGAGAGTTAGAGAATGATATCTAAAACGGGGGATGAGGAGGAACACGGAGCGCTATAGAGAGAAATGAAGGGGAGGAATGTTATTAATCAGAGAGGGAGGTAAGAGCTGAACTGATACAAGATACGAGAAATCGTGAAATCAAGGGAGGTGGGAGAGGCAAATAGATACGATTAGTGAGTGAGAAAGTGGAAAATAAGGGAAGCTGATAAACAGTAGAGGCCAGAACATGCAAAAAGGGAATGAAGAAGGGGAGGGACCCAGATATATAGAGAGGGGGAATTTTACAAGTAGAAAGAGCGAGAGAGAAGTAAAGATAATCGTAAATTGGAAGAGTGAGGAGGAGATATAATAATAGACCGGGTAGTGAGAGGTAGCACAAATTGAAAAAAAAAAAGAGAGAGAATAGAAAATCTGATCAGAACGAGAGAGACTCGAGGGGGTTGGGTTGAAAGAGAGATAAACAGAAGTATAAAAGGCGATAAAGGTTTGACAGAAGTGACGCGGAGCAAAAAGAAAGCCTTAACTATAAGATGAAGAAAGAATAGGGAGGGACAGAGCATCGAGGATATACAGGTAGAGAGTGAGTGAAGAGAAGCAATTAAAAATAAACCGAAGGGGTGGGTAAAAAAAGGCTTCACAGATACATAAGTAAAAGTATGTAAGGAGCATGGAAGGAGAAGGAATAAAGCGAAGGGTGGAAAGGTAAAAACAGAGGAATGGGTATAAACACACACACACACACACACACACACACACACATATATATATATATATAAATATATATATATAAATATATATATATATATATATATAAATATATATATATGTATATATATATATATATATATATATATATATATATATATATATATATATATCGTTTTCTGTTCGCATTTTCATAAAGTGAGAATATATATCATGAACTATACAATTTACGTTGACGAGGCCAAGTGAGATTTTAACCGTGTAGTAACGGGAGATCATTTCAAATAAAAGTTTCAATATAATAAAACACAATTCATAATCATATATATGTGTGTGTGTGTGTGTGTGTGTGTGTGTGTGTGTTTGTGAATGAATTAATGACAGCTTGGCTTCGCGAACGAAGATTTTTCTAAGGGTTTTTCCTCAGTATTAAGACTCTAGACGACGGGGCCAGTAAGCGAAATAATCTTCCAGCCCGAGCAATGCAGTTTCAAGATGAAGCTGGTATGAATATATTCATACATGACATAGACGTACACAGATTTCTCCCGCTATCCAAAAATAGAGCGGTCCTATTAAGCCGAAATAAATGGTGTGAAGTATATAAACAAATGCCATTAATTCATATGAGATATTTTCTGAGCGTTCCCAGACTCCCATAATGGTGTTGATGGGATATTAGGCTGTGTCATCGGAGATTAGGGTGACAGGAAGTACAAGAGATTGCGATGTAGGAGAGACGAGAAGAGCGTGCACGCTGCCGCTGTAACAGTTTGCTACAAAACGAACGCTGACCAGATCTCGCTTTTCGACTTTTTCCGTAAAAGCGAAAAGATAACGTGGCGTAAACGAACTTTCGAAATATATATATAAATATATATATATTCTTATATTCTTGGTTCTCTGTCTGTAACCATGGACCCTTCCACATAATGCTTTAAATTCTGCCGATAAGAAGAAATCTCCAAAAAACGATGATGGTATTCAGTAGTAGTAGCAATTTAAATACATTCGTGATTTTTTTCACGGGAATTAATCAGATGAGAGGGAAACCCGTCGCCAGAGCTGGGCTCCCAGAAAATCTCTTGCCCCATCTCATTCCCGATCAATGCGATGCTTAAATATTTTAGCCATTTTTTGGTGTGTTTTTGACCATTTTGAGTATCTTTTTTCTGGATTTTGGTCATTTTAGGCGTTTTTTAACTACTTATTTTGATGATTTTACTTATTTTGATAAATTAGTGCTGTCTCAGCAAGACTGAACATTTCTGATCGCACCCCCACAAACTGGACAATGGATGGCCCCTACTCGCTGCACCCTGGCGTCGGGTCCGTGAGAGGATGATCATATAGAAACTCTGAGTGATGCACATATATGAAAAAAAAAATCTGCTGATATAAGCAAAAAGAGAAGAGAGGACATAAAAGCAAAGAAGGAAGATAAACAGTTGAAAATACAGGGTCGGGTGAAGTTATAGAAAGGAAAAGAGAACGATAGAGATGATCAGGGTGAGAGATATCAGGTAAAAAAAAAAGAAAGAGAGAAGAAAATAAATGAAGAAAATCAGATTAAGAGAAACATGACGTAAAAAGAAAGAGAACGGTAACACACCTGGCTACTGCTTGGTTAAACTCTACTCCTACAACAATTCAGAGTAGAGATGATTAATGCAACTTCTGTATTGAATATATATATATATATATATATATATATATATATATATATATATATATATATATATATATATACATATATATATATATACATATATATATATATATACATATATATATATATACATATATATATATATACATATATATATATATATATATATATATATATTAATGTAAATGCATTTATTTCTTAGAATGAAGTAAACAATAGCGTATTTCTGACTTGAATTTTCGTAGGTATAAAAGACTTGTCAATTTAGTTCAGTCGATTAGAGAGCCGTCTATCAACCAGTTGGTCGTGATTTCAAATCATGGTTGTGCAGTCCTAATTTTACTTATCAATTTGGTTCAACGTTACAGGGCAAACGAAGTGTGAGGAGTTTAAACCCTTAGATTTGGTGGAGATTGTTTTTGTTTTTTTGTTTTCGCGGTTGTTACCACTGATGGAAACAGCTGACGAAATTGATAAATTGATAAACCGCTAGATATTTTGTGGAAGAAAAGATAACAGCTAACAGCTAACTTTTATTGTAAGAAAAGGGGTATGCTAATATCAGATGATGATGAAGGTTTGCAAAAATAATTAAAAGAACAAATGAAATTAAACATTAGTTAACATTCAACACACAGTGTATTTAATGCTCTTGGTGTAAGCTACAATATATTCCAACTTCAGCTCTCCAGGTCAGTTTTTAAGGGTTTTAGAGAAAGAAAATAGGAAAAAAAACAACAAAGAAACAAAAAAATAAAGCTAAATTCATACAAAAAGTTAGCGGTTAGCGGTTGTACTTGCTTCCGCTATTCTTTTTTTTTTTTTTCATAGCGGATTAGCTGTTTAGCCTTTTCGTTAGCTATGTCCGTCACTGGTTGTTACGATAGAGAAACCAAGTCAACTCCAGTCTCCGACTTTGACTGGAGTTGGACAAAAAAAGGAATAAGCATAGGGAAGGAAGCAAAAGAGAGAGAGAGAGAGAGATAGAGAGAGAGAGAGAGAGTGTGTGTGAGCGAATTAAAGGAGTAAGGGAAGAAGGAAAAGGAAAGGAAGACGAATATGAGGATATCTTTTTACCAAACTCAGCTAAGTCTGGCATAAGGCCAGTTCGAGAGAAATGGGTGTCTCGTAGTAAGAAGATAGTGTTGCGTTAATATTCCGAGTGCAGACGGACTGCCTTTTATGAAAATTGAAAGGTTAATAAAGAGATCCTCACCACTAGCGGTGTCGGAACAGGGCAAGTTCGGGCATTGTCCGAGCCCCCAGCAGCCATAGTTTTCTGCCCGAACCTTGCCCGGGCTGGTATTAAAACGCTGGTATCGCAACTGATCATCAGCGTGGGGGAATGATTAAAAACCTGATCACAGAAATCATTAGTAGGTTCGATCTTCATCAGGTGCCATATACTTGTGGCTTTGTTTAAAAAAAACTAAGCTAAAAAGATGATGCCCCGTTGAGGTGTAATGGGTTAATTAGCTGATTTTGAAGATCATTACAACTGAGTTCGATCCTCACTGGGTGCCCCATGCTTGTGGCTTTGAGCCAACCCGAAGCTAAGCTTTGTAAATAACACAATAGAGAAGGGATAAACCTGGTAGGGTCAAACTTCCCTCCTACTTCTAATCCAACGGAGATGATTACTACAAATTTTGTATTGTATGTATAATAAATAGAATAGAAAGTATATACGACTTGTCAGGGTAGCGAGAGAGTAGTTCGGCAATCGCTTGGTTGTGATTTCAAATCATGGTAGGAAAATCTTAACCTCATGTACAGATTTTGTTTAACACGACCTGATAAACAAACAGTGAAGAGTTTATTCTCCTAAATTTGGCGTGGATTGTTATTGTTATTACTGGGGAAAATCATAGTCAACTCCAGAATTGGACTAGAGCTCGACGAACGGTTCAAAGAAAATTGTCGGCATAAGGAGGAAGACAGCTATGGAGAGAGGAATTCACAAATAATTCGAGGCCGGTTGGTGAAGCAGATGAAGAGATGGAATGAGTTATATCAGGGAGGAGATTCGAGGGAGACTGAGGAAGAAGAAATTATGAGGGAGGAGATAAAAGAAAGAATAATACGAGGAGGGCGAAGAAGTGAAATATAGAAAAATAATACAGGAGGAGAAAGTGGGAGAAGAAATAAAAATAAATAGACGTTCGTAGACAGTCCCGTCGCCAGGGGCTGGCCTCACCTGAATATCACCCCTAGTGAGTTTGATCTGAATTAATTTTCTTACAGAAAAAAAGACATATTTTCTAAATAAATTTACCTTCCGCGCTGAATTCAGCGTTGAAAGTGCCGTGAGTGCTAAAACATGTTGGGCATTTTTTGACGTGTTTTTGACTATTTTTTTTTACTATTTTGGGGGTGTATTTTGGCTATTAAAAAGAAAGTGCTTTTCAGCAACACTGAGTATTTCTACATACGGCCCTGGACTTGATGGATGGCCCCCAACCCGCCCGTACCCTAACAACGGACTTAGTTGTAGATGTAGACGGTGGCAAAAGAAAAAAAGAATAGAAACTGGAAGAAAAGAGGAAGGACTAAGAAGGTAAAGAAGAGAATTTAGAAGAAGGGAAGAAAGGGAAAAAGACGAAAGGAAGATAAAGACGACGATTAAGAAGGAAAAAGAAAAACTGGTCTGGTTAGTCACTCAAAAGAAATTGTTACGTAACCAATGTCTTTTGGCAGAGTATCGTGTTGGTGTGATCAATTGAAAAAAAAGTGGAAAAAGAGGTGATAAGTGAATAAGTCACATCTCTCACATTTTGTTGGGCAGTGATCAGTATATACTCTGAATGTTCAAGAAACATCTTAGCATAAACGTGGATGGCAAATCGACCCACCAAAGGAGGGAATTTTCATTAATAAAACAAAAGAAAAAGTTTTTCTAGACATATATGTTTAATTTTCAAACATCCAGCGCAATTTGTGTGGCCTGTGCGTGTGATACACAAATACATTGCCAGTCAGCCAGAATCATTTAAAAACTGTCGATAGTTTTAGTTAACAATTTCCAAAAGATGAAAACGGGAAAAAAAGAGAGGGAAGTAGAGAAATTAAAGTGACAAATAGAGAGGGTAACAGAAAGAGAAAAAGCGAAAAGAAAGAAGAAATGAAAGAAAAAGGTTAAAAAAAAAGAATGGGGAAAGATTGAGGAGAGTGAAAAAAGATAAGTTGAAACAAATACGTTAAAGAAAAAGAAACAGCGGAGATCAATACCTCCTAATATGGTATTCATTTGCATAAAACATAATTTGCATATTAGATATGAGATGCTGCTTCTGACAGCGCAGGGGTTTAGTTGAAAGTAAAATTTGCAACCTTTGCAATTGTTAAGATTTCTACTTTTGATGAATTTGCTTTTGAATACACACCGAACCACACATGAGTACATAGAGACACTCACCGACCTATACACAGTTACACACGCATACATTCAAACACGCAGAGACAAATGTTCGCGTGCTCTTTATTCCTCGCGAATTAGATTCACATATTTTTTTTCCTTTCATATCTTGGTTCGTCTTATCCGTTCATAACTAATGTACATACATATCTGTTAATCAACTAATATATATATGCTGCAATACCTTGATAATTGCGGTTTTGATTAGTACAGGTTTTGATATAGTAAGGCTTAGGTATTGCTGCACAAATTAATGCAATTAAATATAAACCGAAAACACATTAAAAAGACTTGGAAGGTGCAGTTTTGAACAGTACGGAAAGTTATGGAACGAATTAACCGCACTCATCAAGTTATGTCTGTTCATATATTTCAAAAAATCACATGAGAAGCAAAAAAACGAAATAAAAAAAAACCAAATACCTCATTGAAAAAGCATAAAAACAGAAAAATAAAAATAAAAAAAAGAGATGAATAAAAAGTTCCACAGCTAAAGTGTGCCTTCATTTTTCCCAATCAATCTATCAATAGAACTGTAAAGCATGAAAACAAACAAGAAAAAAGTCAATTAAATAGCATCAACAATTATGATTATTAAAATAATTACTATAAAATGATAATTATAGTCATATGAAACCATTAAACAATGAAGTGCGATCGACAATACAGGAATAACTCGAATTGTACGGTTTTGATTAGTGCGGGTTTTGATGTAGTATGATTGAGGTTTTGCTGTTCGAGTTAGTATAAGTAAGTATAAGCTGGAAAAATCCACATTCAATCATAATACCTTGAACAGTACGGTTTTGAACAGTGCAGACAATTTTGGAACGAATTAACAGCATTAATCAAGGTACCTCCGTATTATGAATTAGAATTGATAATACTGTCTCTGCTTACCATTACTTACTATTCATTACCAAATAAATAAAGAATCACACAACTGCTGCTACCAATAACAACATTAATAATAAGTGCATCACTTTCCAGTTTATTATCCATCCTTTGTTCTCTTATCAAGATGGGATTTTAATGTGCGTGTGTTCATCATACAATTGCGAGAGACACAGTAACGCATTTCATTTTTTTCTTTTTTAATCTAAATCCTAAACTTACGCTGGCAGTGAGCAGAGAGAGAGAGAGAGAGAGAGAGAGAGAGAGAGAGAGAGAGAGAGAGAGAGAGACGCACATGCCTACATGCATACACGCATATATGCAGACAGATAAACATGAATATAAATGCAGATGCATACGCGTGAAAATGATCACACACACACACACACACACACACACTCGGCGTTCACAGAGATAGAAGAAGAGGCTTTCTACGAAACGTTTTCATAATACAATGAACAAAAGTATTTGGATTTCTCCTTTCCGGTTTCCCATACATACATACATACGTACATACATACATACATATCTGCATGTATGTATGCTTACACGTATACATATATATGCGTGAAAAAATGGATATAGATCCAATAAGATGATGTGAAGAAAAGTGACAATTTGGAAATGAAAAAACTTCAGGCTGATTAGTATATCTCAAATTCTTCATTGATTATTATAGCTTACGTTTCGTGAGAGATTAGATCCTCTCCAGAGTTTCTGGCGAAGAATGGTGTGAAAAAACGATGGTAAGTGTATATATAATATGCGTATACTTGTGTGTGTGTGTGTGTGTGGGTGTGTGTGAATACACTTATACATACGTATGTACATGAATGAGTCTACAACCTAATAATGAAAAAAGTACTTGTATTGATTTTCCATCAATATCTCCTACTCTGTCAATGCCCTTGATCTAACGCTTTTTCATTAATCGCGTAGACCGAACATTATACAGAGAAACTTTCGGATCAAAATTCAGCTAATAACACTGCGTCAGTATACGGGCTCATTCATCCAGCCTCGTACTTATACGTGTGTATGTATGCTAAACCTTGCTTGATACAGAACTTGGCAAAATGTGGAGATTCTGTCTCACCAACCTCCCAATAATCACTGAGTGTTGGCCTGTCGTGAATCAAGATTTGCAATCGAGGCTTTTACCTGAGCATGAACGCTGACCACTGGAATCATTCTGAAGACCCTAAAGAACCGGTGGCGAAACTTCACGTAATTGGTAACCGATCAGATAGGGACTTTATTGCGTATGCATGAACCAATTTACTTCCTGTTTGGGTTACTTAGAGGGCCATTGAGTTAGTTTGGGCATTGTGTGACTGTCACATTCACAATAACCGAGCAAGTCTTTCTTCGAATCTCGAGTAGGGTTCTTTTTGGCAAAATCTCACATCAATCACCTCTGTCAGACCCCTCTCGGCTGAGTACAGATCTGGCTCCCTCTGTTCGTTTTTTTTTTTTTTTTTTTTTTTTTTGCAGGATATTTCAGCAAAACATAGCTTCACTCAGCTCTGTCAATACCACCAAGTCTAAATTTGGCTCTCTTTGACTTCTGACTTTTCCGAAAGAGATTTCAAACCGTAGACGAGATTAAGGAGAACGCGACGAGGTAGCAGACAGCGATATGAAAACATGACTGTTTTGTTGACTATTCTACAAAGAAGAAAGGACGCTAAGATAAATGTGCAACGTCTACGTAGGCTATTTTTTCGTTAATTTTAAATGAAGAAATACTTTCAGACTTTGTGAATCAATGATATATCTGTACGTAAACAAGAATATTTACACACACACACACATACACACACACACATACAATATACATATATACAAATATAACGCAAATCAGAAATACAATATAATATGATACACTATCTAGTGTGTGATAGGTTTATTTCATAAAGTGCGAGATACATTCAACATTAAGTTGAGCTTGAAATATAATGATGTAAGTATTCGCTACACTAATACGTTTATGTATCTGCCCTGTTTCACGTACAGGACATAAACGTATTTGTGTAGCGAATCCTTACGACATATATATATATATATATCAAGCATATATGTATGAAATATATATGCATGTAGTTTTATGTATATGTGTGTGTGTGTATAGTGGATGGTAACTTAGAAACAAGCTCGTTTTTGCCAAAATCAAATTAGCACCCGACTTTCTGCCAAGTGAATATGCTCAATTTTTGCAAAGCAACACCTCATTCTTCCATGTCTTTCATTTAAAATTCACGCAGTTCAGTGATAAATAGGAGATAAGTGCAGAAGTCCCTTCATCAAAGTGATAATTGCATATAAATATTTCCTAAACTCAAATTGATGTATGTGGATAGAAAAGTATGCCGCATTAACCTTTCAAGTGGCGAACGCCTTGAAAATTATCATTCAAAATCCCGCCTTTTGAGCCACTGGGGTGGTAGTATTTTTGCCACCCAGCAATGGCAAAATATGACCCAAGATCATTGATTTATGATGAGGATCCTGTATCTCAACCTGATACAGCAAACGACACCAGACTGCATTTTAAATGGAGTCTTCTTGAAATTGCTCCGTTCAATCGAACTTTCCTGTAGACATCAAGGTGTCTCTGACCCTACCTCTCACAGTGCAATAGATCTGTGCTGTCTGTGGGATCCACGGTTACCATGTCAGAATTTTTTTTAGTTATTTTGCACACCAAGGCAACAGAAATCCACTATGTAATCCCGACTAATAATTTGATATCGATATTTACTGAGTTCTGTATATTTTGGTACAAGGCCAAATGGGAGAAAATATACGCTAAACTTCCAAGACGGAAGGTTCTGCTTGCATGTCTTGGAGATCAGCATTTTAAATTCTGTTTTTTTTTTCTCCATAAATACCGACTCTAGCACTGATAGAAAAGGGGCAACCACCTCAACCACTGAGCGAACTCTCCCGATAATTAGATATACAAGGTCCGGCCTGAAAGTATTCAACTATTCAATATCAACGAAAATATAGCCTACCTAATGAAATGGTGGTTTCTCTCTCCAAAATACACCCACATACTTGAGATCTCACACACTGATACCAACGTCCTCTCCACTTCTCAAAGTTCTCTTCCGGGATAACCATCAGCAGCCTTGACACGGTCTCCTTAATGTCGTCCACGATTTAAAATTTGGGAAAGAAGCCAGGTGTCGAGGAGAGCCAAATCTAGCCTTTAGTGGGGTCGACAGAGCAGACTGATGCTATGTTTAGCTAAAATATCCCGCGAAAGATGAGAGGAATGGCTTACTCGGTCATCGTGAAATATAACAGCCTCTCAGTTCATAAGTTCACTCAGTGGCATCTCGTGATAAACTGAGTAATCCTACGGGAGAATGTTCATGTATGTACAGGACGATTCCATCGGAGCTAACCAACCGGTTCTCGAGATAAAAAAAAAAAAAAAAAAAAATGGCTGGATACTTTCCTAACTACTAGTCATGTTGTAGACAAAATGAAATGAAATCAACGTTGTTTTTTTAAAACTCTGACGGACGCTAAAATTTCACTTAAATTCGTAGAGGTATTTAGCTGGCTTTCCGGTGCCGGAGTTTTACCTGCAACGTTATTGATAGCAATACATTACTTATAGCTCGCCTAATGGCTATCAGCACAGAAAACAGAATCAGCAAATCGAATTCGAATTTTGGCTGAAGCTGCTTGTGTTTGCACTTTACTAATGCCTCTGGGAAAGGTATTAATCCACACATCTCCACTCTGTCCTCTCATTAGATACCTTGACAAAATATCTCGTCACTTGCATGCCACAAAGTTTGACGAAGGAATGTGTGGATAAGTGAGCACTTGAGCAATACCCTCGCCTCTAACTACCCTATCTTACCACCCTGATAATATCCTCAGTAAAAAGCTGCTACATCAATCTTAAACCTTGACAGGGGTCGGTAATTCCAAATGTTGCGTGCATATGTCTGACGTCATTATGTGTGTATTTAATGCAACGTTTTCTTTAGAGAAATCTATTTACTGAGTGCTGGAAATTTGTGGAAGGTGGTGACTGCAATATGCCTGCCACAGAATTCAGAATTAGAATGCTATCCTTTCCATCTAGTAGAACACCGATAGCTTCTCATGTTAACTTGGTATGGCACAAGGATACAGTAAGGGACATGCAGTTAGGATCGAACTTGCAACACGAGCAATTAGGTCTGTGGGAAGTGCTTGTTAACCATTGCGTTACGGTTGACATCCGTTTGATCCTTGACAGCTGCCTAATACTTGTGCCAGACCAAGCCGAACATTGTAATTATCCCATGCGGTAACGACCAAAGACGTTTATCATTACACTTTGATGCGTGCATGCATAAGTACAGAGACACAGGCTCAAGCACGCGCACGCACACACACACACACACACACACACACACACACACACACACACACACACACACACACATACATGCATGGACGTCCATCAAAGTAATGTTGTTCATCCAGTTATATTAAACGCGCATGTGTCCCCCTCCACATACATGCAAATATACCTATACGGTGGAAGCCGTAAATGCATTTGATAAAACATCTACCTGCGTATCTATGGAGTTTGAGCGATTTCTTCACATTCTCTTACTCTCATTAGGACTTGATAATTCATTACTTCAAAGCTGTTAAAAGTTGAAATTAATTTTTACGTCTTATCGAATTCATCTGGGGCTTTATCAAAAATTGCCTGAACTCGTTCACTGGAAGAGTTAATTGTTTCAAATGGTAAGTAGAAGTTACTTTTGTCCGCAAATCTTCTACCCTCTAAGTGAAAGTGTCCATTGTTACGAACTGAGAAGCAAAGTTACAAAAAATATCTCTCTGTTCATCATAGAACCAGATAGCTACGAATTGATGTAAAAACATTAAGAATTCAAATTTTCAAAATATCAAAAACATGCTATTGAAAAAAATGTCAACAAATAACCAAAAATTGTCATGAGAATCTAATTTTCCAAAGACAGAAAAATGGTTTTGAATGACCTAAATATGTTATTAAAACGAATAGAAAAATACTTGGTAAAATGACGAATAAAAAATGGCTTCAAATAGTATAAAATATAATTTTTATCGTGAAAAATCTTTTTCGTATTGTGAAAAGATTTTCTCAAGTATAGAAAAAATATTTTTCGGCAATACGCAGTAATACAAATTCTTTTTTTTTCAAATGAAACTTATATCTATATCTATTCAAAAATAAATCAAAACATCCTTAATAAGCACATTTTAAAAGAGAGATAGAGATCAAAGCCTGTACAAAGAGATAATTCTTTTCATAGACCACAATATGAAATGAAATACTGCTCATAAAATTAAAAAAAAAATTCCTGGAATAAATACTTTTTTTTCAAAATCATTAATAATTATTACATATCAACGAAAAAAACAAACAATTGAAACATCAATTTATAATCGAAAAAGCAATACTTAACTTTCACGATCAAAAGGCGAATTGGAAGAAAAAAGCAGACGCTAAAGACCTGATCACGCGACATCGATGGACGCTAAGTGGGAAATCGGGTTTGAAGGAATACAGAGTTACCGTTCTTTTTGAACAGAGGGTGCAGTCATGAAATTTGAAAAGAAAAAGGCATGTTGACACACTCACATGGTTTCAAATCTAGCATGTAACATTCCCAGGATTGGGCTAATTCGGAATATATATAGTTTTACGGGTCTAATGTTTATAGATTGGGGGAAAATCCTGACTAGACATGTAAACAATTCTTATCCACCCCCACACGCGTATATGTATATATTGAACGGAAAGTTAGGGCTCAGTTTGCATTATAGCTGCTTCCTTTCACTTTACACCCCTTAAAGAATTATACATAAACATTTAAAATGGTTCATTGAGTAGGCACGCCAAATTTGATTAGGCTGCACCCATGTTTAGGTACTTTCTATTGCGTGATAGACAAACATGCAGACACCTCTCACTTATATTTTTAAGATATATATTGTGAAAAACATTTTCCAATGAGTGCACAGATACTACACTCTAATTCTAGGCAGACAGATGTGTCAATCAATACGTAAACAAGCCCGTCATTTTTAGGGTTATAGGAGATAAAACGCTCTCCTCATATATAATGATTTCAGGGCTGTTATAATTCAGTGCAAGGATTTCGACGTTCATAAAAAGGAGTCATGACAAGAGGGTTGTTTGAAAGGATGAGACATCGAGAGCCAGAAAATATACACTGCTCGTTAACCATTGCGCAATAAAGAGAAAATCCGATTAACTTGCACTAAAAGATCTACTATTGACGTGAATTGCAGGAAATTGTTTGTTTTAACGTCCTGAAGTAAAATCAATAAATCTCAGGGCCGTAATACATTCGGTAAAAAATATCTACCCGTGTTTCTATGGAGTTTTAGCAGTTTATTCACATTATCTTATTTTATGATTTAATTGCTCACCACTTAAAAGCTGTTAATAGTGTCAAGAAATGTTTACGTCTTATCAATGTCATATGAGGTTCCATCAAAAAATGACTACACTCGTTAAGTGGAAGAGCCCATTTTTCTAATAGTGCGTGGGGAATATTTTTATCGGTAATTTCTTTATCCTTCAAGATGAACTGTCCATTATTACGGATAAAAAAAAAAGAAAAAACACAGGAAAAAGTTACACTGTTCCTATATAAATAGATTACAACAAATTTATGTAAAAATATTCTTGAGAATTCAATTTTTCATAATATCAAAAATATTGCGATGGGAAAATGTCAATAAATAACCGAAAAATGTGATGAGAGATTATTCTGAAAATTTCACAATAAGGACATGACTTAACAATATTTATAAAAAATGAATGATAAAAGAATAGTAAAATGAAGATATAAAAATGGTTTCGAATAGTGTGAAATGTTACCATTATTATCGTGAAAATCTTTTAGGGTTGTTTAAAGATTAAAAGAGATGTGTAAATATTTTCCAAATACTGAGAAAGATATTTTGTCAATATGAAGAAATATGCAAGATTTTTATTTCAGAAACAAAGATTTATCAATATTTAATTTAATTATCGGAATATCTAAATAGATAAAAGGATATTTAGTAAACACATTTTGAAATAGAAATTGAGATAGGTTTTATCTGATAAAACAATTTATCAACTAGACAACAAGATAAAATGAACTTCTTAGAATTTTTCGAAATTATTTTTGGAACAATATCAACAATAACAATTCGACATCAACGAAAAAAATAATCAAAATATTTAGATAAAAAGCCCAAGGAGTGGATAAATAAAAGCAATACTTAACTCTCATTCCCGATCAAGGCGGATTGAACAAAAGCAGACGATAAAGACGTAATCACGTGACATCGATGGACGCCAAGTGCAAAGCTGTGATTAACTCTATCACAGTTACCGTTCTTCTTAAATAAAGATCGGAGTTGCTGTTCTTCGTCGAAAATTTGGTAAAATTTGACGACCAACAACAACAAAAAAATTTTTTTTCACCCAGTCACATGTGTGTTAGTCCAAATACATAGTGAACTATATACTAAGAAATAGATATATGATCCGGCAGAATGATTATCAATTGCATTATATCATATCGAAACTTTTTTCTGAAATGATCGCCCGTCGTATGTTCGATTCCTGCCGCTGCCCGATCTTTTTAAATCATTTATTCTATCTACGTTGTCTACGCCGACCGTGTAATGACGGGAGCCTATTTCAAAAGAGTTTCAATATGATTTAACACAATTTATAATCATAGTAAAACTATATAAATTTCATTTATAAACTTTGCCCAAATAATATCGATTCAGAATATGTATAGTTTTACCTGTCTAACATTTATAACTTTTGAGAAAATCCCAGACACACATGTGGACAACTAAAAAATAACATATATATATATATATATATATATATATATATATATATATATATATATATATATATATATATATATATATATATATATATATATATATATATATATATATATATATATATGTTATTTTGATCCTTGGCGGAGCATACAGATACCCTGATCCTTGGCTGAAGTGCTGATCCACATGTGTAATGCATTACACATTTCAAAGGTTCTTAAGATTCAAAGCATGGATTTTGGCGATCATAAAAAGGAGTCAAGAAAAAGGGCTGCTTGACAGGATGAGACATCGAGTGCCACAAAATATATACGTACTTCAGATACTGCTCGTTAACCATTGCGCAATAAAGAGAAAATGCCATTAACTGGCACTAAAGGATCTACCATTGACGTGAACTGCGGGAAATTGTTTGTTTACCGTGCCGAAGAAGAATCAATAAGCCTCAGTCTTCATTTTTGTTTTCGAAAACGGAGACAAAGAAAATCAAACCAGTTTATTGATACTGACAAGGATCAGGAGAAACGGGTGGAAAGGTTTGAGATTTTATATAAGAAGTATTGTTTAAAATACACCCGGCTTATATGCACCCAATTAACCCAGGAACGTGCCGGGCACGGGCGTAAGTTTCAAAAGGAAAACATTAATGTATGAATGAATGAAAAACAATAGAAATTGATAATACTCTATACTCTTCTCCTCTTTTAGAAACGAAACAAAAATTTTCCTTTTGTTTTTTTACTTTGTTTCCCTCTTTGTTTCTTTGCGTTGTCGTTCCTATCTTTCTTCCATTTTTTCTTTCTTTCGATTTCTCTTTTTCCTTTGTTTGTTCATTTTTCTTCGTTTCTTTCTTTTACTTTTCTATTTCACCCCCTCTTTCTTTCTTGTATCATCTTTTTTTTTCATTTCATAGCTTCTTTTTTTTCCTCTCTCTGTGATTGTTTCTTTTTTTCTATCTCAGTCTATACGTACCTGTCTCTATCTATCTTTCTATGAATCAAATCTTGAGGGAAACATCGTGGGTTAGTGGCTAACAATGTTATTTTTATCATTACTAGAGAGTTCGATTCTCACCGGGTCCCCTATACTTGTGGCCTTGTGCAAAAAGTAGGCAAATTTTAGTAAATGAATAATCGATCCATCTTCGAACTACCAACGCCAACAAAGGTGGTGAAGGGTTCTATCCTTTTTTTATGTGTGTTTGTGTGTTCCAACGCTCCTGGCCATACGGTTTTGTCTACACTCTTGGAAATTGACATCAATACTCAATTAGACCCCTTCTAAAAAATTTTTCTTTTTTTACTTTTTGGAACAAGCTTTTTTTTTTACTATCTATTTGAGGCCGCATTTTAACGGATTTATTTGTGACATCAGGTTTTATTTAGAATTTAGATGTTTAATTTTATTCTATTTTAGATATTTTCCAGTGGAAATGACATCTTGATCTTCCAGAATCTAGTTTTTATAGGTGTTTTTTTTTAATTTTCTCTATTTCAGATGTTTCACAATAGAAAATGCCAGTTGTGTCATAAACAGAATTCATTCTGACCATATCTATCCTTCGATGAAATTCTTCAAATTTTGACGCCACCGTTGTTCAATTATTGACTGTGATGGCAAGTCTGTTTCCTTGTATATGCAGATAAACAGAAAGAAATCTGTCCCTAGAACACAAACCTGATAAGTCTTGCTAAAAAAAGACAATAACAATAAATCTAATGAAATGGAGTGGATGCACAGAAGAGATACAAGGACATCTTAAAAAGAGCTCTTATCCCCATGGAATCAACTATTGCCTGTGTACAACAGAGGTTGCCGACAGGGGAAATGTTGACATAAGGTCTACCAGGCAACCACTCTTCCGAGGAAAACTGCATAATAAGAGCAGAAGAGAAGATACGAATTCATAAAACCTGACCTCTCTCCAATTGCCAGGCGTTCTTCCGCAGCCGATGCGGAAAAAAAACCTGTCTCTCCTTCCTGCATCAGCCTTGCTGGCCATCGGAAGACCTACAACAGACTCCTAAATCAACATTCGCGAAGCTAGACCATGATGATTTACTAAGCTTCAGTAACTAAAATTGTATCCAGTCCGTATTGCAGAACGATATTTCCATCGTATTTGAAGTGAAGAGTAACTGCATTTCTATCTATCTATCTATCTATCTATCTATCTATCTATCTATCTATCTATCTATCTATACAGATAGATAGATAGATAGATAGATAGTGGTAAGTTTTCCCCGTCATCAAATTCACGAAGACATCCGGAGAGACAAGACTCAACGTCTTTTGCCTTGATCAAAGCAGATGAGGACTCAAGAGAAAATAATCCATCCTGATAGGATTAGAAAACTGTCCAGGAGCACATTATTTGCGTTGAAACATTTTTATTCATACATGCCAATGTTTTTTCTTCATGGACATCATGAACAAGTGTATACTCTGCTTCTACAGTCGGCTGGATTAGTTGAGTCATATTTTCTCCAATCAAAAATATCCAGCTGTCGTGGTCACTTACGATACAGGAACTTCTTCCGGTTTAAGATCAGAATTCCCAGTTGCGTTTTGAGTGATGTCTTCCTTATTTATCACAATCTGTCATTTCTTTTGTATATTTTTGAATATAGCCATTCATTGGGCTTACTTATTCAAAGACCATAAACATAAATTGTCGACATAATTTTGTTTCCAGTTTTTAAGCGTGGCTGGCAGTGTGGCTCAGAGTTGCCATTTTAGATGTTAGTACAGTGTTGACAATATTTAGTTTTATGTTTTTTCAAATTTTGTTTTCCTTATCAGTGTTGAAAATCTATCTATTATTTTTTTCAATTTTCGAATTTGAAAGTGTCTTCCAGAATCGAAAAATTGAAAAATCACATCTAAATTGGTAAACTAGGTTTGGTTGGCTGACTGGCTGGCTGGCTGGCTGGCTATGTATGTATGTATGTATGTATGTATGTATGTATGTATGTATGTATGTATGTATTGCGCGTACAGGTTGCGCTGATTGAGCTAAAGAGCTGAAAAATTCAACATTCACTGCTTCTTTTGTTTTTTTGACCCCCTCCACAGGCTTTTAATGGAGGATTCAACTTGTAATGCTTAATTGGTCCCTTATGTTGAATCCGGTTGCCTTCACACTTGTTTTTTCTGATAGATCCGACTTATTTTTAGTGATGTCCACGCAATGAAAAGTAAGAGAAGAGATTTATACATCGGTCACCCATTCTGCATTCCTTTTTCCCTCGTTCTTCCTGTTGATCACCCCTAACAAAGCCTGCTACCAAAAGACGTTGGTCACGAGACGGTTACTATTGAGGAGATAACCAGACCTGGTTTTTTTTTCACCTGTATTCACAGGAATAAGTTATAGAAAGTATCTTCCAGACTCTCAAGCGATGTTCCCTGTAAGTTTTAGTTGTATTTGTAGGCAAAGTATCTTATGTTGTGAAGCTTTCCCAAGTGATGAAAGTATTTGCTAGTTTCTACTATTTTGTCAAGACATTAAACTTTAAATAGGTCTGGTTAGTCACTCTATAGAAACCGCCACGCGAACAAAGTTTTTTTGGCAGCATTCTGTGTTGGGGGTGATGAATTGAAAAATTTAGAAATAGGAGGGATCAATGAATAAGTGACTTCTCTCGCCTTTGGTTTGGCAGTGATCACTGAAAAAAGTCTGAATTCTGTGTCTAAATTTTCATTCGTGAATATCGCTAGACACAAACTCGATATCAATTTAGCATAAAATTGCATTGCAAATTGATCCCTCTAAAAAAAGACTATTCTGAGGGAGATTTTTCAAAATCCAAATATCTGTTTTTCTTGACGTAAGAAGGAGTAACAGTTGAGATTTTCAGCTTTCTGCATTCATTGGCACGGCTTGTACGCGTGATGCATACATAACTAGCCAACCAGGGAAACTGAAGAAACCTATGTTGACAGTTTTAATTGACGGTTTCTAACATGCCGCTCTTTTACGCTTTACGTCCTTCACTTCTTTTGGATTCGATACAATGAATCAACAATTTGTGCTTGAGTGAGGGAGATTGTAATTATCAACAAAATGGGGATGGGCTAGGCACATAGCGAGAAGAAGGGGCAATAAATGGAACAAAAAGTTAACCGATTGATGCCCGTGTGACAGTAAAAGCAGCTGGAAAAGACTAGACACAAGACAGAGAGATGAGGTAGAAAAGTTTGCTAATGATGATATATGTATATATGTTTTTTTTTTGTGTGTGTTTCTGTGTAGATATGTGTATAGAAATACGAGGTATTACACAAAAGTTACGGTAATTTGAACAGATTGATCATTTGTCAAGTTACCCAACGTTTCCCGGGTCTTCTTGAACATCTCACATATCTCTCGAGATCACTTCATCAGAAAATAAAGAACCTTACTTCCTATCATTTTCTTTTTGTTTTCTTAAGAAGCCATTCCTCGTCCTAATATGTATACAAACGAGAGTGAATCAATAAATCCGTAGCTTTTAGCCAAATTTTGAGCTGAAAATTTTGCAGTATAGTGTTCGATCTATGTTATTAGTATTCACTGAATTGAGTGCATTGACAAGGAAACCGAATATATTGAAGAATCAATATTTGTTTCGCAATATAAATGCTTTTTTCATCATCAGGCTTCAGACTTATTGATGTACCTGTATGTATAAAGAAACACCCATCATCAGATACAATTGTGAACCCACATGTCAGAAGACACCCCATCCTGATCAAACAACTGAAATGTAGAAATTTGGGTAAAATTTTTCCGTTGTTTTTTTATTTTTTAGATTTTTATTAGATTAAGTGGAATAAATCATAATTATTCAATTTTTTTAGACTACTCTCTACTTTCATCTTCATTTTATTAGTTGCTCTTCATCATAGTATTTTGCTAAGGCTGATCATCCTCTGGCAGTGAGCAAATGGCGAAAATCGGGAAAAAAGAATAACCCCTGGATAAGATTCAAACCCACATACTTATAGCCAGCAGAAGCACCGTTTAGCCCGGCCTGCTTTACCAATTAAGTGACCAAGACTCCAACTGGATAAAGAAATTCAAATAATACCCTTCAACCTATCCTTCATTCTGATTGAAGCCACGTTTGTTTACATTCTGGTAGTTAATACATTTTTTTAAAAATTTGTTTTTATTTGAATGAGTATTATAAATCATTCTTATTTAAAAATTTTTTTTGACAACTTTTTACCTTCATCTTAATT
The DNA here is from genome assembly GCA_963457665.1 of Thysanoteuthis rhombus. Taxonomy (NCBI): domain Eukaryota; kingdom Metazoa; phylum Mollusca; class Cephalopoda; order Oegopsida; family Thysanoteuthidae; genus Thysanoteuthis; species Thysanoteuthis major. The sequence continues at coordinate 36,103,488 of OY735235.1, read as the reverse complement.
TCATTAGTTGTTTTTTTATCGCAATTTTTTGCTCGGGTCGATTAATGGCATTTTGGAGACGTTAGAAAAATAATTGCTGGTTGTTAATCTAGCCGAGAGAGAGAGACGAACAACATGGGACAAACAAACAGTGCAAGTCTTTGTATTATGCGACTGGTCAATCGAAAATTCAATTTTGAAAAATAGAAAACAAAATTACTAATTGTGAATCGAAGTATCATTCTTTCTATCCGATCCTTTCATCTCACGGACAAGGACGATCAGTTTTTTACTCGTCGAGCGGTCGCCATCATTTAATTAGCAATCGTTGTAACATGCATGTTATTAAGCGTTCTTTAAGTAGAAATCCCGACTGTAATTTATGCTTCATTTCAAGATTTTTTCCTTTCCTTTTTAACTTTATTAGATTATCGTCTGCGAACTTGAAGGGCGTCACAGAGCAAATTTCATTTCATGTCTGTCGCATCTCGGGTTTGAAACTTGATTAAGAACGACAAAAAGGAAGAGAGCAAGAATGATGAGGTGATAGGCGAAGAAGAAATAGAGAAGAAGAGGTTAAGAAGGAAAAATAGTAATCTATGAAAATTGCAAAAAGCAGGTGAAGAAGAAGAAAGAGAAGACAACGAGAATTGAAGAAAATAGAGAAAAGCGAATGAAAGAGGAGAGAAGAATCAGAAAACGAAGAAATTCAAGTTTTGAAGAAAAAAAAAGGGGGAGCGAAAGAAAGAAAGGAACGAGAACAACAACGAAAGAGGGAGATTAAGAACAAGAATAGAAAAAAGAAGAAAAGGAGAAAAAGTAGAAGAATGAAAAGGAAGAAGAAGAGATATTGAAGACAATAGGGGGGAGGAAAAAAAGTGAAGAACAAGAATAAAAAGAGGAAGATGAAGGAGAAGAAGAAAAGGAGGAGGAGGAGGAGGAGGAGGAGGAGAAGAACAAGCCATGAAGCTAATAATATGGCTGCAGGATTAAATAAAGAATGTGAAGAAGAGTGAAATGAAGTGAAAGAAGAAAAGAATAAGGAATGAATGAAAAATGAATATGAAGACATATAAACATTATTGTACGTGGTTGAGTCCTCATCTTTTTTTTTTTTACAACGTTTCGACCGTGTGTCCTCCGGCCATCCTTGAGTATCAGCTGTGTTCTGGAAACATCTTCATACAATAATGGAAACATCTCGTCTAACAACATTCAGACACGAAGGTATGCAGAATTTGAGAGTCAGCGGGTGGAAAGGGGACAGGCAGAAAGCGGGGGTGAGGGTAAGGAACGAAAAAGAGAAAAAGTAAATGAAAGAGGAGGAAGGAAAAGAGAAAGTAACAGAAGAAGAAGAAGAAGAAGAAGAAAAAGAAGAAGAAGAAGGAGGAGAAGAGGGTGGAGGAGGAGGAGGAGGTTGACTTGGGAATTTGAAAGAGGAAAAAAGGAAGGTTGACGTCGGAAATTGAACCAAGAAGAAGAAGAAGAAGAAGAAGAAGGAGAAGGAGGAGACAAAAAAAAAAAACAAACTAAAAAGGGAAAGGGGTCAGAATTCAGAGCAGGGAGGCGAAATGACTTGAAGTCTCTCCCCTTTCTTTTTTAAATTCCATTTTCCATATTTATTTATTTATTTGGATATTTATTTCTTCTTCTTCTTGAAATGTTTTCAATTGCGATTTCTTTCTCTCCAAGAAAGATGAAAGGTGACAGTCGATCAAGCCTTGCAGCAAACTATTCGGCACCATGACTGTTTTCTTTCCGGGTTTGTGTTGTTTAAAAAAGGCGGAATTCGGCGTCACCCTTCCACCGGCCCCATAAGTCCGTTTTCAACGTGTTATGCTTAACGAGCCTTTAAAACGATGACTGACCGTCTTGTATTTGAAGACAGGGTCTTCAAAAATTACTTGGGGGTAATAGAATTTGCGATTGCCATGAGACCGAAGAATTTTCTGTTGAAAATAAATAAATAAAGAAAAACGACGATTCTTTTATTTCGGGCGAGACGGTTTGGCACAATAAAGCCCTGAAAATCAAACAATGTTGATGTTTTTTTCGTTCTGAAGAAGACTTCGTTCGTCGTATCCGGGGTGGGCGGCTAAATAATCAAAACAATGACTCCTCTCTCTTTCTGCCATTTCCTTTCTCTCTGTAATGATACAAACTTCAGAGTCTGTGTTTTAAGACAAGACGCTATTGACTGCAAAGAGATAGAAATGGTGACCAAACGAAAGAGCCTGTGAAAATGAGATTTAAAAAAAAGGCGGTTTTGAGCAGGTTTCCTTCAATCCTTGTTTGTTGTTATAACAGGAGATGAATAATAACTTTTTGACTAGTCGAAATGCCGGAGATCCTTTCAGCTACCCCTAATTATGAGGATGAGTGACTGCTCAATATCTATTCCTAAATTTATTTACAGATCATTACTATTGATTTTGTCTAGTGTTTTCTTTCTTATTAATTTCCATTATACGTACACTGATTTACTCGGCCTTGTACCTTCATATTGGTGGTGATGGTGATCCTTGGTCTTACGGATGTAAAACATGGCAGTTAAACATAGCATGCAAGGGTTCGCAAAAGTCATACAAAGGCTCCAAAAAGTATAACTGTTCAACCTATTGATGAGATATTAACGCAATAATGAAGTTAACAGTAATTAATTCGTTCTTTATCAGAATACTGAATTCGTTTAGGTACGACAGAAACTGCACCCGACGTGCAAAAATGTTCTCGTAATCACTTTTTAAGGAGTATCCAGAGATTTTATACAGTCTGGATTTCTTATAGAGAACAAATTATTGGTTTAAAACTTCATTGTTAAGTTAATATCAGATCAATAAGTAGTATAGTTATCTTGTAATTTCAGGGGCCTTTATATACTACATTTAACAACCATATTTACATCTGTAAGACCAAGAATTACCATTCCCTCCAATAAACCACATTCAAAGTAGCATGAACCTACTTTATATTGTGGCATATAAGCTGCAAGGGGATATAGGACGCACCCTATTCGTTTTTTTGTGATGCACACACGCACACGCACACACACACACACATACATATATATATATATATATATATATATATATATATATATATATATATATATATATATATATATATACATACATATATATATATATATATGTGTGTGTGTGTGTGTGTGTGTGTGTGTGTGTGTGTCTTCATTGCAAAGTTGTCTGGATCCTTAAGGCTTGACCCCAAGCCCGACCTTCACCATTAAAGGCGTAGGGGGATTTGAGGGTCAAATTTAAAAACAAAACAAAACAAAAAAA